>JAKLMW010000030.1:0-403914 GCA_022813215.1 Talaromyces ruber | reverse complement strand
CCCCCCCCCCCCCCCCCCCCCCCCCCCCCCCCCCCCCCCCCCCCCCCCCCCCCCCCCCCCCCCCCCCCCCCCCCAAGGGACTGACTGATGCGGTATCAAGGACTCCTGTTCAAACATTGGGCTATAATAAGAATATCACTCTCCTGCTCACTGCTCCGCCCTACGTCGTTGCAGCCATCGCAAGTTGGGGAGCCGCCTATATCAGCGATGTGAGTGTATCCGTACAATCGCCAGACAAGAACATATCGCTTACTGACATGGAACAGCGCATGAACATAATCCTCCCCATCTTTCTCGTCAGCCTCGGCCTCGCAGTACTCGCCTATGTAATCTGTCTCGCCACCCTGACCCTCGACGCACGCTACTTCGCCATGATGCTAATGCCCTCCGCCATCGCCTGTCCACAGGCCATGCTCTTCAAGATACTCCGCATTCACATGGCTCGTCCATACCCAAAACGTGCCGCTGGCGTTGCAGTGATAAACGCCATCGGCAGTATTTCGAATGTGTGGGCTAGTTCTTTGTATTACGATGGGCCGCATTATTATGCTGCTTTTGCTTGCAGTTCGTACCCCTCTCAAATCCGCAGCTCATTTAAAGGTTGTTCATGTGGCTGATAATTGAAATGGCAATTGGCTGTGCTGTTTCGTTTCTCGTTACGCTCATGGTATATACCTGGCACGTCCGTCGGTTGAATAGACTTCTTGGAGGAACCCCCGAGGAGTAGTGCAGGCCATGAAGCATGGCGTCACTCAGCAACAGATTGACTTGGATTGGCGATTCTTGGGTTTCTGACCAGGCCAGGAGAAACTTGCCTATTTAGCAAAGGAATAAAATTGGTGGTGTTTTCGGCAGACTGGTTGAAGCCCACGACATGATTGTCTCAAGTAGGGTACTTGTGACTAGATGATAGACGATAGATTGGATAGACATGTTAAGACTATAGAGCCATACATAAATATAGATCATCTAAGAACGAGTTGGTTCGATTTAATATTCAACATATCGAAAATGACATCCATTTGAAATCAGACCATTCCGGTAAGTTGACATGTTGTTAATTGACGTCCAAAGCAAGAAAATACAACCCAACAACAGAAAATAACTCCAGAATATACTCAAATACTAAGATAGCCGAGCCAACAGAACAGAAATAGATAAAGCGCCGCCCACATGGGTAAATCGCCGAGTAAAACTAATAATACATAACGTTTTGCGTAAGTGAGACTGACTCCAGGGTACTTGTAAGGGGTATCTTTTTGGGAGTATGTCAGTCAATGTTTTGAAAAGTTGAAGTAAACGCCAGAATCCCATCCTAACCCATTTGAGACATAGGACGTTCGGTATATGCACATGAAAAGACGTGAAGAAATCGTGAGATCAAGAGAAATCAAGAGACGCAGTCGAAAGACAAAGTAATTGCTATTTTTCGCCGTACTTGCCATACTCTTGCTGCCATTTGAGTAGATGGCGAGTGAGCACATCCATCATCTCGATACTCGTGAGGTCTCCGAAATCTTTCTCCTTCTCCTTAGTCGCATCAAAGTCTGCTATCGATCCCGCTGAGCTGGCGACAGATGCGCCTTCACTGTTTGTTGATGCGAGCAGCGATCCCAGTTGATCCTGGACGCCTTTGATCAGCGATGCACGAGAAGCTGCGCCGCCATTGTTGCCATTTGTGGCATTGTTATCAGGTGGAGTCACATTCTCTCCACTGGCTGCCATCTCAACTTGCATGCGAGAGATAAAGTCCAGTATAGCTGCAACCCGTCGTTTCATTTCATTCATCGATGTACGATGAGAATTCAAGTGACGACCTTTGCCTTTGCCGTCCGCTCCGTTGGCCATCCCGATAGGTCCGCCAATGCTAGGCGAATCTCGGCCATTGTCGCGAAAATGATTTCCATGCGGTGAGTTGGGGGAGTTAACACCATCTCCATTGAGATCACGGTCTCGCGTATATTGGTTGCGACCTAGCCGCCCACCACGTCGAGCTGGTGGGCGACCTGATTTTCGTGTCGACTGGCGAGGTGGAGGTGGCGGCGGTGCCGGCTCTGCAGCAGGTGCCGGCGATCCCGGAGTTTGTTCCAAAGGCTCAGGTTCAGTCGGTGCCGGTGCCGGCGCGGGGGGTTTTGTCGGTGACGCTTCAGTCTCATGATCTGATTCTGCTTGTCGTTGTGCGTCAGCATATATCACGACTTTGACATCCGAAAGCTAGAGCTTACCTTCTTCTCGCTTCTTTTCTGAGCGCGATTTTCTCCGTGTAATAGGCTCCAGATGCTCCATTTCTTCTTCCTCTTCTGGTTGCTCCTCTGGCTCTTTGGCCTCTTTGTCTTTTTGATTGCGCCCAGATACACCTCGCTTAGGTCTGTTCGCGCCGTTGGTACTGGGCTTTGACTCCTCTTCCGAAACAGTTTGTGAGGGGGGGAGGCTCAGTTTGGACACAGCGGACGGAGATGGAGAGCTGGTTCGGGGACGCTTAATAGCTTGCTTGTTGCTGCGTCCAAATTAGCTACGCATGATCTTCTGCGTTTCTCTGCCATAACGATGAGCAACTTACACTTCGTCATCGCTCCGGCTTCTCTTCGTTCGCCGTGAGCTTGTCTCGTCGTTACTCATCCTGGTATCTTCCTTGCTTTCTTCAATAGCCCGTCTCAATAGCTCCTCCTCGTCATAGGCAGCATCTCGGCTGTTCATTGTAGAGCGACGTTTAGGGGGGTCGGCTTGTCGTGATCTTGAATCGCGCGAGCGCCGCGCATTGTCGCTGGATGATTCTCGCGAAGAAGATTCAGGGCTGAACACAGGGGCAACTGGCAAGTACTGAGAAGAGTGTGATCTGTGGAACTGTCAGCGGGTTCTAATACGAAACTCTTCTCTTAAAGATGTTTCATTTTGTTTGAGGGGTATTGTAAAGAGATGTTCCATTGTCTTTTGTTGAAGGACAAATGGGGGAAGCTAATATCAGGTGGGGGCAGGAAATCAAAGACAGTCATTGATGATGTCGGACGCGAGCTGAAGATCGCATGATAGCTTCAATTGCAGAAAAATTTAAATGACTTACCCATTTGGTTCGGCGGTAATCTTGTGAAGGTCCTTCCGGCACTCCTCACAGAAATATTCGTCGGGGCTCATAGCTTCGTCCATAATGCCAACGCAACCACCATGCTGCCAAACCTTGCATGAGTCGCATTGGATGAACATGCTTCCGATATCATCGCTCAGAGGATCAGCTTCATCTTTCGTCAATATGGTATTGTCCTTGCTTCCTGTTTGATTATGGTGCCGACCAGTGGCACTACGGCGGGATGGAGGTAGGCCGGGGTACTCCTGCTGCCCACATAGACACCTAGTTATTTCTTCCTCGTCATTTTCCTCTTCTTCACCTTCATCATCGTTTGCTTGGGAAAGCTCGTCGTTGTCATCGTCTTGGGCACGATGGCGCTGGCGCGTCTGCGGCAGATCGGGTTTGCCGTCCGAGTCGTCGATCGATTGAGAACGTTGCGTCGATGACCCTTGAGGAGATGGATGTTTGTTATTGGAACGGGTATTGCGCTCTCCACGTGTGAGCGAATTTCCAGAGCTGTTGGAATTCGTGTGCTGCAGCAGGGCAGGTGAGGGTTGTGTGGTGCGAGCTCGGGAGGAGCGACGAGGAGACATGATCACGGAAGGAATTTTTCAAGACGCAGTAGGCCTAAGAGAGAAATATTCACGAGTCTAGCTTCGCAATATGGCTGTCAAAGCGACCTCCGATCTGTAGGAAAGGAATTCGGTCTGCACGCGCTGAACGAAGGAAGGGTAGAACTCGAGGCGGTTTTTCTGGAGGCTCGGCAAAGAACCGAGCAAAGCGAAAGTAAAATAGTTGAGGAGACAATTGCAGGAAATCAGGCGATAACGTGCCTATTCCGTGAAGTTCGCCTGCAAATTATCATAGCAAGCAAAGCAGCTACATAATAATCTGGGCTGTAATGAGAGTGTGCTGAGTGGGGAGGAGAAAGAGAACCTGAGGGAGAGAGAGTTAGTCAGATTCAGTTAAGATGGGGGGAAGGAAAGCACGACGGAACGGGATGGCTGGCCGCCGGCCGCCCTTCTTGGTCGTTTCTCGCCCGTCGTCACTCTTCCTCGCAATTATTCTCTCTCGTTAAACTGCTTAGTGCTTCCCCGCTCAAAATGCCGACCTTGAGCCCCTGCACTTTATCTTACAGCAATGCACCCTGGTGTACCGTACTATTGTTTATTCTTTCTTCATCCCTCGAGTCTCCTCTGTTCACTTATGGTACTTAAGTCACACAGCTTCGAGCTTTCCGCTTTGTCGGTTTCGCAACACCACCCTGCAGGCGCTTGCTGCCGACGACGTGAATTTAACTAACCCTACAAAAGGTGAATTCGAGAACACGCCTCAAATCGCCATCAATTGACGTCGATCGTGTGAAACGACTTTCTTGACCTACTCTCATTCCTGATCTCCGCTCTGGCCAAATCGAATCGCGTTCTGTCCAGGCACTACACCGTACGCTCTACAGCCAGTGATTGATCCTGTCGCCTTTCTCCTATCCAAGACATTGACAATCTGATACGGAGGACTCTGCCGACTGTATTCGATGTGTGGAGGGTTTATCAATGAGGGCATGGTTTGGCTTTTGTGCTATGCGACGCTCAGCCGAGATCTGGTCACAAGACTCGGTGACGCCCATCATTCATTAATCGTCGAAGATAGCTTACAATCTTCGGGCAAATGCCCTTCGACCTTTGCATGGAGATGCTGCACGTTACCGATGCAAGGATAGGCTGCCAGGAACAGGTCTAGCCCGAGCAAGCGCCCGGAACTTGGGTCCTAGCATGCAGAGTATACCGAGTTCCTTTGCACTGAAAAAAAGGCCAGATGACCAGGCTGTATATATTGTAGGATCTGCTGCGATAGTCGGAGACGGAATCGTCAGGCGGAGCCCAAGTGCTTGAGGGGTCTTCTGCCCGCAACTAAGTAGGAATAAAATATAGGGTGTAGCTCCATGCGGAGGTAGACACAGCAACCTCTTTAATAAAGATTCATATCCGGACTATATCATTTCGTTGATATCTCTAAGAGAGTTAAATGTAGCATGATGAAATCAGCGCCCAACTGGGCCTAGCGCGGCGTACCCGAGCACCCGCAGTCTAACCACGCCGGGATGAACCATCTTCTGCTTCACTCTGGACAATCATCGAAACGTGTTCCTCCTCCCCTCATTTCTCGGCTTCCCAGATATTTGCTCATCATTTTGCATTTCTTCGTTTCGAGAAAACTTCATTTCCATACCTTCTGTTCTGGACGGTCGTGTTGGGCTTTTTTTGCTGTCTTTCTCTTATATTGCTGGAATTGCGGTGCACAACTAGTCGCTCCTTAAAAGTCTGCTATTTGGGTTGCTTATTAATATTTACCTGGTGAGTTGTCTTATCGGCGCTGCTTCGATCTCTTCGACGCCTCGGTTCATCTGTGTACACTGTTGGGCAGATTTTGTGCTGTTCTATTTTATCTATTTTCCTCTTGTTTTTCTTGTGATTCGGTAATTTCCGTTCACCACATTTACTGACATCCCGCTCCACAGTCTGGATAGGGGATATATCGAAATCGTTCGGAGAGCACCTCGGCTTTCTGCCCATCGGAAGACACCATCATCATACTTGATAAGTTCAGAGGACAAAGAGAACATTTTAGGTGGGCTGTTTGGGTCGTACGTCTGGTGCTTGGGAAGCAGTGTGTGTGTGTGCCAGTGCATGAGTGTGCTGGACCAGGTCAAGAAAAAACAGCATGGCTGCTACACTGAGTATGTCCCTTGTCTATGTGGGATAGAAACTTTTCGAGTTGTCTTGATCTGGTTCTTCGAACTTGAACCGAGCATACTTGAATAAGGCATGAGGATGGATTGCTGATGCAATTAATCGTACTAGGTGGCACATATTCCGCCACTCCAGACACGCCGTCTCCCATCTACCCTGATCGTCTCATTCGACCTCTTCCGAAGCGCCCATTACGCTCTCGTCTTTCCTCAGAGGCTGCCGAGTCAATTCTGTACCCACCTGCTCCGCCGGTCTCACAGTTGTTTCACGGCTCCTACTCCGATCATCATGAGAGGCAAGATAGTAAATATCTGATGCGACAGCACTCCGTTGATCCATACAGCCATGACCATAGTCCCGACCGAGATCATCGCCATCCCTACGAGAATGGCGTCTCAGAAGTCGAGAGTGGAGACGAAAGTGGTTCGGTTGTTGTCCGACGTAGCGGTGGTTTCCGCGGATCGTCATTACCTCCTTCTACCCCGTACACGAATGGCCAGACACATGATACTTTGCAAACCAAATCTTCACCAGTCGGACTGGATGGCTATGATGCGTTTGAAAACACCAATAACAAGAAGAAACGCAAGATTCCAACTTCAGGAACCCTGAACAGTCATCACTCTAACCTGACCACGGATCTTGCCAACATGGAATTATCTGGATCAACCCCTGGGTCCCCTGGTGGAATTGGTGACAGCGGAACTGGCACATATTACGGCTCTGGTAGTCCTGCTGCATCGAATGCAGGAAGTGGGATTTCGGGGCCCGGACGTGGTCGTTATGGTCGTCACGCACCTCGTGTTTCTAGCGGCCGTAACGCCCTCCCAGTGCATCCTCAAGGCACCTGGTTTGGTAGACAACCCGGCGGTACTCGTCGGGATTCAACGCCGTCGTCACACATTGGAACAGGTATACACATATATCAGTAGGCGGTTTTGTCGGAGCTGTTGTTCACTGACTCTGGATCTTATCACAGGTGAAATCGGAACCAAACCAGATCAAGGCATAATATCAGCGGCAATAGCAAATGCGGCAGCGCTGTCTCCGTCTCCAAGAGGGCCAAATAATGTCAGCCTTCTTGATCAGCAAGCGAATAGGTCGTCCCCAACAAAGACACAATTCACATTCACGTGCGAATCGGATAGCTCAAAGAGCATTGCTATGCATTCCTTGAATCCATATCCCATGTCTCATCCACGGATGCCGAACTCGACTCTTCACGGACCGCCTCATTCGCGAGATTTTGCAGCCCAGGGAACGCAGACGAGTCCGAACATGGGTGCAATGGGTGGACATCAATTGCCGCCTCCCCCTGCTGCGGGGACACCAGCAACCAACCCCGGTCAGAGACCTAAACGGTCTCGTGATAGTATATATGCATTGGCTGCTCGCCGTCGGAAAATCCAACAACACTATTCAAACATTCATAACCCGCCTAATCCCGAAGATTTCTGGATGTGCGAATTTTGCGAGTACGAAGCCATTTTCGGAGAACCTCCCAGAGCATTAATTCGACAATACGAAATCAAGGACCGAAAAGAACGACGTCGATTAGCTGAGAAGCGACGATTGTTGGAAAAGGCAAAGATGAAAGGTCGAAAAGGCAAAAAGGCTACGAAGAACGCAGCTAAACAAGCCGGCACTCAGCAGCCTGCACAGCACAATCACACCCCTGAGCACGCACCGATGGACCCGCCTCATCCGGATGATTATCTTGGAGAATATGAGGACGACGCGCCTCCGATGCCTACATCAGCTCCTCCTTTACCTCAAACCACGACTAACCGTGGCCCTGTCAGCACGCCGAATGCAGGTCATTCCCCTCCTATTGAAGGGTCAGCTCAAATAAAGGGTGGAATAGGGGACGGTGAAACGAATCGACCAGTCTAGATAACCGAGCGGGCTAACTTCGTTGCCTCCTGAATAAGACATAGTGATAGAGATATTGCTTTTATTTTGATTCAGTGCAGCGGATTCACTCGATTTGCTCGGCTTGTTGGCTTTTCGTTTCCCCCTGGTTTTCGGTCAGCATTGGAGGTTTTTTGGGTATTTAAATTTCTCTCTGGTTCCCCCTGCATTGTGAATCCCCTCTCTTACACCACTTTATTCTATACGTATTATTTTGAATTCAAAATTGTCAGCATGGTTGTCTGCTGATAGGGCATAGTCAGCATCAGTGGCGTCAAAGCAGTCATGTCATGGTCTGGTCGTACAAAGCTTTCATCATCAAGCTTTTGTCATTAATCACGAAAATGTTAATAATGTGTCATTTGTTGGGTTGGATTGTATCTAGGTTGGATGGTTATATTTGGGTCTGGGTTTGGTCTCGTGTGAGGCAGGGATGAGCGGATGGCGAGAAGTGACTAGGTGCGTGAGTTAGTAGAAGGGGTACTGTCGTATCGGTCAACTTTCGGAAGCTTGTTCTCAATTCGAGTCGGTAGTTCGGAAGCTGGTATTGAATGATATGAATATGATATACGTGCTCTCTGCGTAGATTGCCCTGCTCTAAACTTCGGATTTCTTCATGCTAAACAATTTTAGGTACACAATAATGGAACTTTTAGAAAGGCGTGAAATAATTCTTCCACACAGTATTGACACATGCATCTCATCATGCTCGAGAGCCCTACGATAGAAAATAACCGCCATCCTGCCCAAGATGAACGCCAGCAACAGCCAGTCAATCCCAACCCAACCCGCCAATCCGCAACATTAACCCTAAGACAAGCGCTTGGAGCTACCACCAATCAAATCCAGCAGATCAGCCAAAAGCCGTTTATTTCATCCTTGCCAATCCTCAACGCACGATTGGCTGCAATATACAATCCTCTGCTAAAGTGACGTCGGCGCTTAGATCTACAGTATCTCGTGGCGGATTGTAGCCATACATTTGGCTTTGAGTTTTAGCTATTTTGGGGGAGTATGTTGCAGGTATCGTCGGTGGCGGAGATGGGCAGTGAAGTGATTCGTTGGTGGTTTACTGCTTATCTACTATTATTGTAGTTTTTGTGCTATACAATTAGGTGGTGGCCCTAAAGAGTTTCTTACATATATAGACATTTTAAGTTACTTAACTATTCTTCATGATGCGTTTATCGATCTAAGTATACTTCTTGATTTCTACAGAGAAAGCCACACAAAGAGAAGAGACAGAGAGGAGGAAGAGCGATATCAGACTTACCGACAGTGCAGTCATAGACTTGAGTTGGTTCTTGACTCTCATAGAGAACAAAGGTATGTTCATCTATCTGGTCTTGGTGTAGTCAAGTCACGGCTTGTGAATAATACTATTATACCCCTCTCTTGTTCATTTCGTCCCTTTCATCCATCTTATGATCCTCACCATCTCGAGTCAGTCATAAGCTCAGTCACCAATAGAGTCATATATATGACTCGATCATCTTTCTACGCATGAGTCCACTCATTGCCGCATTTAAAGTCCATTCTGGCATCGTTCAATCGCCAGCAACCAATACCCCTTTTATAACTTCTTTCAGTGTCTTTGCCTTTTTTTTTTTTTTTTCTCTAATCTCCATCAACGAAGCTAATCAAGATGGCAGCCAAGATTCTTGTACCCTCCATTGAGACAGGCATCAAAACCACCATCCACGAAATCACAAGCCGCCGCAAGAAATCATACAAAGACGAACAAAGGGCACAGGATTTCTATAACGATCACCTCGAACAACAAGACATGACAAACTTCAGCCGAACCTATGCCAAACCAAAACCACCTAATATCTTCAAACCCATCGCAAACAACTTCCTACGCTTAAGCCAATTTGCGCTTGCGCTCACAGTTGCTGGCCTCTACGGCGTCGACCTCAGTAATGCCCACCAAAAGAACGTCTATATCGACGCGAAATGGGTATATGCCGAAATCGTAGCTGCCCTAGCAGCATTTACATCGGCCATATACCTAGTCATCTGGTGCTGTGTACAACGACAGGCGCGGAACTCCCGGGCGCTCACGCCCTTTAATAGCACACATTTACTCCTCTGGCTGTGGGACATGTTCATGTGGCTGATTTGGTTAACGCTGTTTGGGATATTTGGGAAGATGTATATCCCCGAAGATCCGGAGGGGGATTCGGGTATTGTAAGGATGAAGAATGCTGTTTGGGTGGATTTGGTTAACTGGTTGCTTTGGACGGTGACGATGATTTGGACGGGGTTGAGGTGGTGGAAGGGCAGGGGTGGGAAGAAAAAGGAGGCTGATTCGTCGGAGATGACGAAGGAGTCTAACTCTATTGATGGTGTTGGTGCTGGAGGGCGTGTCACTCCGCCTGTTGCCAGCGGTGCTGCTCCTCTGGCGATGCCGAATCCAACTTCGTATGAGATGCGGAGTGCCCCGAGCGATACACCTCAACATGATGTCTCCCCTTTGGTATCGCGGCAGAATTCGAGAGTAAACGCAAACGCGTATAGTCAAGAGCGAGCCGTGTCACCTTTATAATTGCAGACATGTTGTGCGCGGCTATAGCGATAGTGTTGCTGCATTTTCAATCCCAAAGCACCTTTTCTCTTGTGTATTTGTAATACCGCTCTAGCAATAGAAACACCTCCATACACGTGTAGTTTTGATATAAGCTGTGAAGCAATTCATTCAAGTTTATCCTTCATCTATGGCAAATGTAAGCATGCTATGTCTATGTGCCAAAGTCAAGCACCACTTGCTCCGTCTAGCAAGCAGCACCCGGCACCGTTGATATGTCGTATCAAGTAAGCAAAACAAAAATCTAAGATCCTACTCGTTGGCCTCGTTTCATCCTGTTATCTTTGCCCTTCCCCTTGATCAGATTGGTCAACTGCTCCCCGAGAAGCTCCTGAGACTCCTTCTGTACCGAAAACACACCATTCGTTGTTTGTTGAGATGTCGATATTACCGACTCTGACGCTGCTACTGCCGACGGATATCTCGAACCAGGCTGTTTATCATCCATGCGTCGTTCCTGTAGTGCCTTTGACGATGATGATGATGTGTTGATAATTATTGGCCGTCGACTGCGATCTCTACCATCCGATCTTCGAGTCGGGGAGGTCATCGTTGACGAAACACTGATAGGGCCATCGTGTTTGGGGAGGAGGATATAGCGTGGCCCGGGTGATGGGCTGCGAGCTGCACCACCACTGTCTTTCCTCTGCATCGCAGCGGCGGCTTCTGCGGCATTGAGCATTTCCCGAAAGTTCGTCGAACTGAGCCGTGTTGTAAGAGAAGATGCTGCGCTGTTGTTTCTCGTAGCGAATGCAGATCCCTGTCGCTGTCTTTGGACAAAGTTCGTGCGAAAGTCCTGCTCAACAAGTGCCTTGTCGGAGACCATACCATTTTGCGCATTCTCTTGACCCGCGGGTCTGAAATATTCTTCTGGGCTGCGATGGTGACGGACACTGCTGACTGAAAAGTTGATCGGAGGAGGACTTGTGCCTGATGGATGGGCTTCTCGTTCTGTAGGCGCGTTCCTGGTGTCTTCGTTGAACTTCTTCAAATAAGGCATGGAACGCCACGAAATTTCATTTTCTTTAGCAGGATTAGGAGGTGCAGTCGTTTCCTCTGCTTGCTCTTCTTGGCGCGCCTCCTCTTGTGCCTGTATCTGTTCCTGCAGGCTATCTTCCGTTTCTTCGACAGTCGGAGACGTAACAGGAGACGTTTGCGATGATTTTCGCCTAATGAGTACCCCTCTTCGCCTCGATGACGCTGCTCTAGTTGCTACAAGATTTGGCCTCTTGCGAATTGGCTTTTGCGCTGCGGAGGTCGAAGTGGCCGTTGGTGGTTTGTTTCCGGTTCCATTTCCTGTGCTAGTCGTATCTTTCACCTTTTGACTCGGCGCTTCGATTGGTTTCTCGGGGACAAGGATTCTTGTCGTCTTATGGGACGACGGCTCACTGGGAGGCACACTCTTTGTTCCATTGGATTTTTTGAGAATAGGTGGAAGTGGATTTTTACGCTCGTTCTTCGGGGATGAATTGGCGTGGTCCTGTTGGTATTCGGTAACATTATTGCTAGTTGTAGAAGCGATCTGTGAATCAACTAATCAGTCTTACTCCAGATTGGTAACCTGTTCCCAGATACGCACATTCAAAGACCGAGGATGGTTGGTAATGTGAAGCGGAAGATCTTCATGTATCGCCATGAACAGAGTTGCCAACACCCTGCCGGTTAGACTCTGTTGAATACTAGCATTTCCCCAGATTCTCCAGAAGAGGTTCTCCAATCGAGACACTACCACATTTCGCACGACAGCACTCTGTGTGGTGTACGCTATAGAAGGTTAGATAAACTAGGTGAGACAGCGAGCTCAAAGAAGTACGTACCTTTCCAAAGTCGCGCCACATCATCAACGCTAATACCATCGAACTGTCTCAGTTCTGTTGAGAACTTGTCGGTGGTCTTGACCACGTCTGCAGGAAACTCATAAGCCATTGCCACTCAGTGATCACCACGAGTGGGTAGTCGAGTCAATGTTAGAGTAGGCTACATGATCGACGTGTCGCGTCCTGAAATTGTTTGTCCGTCGTCACTGTGACACGAAGTTATGTTCCGAGAGTTTGGATGATGGGTTCGATAATTTAGTTGGAACAAGCCTCTCCCACCATGTCGTAGTCAGAATGAAAGAGTTTGTTGAAGCAATGTAAGAATGTTTCGGAGATCCAAGGACAGGCGGGAGATGTACCGTGGTGGACGGGCCGATGCAGGGTGCGTAAGGACGTCCTTGCATAGACTTTGCGCAGGCAGCCACTGGAATGTTGGAGAAATTCTGGGGTTGTGGAGACCGAAGAGCTCAACGACTGGCACTACGAAGTTGTACTAGTAATCCTAAAGCCAGAGTAGCCTGTGGTAGGTGAAAGGACGGGCAATGTTTATCGAATAGTTTGTTTGCGTTGTGAACGTTTTCGATGTAGCCAATAGGACGTGTCACCACCTCAAATGAAATCGATCTTGCACAAACAGTCAGCACCTCGCTCATCGAGGTGCAGTGACCATTCAGTGAGAGAACAGGACTAGCTGGTTGTACGCCGAGCTTCAGCTTCTTGGCTGCCCGATGAATGTCGAGCTGATTTTGCGGTATTGACGCATGTGCCAAAGTATGACCGGAGAATAGATTGGATCAAGGGGGCCCCTGGCTTTTCAGTAGTGAAAAGGCAAAGACCGGGCGGGCTTGCAGGCAGAATCAGAAGGGGCAACTCGGGACTCGAGCTGTCTGATCAATCAATCACGAAAGAAAGAGGCTCAATCAGACGAGGTGGCACGTCACATTGCGGTGGTGTTGGACAAAGGGGGGGGCGAGAGACTATCGAACGTATCCATTGTCCTTGCCGTAGTGTTCAGAGGCGGGGTGATACGAATCATGTATCGACAGTAGTGACTGACAAGTGGGAGCCTTGGAAATACTCCGTAAAGGAAGGGAGTGTATCTAGATGGGTAACCCGTGACCGACCCCGTCCAGCCGGCAACAGCCGCTGCAACCGCGTTTCCAACTCCAAGTGGCAAGTGCCCATCGGAGGTCTCCACCTGCCTTGCTGGCACTTTCCCCTACTCACCGCTAGTCTTCTTTCTCTCTACTCTACACGCTTATTGTTGCATCTTCTAAGTGGCATTTAATGAGTGTAATTCGACCTCAATGACTATCCTTGAGATACCCGATATTCGCAGTCTCTGAGCTCAGGTATAGCTCATTGTGATACGCAGGCGCACGCTGCACCTATGCATCCTATATCAAAATCCATCGAGACGATAACAGAGAATGGAAATACCCGGTCATCTTTTGGAAGAACGGCCAGTATACTGGACAGCCTAGCTACAAGGTCGTCAGACTGATAATACGTGAGCCACAGTGGACGGCCATGACCTTTGTTTTGCCAAGGTTCGACTTCATCACTGCTAGTCTGAAGTCCTTCCGGGGTTGGTAATATCACCTACAAATTTAGGAAATGAGTCAATCATCATAGTTCAAATTGCGCGACTTGACAGGCGGGGTTATGCCGGCTTGTCGCAAGGGTAGCCTTTCAAACCGGAAAATAGACCACTGCAACAAGAACGAGGCTCCCTTAGATGGTGCTTATTTGTGTGGTTGATATGGGCATGTCTTGGTCATTTTACCATCGTCCCGACTCTGGAGAGAGAAGATCGTTGATCCTGGCTTCTGTGAATAGTCGTTAAGACCAGAATCTGTATCCTTTTGACATGCAGCTAATTACTCGATTCAAAGCGGCATAAAACACTGTCTGGCGGTTGATTCCTCTGGCAGGTTCTTGGAAATCGGACATCTAGATCGAGCCGGTCCCAATATCATTTAGGCATTTCTTCTCCTTCATGTCACTTTCCACTATACATCCGTACCACGGATGAGCACCATAATCCCTGCTTGTTGTTGTTGTTGTTGTTGTTGTTGTTGTTGTTGTTGTTGTTGTTGTTAATCGCAATACCCATTTTGTTGTCGCCACTCTTTTGCTTTTCTCTGATTTCATCAAGCCTGGTGAAGATGGTAGTGGGTTAGATATATGGTCTCAGTAAGTTTCAGTCTCGAGTTTGGGAACGTACATTGACAAGGAACTTTCCTGATCTTGGGAACCTAGTATTGGCTTCATAATTCTGAGCGCTTGTAATCGCCTTGAGATTATCCTCTGGGTTGAAACGGCGGAGCGCGTTTGAACGCCTCCTTGAATTCGCTCTGTGTCTGGCCTGCGCGCACAGTCAACCAAGAAATAGACACACTCCCAAATTGATGAACCGGTGTCCGTATGTTTCCTAAAATTGCTGTAAGGCAATTCCCACGCACCACTTGTTGATGATTCTTGTTACAAGAATATTAATTGGTCGTATGTCAACATGAATCTATACATCTGTTGAAATGTAAGCATATATGAAGCGAGTTGGCCTAGAGGTAAAGAGTTACAACAAGCTAAATAGATGAACGTGCATTCAAACAACGAGTAGTAGCGCTTCAAGATTTGACTTACCGAAATCCTTTACTGATATTTGGGATCGGCAAGCCTGCAACGCAGGTTGACGTTTGTGCTGGGCTTAACACAGGACAGCTCATTGTACTAACTTATATGTATTTGATGACTTTCAGAAAAGATGATTCGAAAATTATTTGTGTCTGGGAACCTGCTGTAATGCTGGTTTTTGTTGTAGATAACGAAAGGACGCGACCTCGTTAGAGGAAGCTAATTTGTGCGGTTGAAATAGGCATATTTCGGTCAAATCTCTAAATGACAGAATGCGTCCGGAGATGTCGAAAATATGACCAGGTCTAATATCATTCCTGGTAGGTAAATTTCCACGTCCCGTTGAGAGAGGTGGAGGTCTATGAGCCAGCTCGCATATACATTGATCGAGCTTCAAAAAGACTCTTTTGACTTTCTTGGCTCTCTTGATCTACCCGATACGGCTCATGTCGGCGCATTTGCCCTAGGATCACTCACCACCATCGAACAATCCGAAATGCGCACCCTTGGACCCTTTTCATCATTAGAGAGGTACCATATATCTTCAATCCAGCTGATCTTGAATTTGATTGTTCAAGGGAAGATGTACTCGCAACAGGCAGTGGATGCCTACTCAATCCACCGATTCCTTCTTGACCTAGTCCCGCTTGTGTTACCTTCAGATCAGGAAAAACGATAACGCAGATGATAAAGGAGATTATATATATTGGTAGACAAGCTTTTCAACGTCACCTGAATTATCGACTGAGATTGGGCTCACACTCGCATCATACCCACTTGCCGTTAGTTCTCCAATAGGTTTTCTAATGGTTGCAGAATTCCACGGCGGTAAGAACAGCCTAGGTGACGACGAGGATCCTTCTGCTGGCTTTCTCCAAGGAAAAGGGTCGCAAGGACCTCACCCGTGTTGGTTATATTGACCGATTATAGCATAGTTTCGCATTCTGCTGAAGGTATGATCTCGTGGATTGGAACGGCTTTTTAGGCCTCGTTCTAGGTCTTCGAGAAGCCATAGCAGTGGACGATGGAATGGAATGGAATGGAATGAGTGGAAAACAGTTGCATTAGACCGTTTCAACTTTCAAGGATGATTCTAGATTGCAGCAACCCCTATCTAGATATCAATAATCCACCAAAAAAGCAGAGGAATCTCGGCTGGGATATGACTTTGGGTAGATTTGCGGAATAATTTTATGCTGGAGCAAATAATCGTTGCAGGTGCAATACAGTATACTGATAATTGTGCAATGAATTCCCGTGTCCATTCAATCAGCTTTGCTGCTTAGTTTATATGACCTTTATACAAACCTAGAGAACCAATGATTGCGATATCCAAAGACTGTATTTGAAATTCGTGCTTGTACCTAAGGTAGACTGTTACCGACAAAGAACCGGGCGGCGCCCAAAGTACTCACTGCAAAGGGCCTGTCAGATGATTGCCTAATCAGGCAAGGCATGCCGTATTCGGAAATAAAGTGGTTCTTAGACTCATCTGCGTACCGTATGCTAGTTACCTAGCTGACAATCCAAACTATGCTATAATGTAGAATTTAAGCTACCCGTTATAAATCCAGAGCTGATTTGAAAATAGGCTGTTAGTCTCCTGAGTGATATTAATTGGAGCATTAAAAATGGGATGCGGACATTGATTCCAGATCTCAAAGCGCATTTTAGAGATTGATCATTCCAATTAACACATTCATCAACTCGGAATGTTTTTTGGTACATGGAATAGGCATGAGAGTACAAAGACCGGTGCGAGCTCGAGGGCAGACTGTTTAGGTCCTCCTTCTCTTTCCACGCTCTTCCCTCGGTGGACCTATCAAGTTCGTACGCGTACGTTTCTTGTCCGATTCGTTGCCCTTTGTTGCTTTCGTAGTGGCAGATGAAGCTACCCTTTTAGATCTTCGTTTGCTGTCTTCTGGTGATTCTTCGTCTTCCTTGTCAGCTTCCAAGGCTCTCTTTCGGCCTCTTTTTTTAGGCGTGTGTGTGTTCGCAGCTTTTTTAGTTCCATTGCTTAACACTTGCTCTGTCGTGGCAGTTTTCGGGTTTGGACCCCTTTTACGTGGCGGGGTATTTTGATTCAAGGCGTCCTCCTTCATAGCAGCTGCTAGTGTCGGTATTTCAACTCTGATCGAAGGGTGATGTGGAATTTGGTCGATGTTTTCTGATATAACCGTATTCTCCTTGTCATCGTCAACGGCGTCCATCTCGGCTACTGCGATAGTTGTTTCGGCTATTTCATCTAGTTCCTCCTCATCTTCGCTATCTGCGACGATTATCGTTTCTGCGGGTACATTCTCGGACGCAATCTGCAATTCCGGCTGTGACAGCTTTTGCCGTTGGCGACTGATAGTCGTGTCCAGATTCTCAATCGAAAGTGGTGGCGGAGAGTACCTGCCGTGTTTTCCGTCCACGTTACTCTCGAGATCTAGACGTTGGGGCAATTTGGCGCTGACCGCACTGAAACCCTTCTTGACATCGCCATTATCACCAGCTTCGGTGCCATCCGGATTATGTAATGGAGTCTGGAAAAGTTTTCTCCAGTCACTTAACAGAGCGACCTGCTCTCCTTTTCCGGGCTCATATAATTCAATCTGGTCGTCTGTTTTCACAGGCACTCTCCACAATACACCCTTGAATGAATTTGCCATGGACGTAGATGGATCGACGATGGAAGAGCCGAGCGAAAGATTCGGGATGTTTTCGATGGAAGACAGCTTTCGCCTCTTGTTCCGACGCTCGCCGTTCGTTCCGTGTTTTGTGGTTATGGTCGGGTCGTCGTCGTAATAGTCATCAGAGTAGTATTCCCAGTCGCTGTAGGTATCGACGGTTTCAAGGGATGGATCTTCCACCATGATGGGAGAGTGCACGGCGTTTTCTGCTAGTTCATCCTGTGAAAGAGTCAAGTCAGACGAACTTCATTCACGGAGGTAATTTTAAACGTACCCCAAGCCCCATATTGTCTTCCTCGTACCAGTACCAGTCATCGTCGTCATCGTAAATAAATTCGTCGTCGGACATTGTGAACGAGTGTCTCCAGTTGGTCGATTGAAAATGTGAGAAATGAAGCGAATGAGTGTAAGAAGTGAAATAGAATTAAGTTTGATGATACAATATTCTGGCAGACAACCTCATTTCTTGTTGAAAACTCAAAGTGAGCTGGTAGTATGGAAATGAATGCGACCAGTGATGGAATGTCTTTTGAGAGGGGTGCGCAGCACCTTGCGAGCAAGTATCAAATGAGGTTGGAAATTCGACTAGCGATGGGGAGGGAAAAAAAACTAGTCATAAAAACACTCGGATTACTTGGTCCGACTCCCAATGATTGCGGAATAGCTGGTGGACGAAAATACGTTGAGGAAAGCCGTTGAAGGATTTATAAATTGAAGCAGCCAGAATAGATCTGATCAAATCATGATTTCTGCCACAATATTCAGGCGCTCACTTCATGCCAAGAATGAAGTCACGTGCAGCCACGGAGGGCCCCCGCAGATTTGCGGGAAAGCAAAGAGAAGGCGCGGAGAGCTTCGGTTGGCGTCGGCGCTCTCCAACGTGCCTTGTAACATCATTAAATAGAAAGAATCATCGACGCCATACAAAATCTTTTCCTTTTTGTGATCGCTTATCACGACCCTCTCGCCATGTCTACACTCTGATAAACATCTTATTTCGGATTTAGAAAACCTTGTTTGACTTCTCTATCCCTTCTGTCATCGTCATGCCTCTCTCCTCCCTTCTCCGCACTGGGTCCCGCTTGAGCCAAATCGCGGTGCTCAGGTCACGAGCGTCTTCGCGAGCAGCTTCCACGATAGCTGCTCCCGCTGAGAACTCTACAATACTATCTTCGATATTGATCGCCAATCGTGGTGAAATTGCATTGTACGTTCATTGGGGACATTTCTCAACAATTTTTGTTGGCTAAACTATTTCAACTACAGACGAGTTGGCCGAACAGCGACACAACATGGCATCAAGGTCACCACACTCTATACAAATCCCGATAGCAAAGCACAGCACGCTTTGAGTAGTCCCTATGCATTCAACCTCGGTGAAACAGCTGCCTACCTGGACGGGGACCGGATAATAGAGATCGCTAAGCGCGAAGGTTGTCAGGCTATTCACCCGGGTTACGGCTTTGTTCGTGCACTATTCCAAATTTTTGAATGCTTCTTGCAACATACTTACAAATTGAACAGTTGAGTGAGAACTCGGAATTCGCGCAAAAATGCGCCAGTGCGGGACTGGTCTTCATCGGGCCTCCCCCGAAGGCTATTGAAGATATGGGTGACAAGAGGTATGATCAAATCCAACGATCCAGAACTATATGCTAATGGACTCGCCAGCCGCTCCAAAGAAATCATGACTGCTGCAGGAGTTCCTTGCGTTCCTGGTTACCACGGTACCAACCAAGATCCCTTGTTTCTCGAGGCCGAAGCCGACAAAATGGAATACCCCGTCCTGATCAAGGCAGTCAAAGGAGGCGGTGGAAAAGGCATGCGCATTGTTAGGTCCAAAGCCGAGTTTCAAGATCAATTACGCTCCGCTAAGAACGAGGCATTGAACTCTTTTGGGAATGATCACATGCTGGTGGAGAAATATATTACAACCCCGCGACATATTGAAGTTCAAGTGTTTGCCGACAAGCATGGAAACTGTGTGGCACTAGGAGAGCGTGATTGCAGTATCCAAAGACGCCATCAAAAGATCTTGGAAGAATCACCGGCTCCTCATTTACCAGATGCTGTGAGAAAAGACCTCTGGGAAAAAGCTAGGGCTGCCGCATTAGCAGTTGGCTACGAAGGTGCAGGCACCGTTGAGTTCATCTTTGACAATGATACGGGCAATTTCTACTTCATGGAGATGAACACCCGACTCCAAGTCGAACATCCAGTTACGGAGATGGTTACTGGGCAGGACTTGGTCCATTGGCAAATCCTAGTTGCCGAGGGAGCACCTCTTCCTTTGACCCAGCAAGAGATCGAAGCCAACATTGCAGTCCGCGGGCATGCAATCGAAGCTCGAATATACGCAGAAAACCCCGATCAAGGTTTCATCCCGGACTCTGGTCGGCTACTCCATGTTCGGCTTCCGAAAGAGACGGAGGACGTTCGGATTGATGCGGGATTCGTCGCTGGCGACGATGTGTCCGCTCATTACGATCCGATGATTTCGAAATTGATTGTGCGCGGCGCTAATCGCGAGGAAGCACTTCGCAATCTTTCTGTCGCCTTGGAGGAGTATGAAATTGCCGGTCCTATCACGAACATTGAATTTCTGAAGGCCGTTTGTAAGAGCGCGGACTTCGCGTCCGGCGCGGTCGAGACGGGATATATCGAGAAGCATCGTGAGGAGTTGTTTGCTAAGGAAGCTGCGTCAGACGAAGTACTGGCGCAGGTAGCTCTAGCAGTTTTCACGAAGCGCGCAGCTTCCGGAACTGAATTGACGTCATCCGGTCTGAAAGGATCGCAGCTCGGATTCAGTTCAAGCTTCCAGCAGCGTCAATTCAGATTTGCCGAATTGGCATTTTCGGCAACACCGGACGCCGCGAACCCTACCCATGATGTCCAGGTCCAGCAGCTCAGTAGCGATAGTTTTCGGGTAACCGTCAACGGACGAACGTTCGAGAAAGTAACGAGTCAGATCGATGGCGGATCTAGTCAGATTGCGTCGTTTTTCCCCCACACACGATTGGATACGAGGGTAATTCAGGACGAAGACACGATCATCGCCTTCCAACGTGGAAAACAATTCCGCTTTTCCACGGAACGAGGGAAGTGGATGGAGAAGGCGCTGGGGATCAAAGACGTCGCGAACAGTGTTTTGGCGCCTATGCCGTGCAAGATCCTTAGCGTTGAGGTCAGCGAGGGGCAGACGGTGGAGAAGGATCAGCCACTTGTTGTCATTGAGAGCATGAAGATGGAGACGGTTATCCGCAGTCCCCATAATGGGACGATTGCGAAGATTGTGCATCGGAAGGGGGTAAGTCTTTTCCTTCCTTTTTGTCGTATTTCAATTTCTACACTCCTCCTCTTATACTTTGTGTCTCTCGTGAACCGAGTGTCGGTCTGGGAAAGAGTACTCGGGTGCCCCACAGCGGATCTGGCTTAGTTCTTAGTGTCTTCGAGAATGCTGGCTAACATCTCCCGTGCAGGACCAATGCAAGAGTGGAACGCCACTTGTCGAGTTTGCCGGCGACGATTGAATACATAGCACGTCTTTCCTAGTTAGTAGTCGGCACGGACATATTATCTGAGAATACATTTGTGGTGCTGTTGTGGTACACCTTTTATTTTCTGCATTGAATAAATAGGTAATTATTTATAATAAATAATCAATTAACGAGAATGATCAATCCCGCCCCTTTGCAGCTCCTGAGAGTCTGAGACGTGTGTCGGGTCGTTGGGTCAGAAAAACAAAGTCTCGGGGGAGGTCATCTGACTGCAAAAGCGCCCAAAGGGGAAATAGTTTGGACTATGCACCGGAGTAGGCGGGGATACTATGATCATTTATGAAAGGGGTTAATTTTAGCATATGTACTGTACGCCGTGAGTCGGGGCCCGCCTGGGTGTTCCAGACTTTCTGGTCAGTGTGCCAAGTTTCAACTTAAACGGCGACAACGCACACCACTGATACCTGGCAAACAAAGAATCTTTCCGGTTTTAGATTTTTTCGAGTCCACGCAAAGTGCGGAGGAGGAGGAGGAGGAGGAGGAGGCAGACACCGTTTATTTCACCGACATGGTCCGTGATCTATTGTCTCCTCGGCAGCAGAAATAGTACGGGGTAATTTGACTGTGGGAGATGCCTTTGTCCGGTTGAAGTTTGTACGTAGCACACAGTACATGTCACGACGACGGGCTACATGTACGGAGTAGATGCATATGAAACAGGGCTGACGGGGTCACGGGGTCCGCTCCGTTTCTCCAGGTTTACTCCGGACATACAGAGTAGCATAGACATACTGACGGATCGGTGACCTTGAATCTTATGAATCTTGCAGAAGCGCGGAGAGCGGTGTGCTGTTTTTTTGACTTCCGTAATCTGAAAGGGAGTTTCAGACAGCTGGCAGCGTAACTCAAACAGGGTGGGAGATGTATGTGGGAGTTAGCAATTGCTTTTACTCATCAGGGATCGATTGATATCTCTAATTTGCGGTCCAATCAGAGATAAGGTACCTCCACGCCCTTCTTCGGGGATGCTAATTCGCACCCCAAGCGGACTGATAGAAGATCTGTCTCTGAACATTGGAGTCAACATTTTTGGTTGACACAGGATGCTGGTTCAGGCAGGGTGAGCGAGCGACCTATGGGAAATTTTCAGCTGGTCATGTGGATGGGCCCGCCCAGTGATGGTGTGGTGGGACACTGGGACCGGCCCACCAGATCTGCTTAGCCCAGCACTAGCGCTACTAGCACTACTATGTACATAGTAGATGCCTGTGTGGAAAATACTAGTCAGTGTGCCTAGAGTGGCGATGGCGGTTCTCGCGGGGAGGCTACTGAGTCCACTAAGGTGGCCAAGCTGCTGTGGACACGCGGTTGTAGCTCTCCCAGGTGCGTGCAGCTAATCCAGACAGCTCCCGCCTGGTCTGGCCACACCAACTGCCACAGCTTGACATCACCAATGCTCACGCACCCTGTGCTAGTATGTCCTCGTGTATACACACAAATACACAAATCACTGCAAGAAGGATTGAATTTCTTGCAACTGCATATAAACAAATACGAACCATCTAGCGTATGTCTGTTCCACGGAAAGGGTATCCAGCATTCCTCAGGCCCTCCGACCCATCACAAAAATAGCTGTGTACAGTGTACTATGTACAAGTACAGCTAACTAGCGCGGGCTGTGGACACAACAACAACCAAGCTATCAATCTGCTTGCTGACTGACCGTCGGATTCGCGACGGTTCGATTAAAAAGAGAGAGAGAGAAAAAAAAAAAAAAAAAAAAGAAAAACTAATCAGGGAAAAAAATCCACAATTGCAGGCTCTGCTGCACTGTCTAAATTTTTTTTCTTCTTCCTTCTAAATCGGGCCTTCCCACTCTTTCTTAGTGAGCCCCGATTTTTCGCCATCCAACAGAAACTGTCCGCCAGGAAGGAGGTCAGATCCTGCTCGATTATTTATTGCGACCACCTGCCCATCTTCTCTCAGGCCATTCCTGTTTTCACTTTTTATTTACGTGCATTTTTACATTCGCGTGTTGTCTTGCATTCTGTGTACACCGTCTGTCTGGCCTTGCATTTACTACAAGTCCCGTTACATACACAGCCTACAATGGCCACCATCTTCAAGCCGACAGCTGCTCGCCAGGCTGTCCGAGCCGTCAACCAGGTCGCCCGCCCTTCCATTCGCGCTGGTCGCCCTGCTCTCACAATTAACACCACCACTCGAGCACTTTCCACAACTCCCGCCCGCTTCCGAGATGACGAGAAGGAGCGTGGTCCCCTGGGAGCTTCGGGCACCCAGGGGGGTGCCTTTGCTCGTACCGACGACAGCCTCGTTATCGAGCACCCCAAGGACGAGGAGATGCCTCGCTCGCCCGTTGTCCAGGGCCGCGGTGGTATGCACTTTAAGCGCACCCTAGCTTCGTTTTCCCTGGAGAACAAGGTTAGCGTGGTTACCGGCGGTGCCCGTGGTTTGGGTCTGGTCATGGGTCAGGCGCTAGTCGCCTCAGGCTCCGACTTGGCCATTGTCGATTTGAACAGTGCGTGCCCCTTTCTGTCGGCCGAAATTGCAAAGTCAAGTCCGGCACATTCGTATTTTGATTTCGATCTAACAATTATGCAGAGGATGAGGCCCAAGAACAGGCTGGGAAACTTGTTGCCCAATTTCAAAAGGAAAACCCTGGCTTGGAAGAGTGAGTGAAACACTGCACAATTCATTTTACACAGCACTAATTATTGAATCTACAGACTCCCCAGAGTCACTGCTCACTACGCCGACGTGTCCGACCCCGATTCGGTGAACAATGTCCTCGCCAATATCATCGAGCAACACGGCAAGATTGACAACCTGGTCACTTCCGCCGGTTTCACCGAAAACTTTGACGCCATCTCTTACCCGTACGACCGTATCAAGAAGCTCTGGGGCGTCAACGTGGATGGAACATACCTTTTCGCAACTGGCGTTGCGAAACATTTGATGGAGCGCCAAGCTCCAGGCAGCATTGTCATGATCGGTAGTATGTCCGGTGCTATTGTCAATGTTCCCCAACCTCAAGCTCCGTACAACGCCGCCAAGGCTGCTGTACGACACTTGGCCGCTTCGCTCGCTGTTGAGTGGGCAGGCTCCAACATCCGGGTCAACTGCATCAGCCCCGGTTACATGTTGACCGCATTGACCAAGAAGATTCTCGACGAGAACCCAGAGTTGAACAGGAAGTGGACCTCTTTGATCCCTCAGGGCAAGATGGGTACTCCTGAAGACCTCATGGGTGCCGTCACCTTCTTGTTGAGTGACGCTTCGCGCTATGTCACCGGAGCGGATCTCCGTGTTGACGGTGGATACACTGTCACTTAAATGTGGAGTGAACCCAAAAAACCAAAAAAGCCATTTCCAATTTTCTGTCCTTTTGTTTCTTTCGAGCGTGTTCCTTTTCTTTTGGTCGTGTGGTGGTTTTCCATAGACGGTGTATTACTTGCTTGCAATCCTGGATAACAGAAAAGACCTAGAGAGCGATTTCCCCTTCCTGCATTGCGTGTGTTTCTTTTTTTTTTTTTTTTTTTTGAGCCTTGGTCGTGTTTTCTTTTGACTGGGTTAACCACACGATGTCTTCCGATACTTGTTCCGTTTGTGTGATAAAGAGAGACCTGAGCTCAGGTCTAGCAGATACCCGCATCTAATATGCCTAATGGGCTTGATATTTTCTTCAGTTCTAGAGATTCTTGTAAAAACAAACACAATCAACTACCGTCTATATTCTCAAGACATAAAAATCGCCAATCGTCGCTCTGTGACGCGGGAACGAGTTATTGAAACAAGCATGTAACACGTGCAATCACCAGCCCTATGTAAAGCCAGCCTTAAGGCCCGAGTCTATAGATGAACCTAATTTCCATCACCCTCTACAACTTCAACAGGAGTAACACGATACGATTCCGGCGTAAACCGCAACACATTTTGCCGTCGCAGAGCATCCGGATTTACGTAAATGCGTAGACTCATATCGTCCTTCCCTAGGTTGTAGACTCGGAATATCACGTAGATGGTTCTGACTATTGGGAAGGTTTGATCGCCGAAGGTGTATTTTTGCATCTTTCAAAATCAATATTTAGCCCCTTTTAGCCTTTGATGGAGGGAGAAGTGCTGCGATAAAAGACTTACGCATCTATATTGGCTCTTGCTCATGAAGAATGCGTTGTCGCAATCACCCGTGGTGGATTTCACTTCTATCAGATATCGTGGAGGCATGTCCTGCCATTGGCGCGCTAGATAGCCTCTATCAACCAGAATCTGCGTCAGTCTCGAGGCGGAATCGTGGTATATTATATCCGAGGTTTCTACTCCGTTCCATGGAGCAAGGTCGGAGTATGCGGGGTGGACGGCGACTTTTTTTCGGATTGTGCTCTTCCAGTTATCGCGGCCGAAATCTGGGAGGGATAGATTGCGAAGGAGGAGTTCGAAGACCTGAGTTGAATTATATCAGTGTTTAAACCCTCGTGCAACTTACTCCTAGGGGTGTTTCTTGTTTCGGGGCATCGTTGGGTTTACGTAAACTTACGAATAGCTCACCGGCTGCTCCGATTTTGATGTCATGTGCTAACTGATTCTGCGACCTGGCTCCAAATGCTGATATGTGTTCTTCCGAGGTCAAGCCGCCGGTTGTAGCTGCGGAAGCCTCGCGTCCAGCAGACTTTAACGGTATGATGGTGCGTTGGGCTATTTGGATAACCTTCTCGAGAACTCGGACGTATTGTGATGGCTCTGCCAGTGATGGCACTGGGGCCCCATCTTGTATGCCAGGACTGTTATATCGATGAACATGTTCAGTTTGATGTACAGGTATGTACTGCGTTGAGGATCTAGAGTGCGATGTAACCGAGTGAGCTTCCTCCGAAGAAGATGGCGTATATGCACGGTTTTCGATATCCACCTGGACTTCTGGCAGTGAATTCTCTCGAGGGCTTTCCGTTCTCTCAGCAGGAATATGGAAATCCTCTCCTAAAGAAGTGCTGCCCTCTTCTGCCTGCTCAAAAGCCTCCAAATCACTATCCGGTATCCTCACTATCCCCTCGTCATCCAGAACCTCGTCTAGAACATAGATAGAAGAAGCCTGGATAACCATCAAGAAAGCTTTGGACGCTCCAAAGCTATTCTCCATGAGGAGGAGATATTGTCGGAGCTCATTTGGTAATTGCGTCAAGTAGCATTTCTCCCTCTGCACATTGTCTCTCGGGACAAATAGATTCAGTATGCCTTCTTTCTCTTCGAGGTGGAATGTACCTCGGTCACTGAGTGCAGTGACTGTTAGACCCCCGTAGGACAGTCGAATCTCTTTCGTGAAGCCATCGCTTTCGTAGACTAACGCGTGTCGAAGCTTATGATAGATATCTTGGCTATTAGTTTGAGCTTTTGTGCTTCTATAGTGGAGGGCGCATCTACTAAAAAATTAGAATATCGTCATAGGCTCAAAAGTTCAGGAACAAATCACTTACCGATAGAAAGCTTTGGATTTTGCTCGAAATGCCTGACTTAGCTCCTTTGATGGGGTCTCTGATGGTCTCTGAACCTTGGTAGTCTCTTTCGCTGCCACGGACATGTATCTGTCAGTGACTCCCAGAGCGTTCAAAAATGGATGGAGAGCGTGTATCTCTTCGAGCGAAAAGTCCAGAACGGGAACTTTCCCCTCAAACAATTCTCCATATTCTCGTCTATCCGGAACGAAGAACACCTCAGACGGGCTCATCAACTTGAGCGTTGACCCTGGAGCGCGGACAGGTAGACAAGACAGCTGCATCATCTCCTCTAAGCTTTCTTCTGTTGGGCTCAAATCATTAATACAGTTGATGGCGCGTTTGATTTCGACTAGTTGACGACTATTGCCCTTGGAAGCGAGCAACCGTAGCTGCTCAATATACGTCGCAATGGTTGGTGCATTAATGCGCAGCTTTTCGGTGAATAGACCTGCTAGGTCAGGATATACAGCCCCAATTCCGTATTGCCCACCAACATTGGAAGTTTCGGCCCAGACGCATGAATGAGGTGCAACCCAAATTTGTTCGCCTGGTAAAAATATAAGCCTGTCTTTTGTAAATGCATCTCTGAATATTGTTTTTAGCCAGTACCTCGCACATGAGAAAAGAACATCACCTACCGGATGATCCCCGAGGCTTCCACCGTGGTACATGTAACCAGCAACTCAGCATATACCGCGCACATGTGTTCGAAGTTTATGTATACAGCAGACACATGCTTCCGAAGATAAATCAGCTCTTCCAGATACGTCTGATAGCTCGCATCTCCCAGATTTAGAATATCTCGAAAAAGAAAGCTGACTCGAGAATTTCCTGCATATTCTGCGTATTGTGAGAGGCAGTCTTTGACATGCAAGCCAGATAGTCCACTCCAAAGACAGGTGTCTAGAGTTGTACAAGAAACGGTGGTTTTTGGGAGACAGACAGCTTCCAAGTCATTGAGCATATCACTTTAGTATTTTAGCAAAACATCGAATGGTTATTTGGTAGTCTGGAAACTCGTACCTGATATCATCCCAGTCGACGGAGGAAATCTCCTCAAAGAGCTGTTCATACACGTAGAAAAGACCATCTTTCAATCTAATTCCAGTAGTATTCTTAATCAAGGCAGAGATAATGTCTCCAAAGAAGGATATATCCGGCGTTATTCCGACGCCGAATACTTTGAGGAATTCCCATTGAGCAAGTCCGGTTTCAGACCCCTCTGAAGAGGAACCAAGATCAATAAAAAGGTCAAAATAATCATTGATACGAGCCTGCTGACATATTTTCATCAATCGTGGTGTAGGAAGATAAGTACGTTTGAGAGGATGATGAGTGTTAGTTCCGTGGCATGGAACCTCGGCATTGCGAATCGCCTGTTCAATAGCGGCGGTTTTCTGGCTCTGGTAGCTACTCCAGTATCTCTTGAGAACGCCTGCAAGAAGTTGGGGTCGAAATTCAATGATTTTAGCAAAGAGAAGAGAAATGCCAGTTGTAGACGGGTGTTGTAGTCTGGGTACTTTGCGAATTAGAATTTTCTCTTCCAGCCATTGCTTCCATGATCGGCCGTTAATCTCTTCAGTCAAAGAAATAGCTTCAAGGTAAGTGCCATGTAAAATATTAATGCAGGATGATCCAGTCACCTTCCGGAGCTCCTGGGCCAGGTGTCTAGTGCCGAAGTCCCCAATTGTATCGAAATAGAGATCATCCACAACTATAGATCGCCCGAAAGTTACAAATTTCCGGTATATGGGAATCTCGCTTTCATTCATCACAAAGATGCACTTGTTCAGTGCTTCGTCGGGGAGTGACTCATAGAGGTACTTTAGATGAGAGACGGATTCCGCAAGATTGATTATCTGCGGGGGGTTGTATCTCTTGACAATCTGCCTTGCGACAAATGCAGGGCTACAATATTGCACTCCCAGCTTCTCAAATAATGATTTTCGTGCATTGTTCTCAAGCGCATCGTCATCCACAATCTGCAAGCCCAAGTCCGATGGGACATGGTTTCCCAGAACATCAGATGGAAAATATATGGTTTCGGGTCCATTGCGACTCAGAGAACCATCCCGCAAGGGTATCAAGGGCAATTTTTTGATTTTAGCTTCAGCGTCCTTTTCCTTTAGCCCTCGCAACAACAGGCTCGCTACACTCGTGTGCCAATCATAATCCTGGTCCGGATGAAGAAATCGTGGGTTTTCCCCTTGCAAATAGGGAGTTATCCTTGCGATTATGTTGTTCCACGAGAGATTCGTTACGCCTAATTCTCGTAGGTATACAAGGTGTTCGGTAGAATAGTCTGATGACAGGTACACCTCCTGCTGGAGGTCCTCGAACAGTGGTTCTCCATGCTTATCACAATGCCTCTTAGATAGTCGCTGTACTCGCGAAGGCAATTGTCTAACGCCTTTGCGAGTCAGAAGAATCGGATGTTTGGCTAGTGCTTCGATGATCATATCATGAAGATCTTCCCAAAACTCATGAGCGATTCTATCACCTGGCAAGAAGGAGAGCCACTCATATTGGAGGACAGGACGAGAGCAGAACTTAATCACTGCGTTGACGAAGACTTCGGATACATGCTGCAGTAAAGCGTCGTTCCAGCGACACTGAAGGATGTCTTGTCTGTTGGCGGCAGTAATGAAATCAGATTGAATCAGGAACTTGGATCTAGTCAGTGCTTGTTTTGAGGCCTATCTTGGGAATTGGAATCAATCATACACAAAACCCAAACTTTCTAACAGGGAGGAACGAAAAAGTGACTTGTTTCTCAATAATTGGCCTTGCGTCACTGGTGATTGGGAAGGCAAGTACTACCTCTGCCCTGTCTGTGTTCTCCCGAGCAGCATGTGAAGGAAGACCCTGAAACGTTTCCCTTTCCACATGAAAAAACCGTTCGGAAATGGTGTTATCCACTCGTTTGACAAGCTTCAAATATTGGCCATCTTCGTGACTTTCATGCACGGTTCTAGTAGAATCCCGGTCTCCTCCCTGGATCAAAACTTCAATTCTTTGTAGCTTCGGCAGGAAGATAATAAGGGCGTCCGGGATACCAAGAAGGTCCTCGGATCTCTTGTTGAAATCATCGGGCTGAAGAAGTGTCAAAGTCATTCGAGTTCCGTCTTCGTAGGCTCCAGCACTCTCTTCCTCGTTAAAAGGAGTGATCATGCCCATTCCGTTCCCCGATGGAAGATGCTCAAAATAGAAATCGAATGGGCCCGACTGAATTCGAACTTTCTGAGCTACCTGAAAGACAGACTTGAATCCTATTCCCTTTTCCCCTATAAAGCCTATTTTGTTGACTTTGGTACTATCGTGGACTTTGCAGATTGAGCGTACGTCTGCCTCGTTGAAACCGAGCTCGTTATTTTCAACGATAATCTCCTCGGGCATGAGAGTGAATTTGATGTAAGGGCTAATATTGTGTGCACGACTATAGGAATTGTCCTCCGCATTCTGGATGAGCTCATAGACGAATCTTGACTCGCTTGTATAAAGATCTTGTGCGAGTGTGCGGGTAACTGCACCCAGCTGCTGACGGACGTTCTCCAGTGCTCGGAGTACATTTTCTGAAGTATTGCGCCGGTCTTCTTCAGTGATACCTCCGTTATAGACTCGGACTTCATCTATTATCTTTCGAGCTCGCTCCATAGTGAGTGACTCCATTTTTTATCAGTCTTGAGGCGTTTGTGAGTTGGAATAACACTACCGTAAGTTCCGTCGGATTAGGGCTAAGGTAGAATCAACTTCGGGAGCTGACCGACGGAAATTTATGGTCACCACTACTTGCGGTTCAAGATCCTGGGCCTTTTATAAGCTAGAAAGACATCTAAACCCGATTCCAGATTTATACTGCTTTGCAAGGCTATAAAGATTAGTCACACCATGCAGGCAGGGCAAGCTATCCTACCACGTCTAACCGGTTTCAGCCTTGCAATCACAAAGAAAGATATTGGGCACATTGCTCTTTTTCTTTTTTAGATTACTTCAAGCACTTACCTATGCATAGTCAGGGGTTTGCCGCTGGATGTCTTTTAGCTACGACTCTCATTGGTCGAGAAATGCGGCGCAGACCATCTGGACAGGGAATGGACTCAATGGAGTGGAATGACAGAACTACTAATAATTAGCGAAATTACTAGTGCACCAGCTTGTCTAACCCTTCGCGTAATTTTTCTCAAGCGATACCTTACAAAGCTTGTCAATAGACTATGGAAATGAGAGTCCTGCTTAGCTAGTATGAATGAACTTTAGACTTTGGCATGAACAACTAACACTTGGAACTTTTATCTTCTTTCGTCTATCAAAACAATTGCCTCTGCCCAGATTTTGTGTTGCTCATAGTGTTCAGCATCATCATTTCCGAAAGCAAGGACAGCTGGCTGAATCATGGCAATGATGGGCTGTCCATCCAGTCGCGTATCTTCCTCATCATCGAGATGATGAATTGCATGAGCACTTATTAGCTCGTCTCCATTAGAGAAACGGATATCTTGGTTGAATTCGGGACATTCTAGAAATGATCGTTGTGTCCATACTGACAACGACAGCTGTCCTGCAAATGTGTATATGTCTGCCAACCCTTTCTTCGCCAATTGTTTACCTTCACCTGGTCTACCGAGTAAGCATCCCACTGGACCAGAAAGGAATTGCTCCGAGCGTAGATCGCCCATTCGCGACAGATTCACCTCCAATCTTCCGGCGAAAGTGATGTCTGATTTGGAAACCCTGTGTGGTGTCTGTAGAACCCGGAGCATCTGTGCCCGCCAGATGTGCGCTTCAGTTACGTCGACTATATTATGTCAGCCTTGTGCAAATGTTGATGATATCCGGAATTGCTTACTCTCCTTCATAGCCTGGTAAAGACTGGTAAGTTGGGATGCAGCTGGTAAACTGGAGTCTCCGAGCACTTCCAACGTGAGGAAAGGATTCTCAAATATACCACCAAAGATATCTTTTGAAAGCATTGCATGGGCGAAAAGATAAGGTACTTTTCTAGCTACAGATGAAGTCATCATCTGGATAATTTCGTCCCAATTGCCTGTAACACAATAGCCAGACAAACATTTGATGATATCTCGCTTTTGGTCGATCGTCAAATTATCTAAGTCCTTGCCGCTGGCGATTTGCAGCGCGTTGTTCTTGGCCCATTTCTTAATTTTTTCTTGAAGTCTCAGGAAGTTATCGCGAACTTTTCCGTCTTCGGGTGCTGTCCATCCGCCTTTATCCATGGAGCGAAAGGCACGTTCTTGAATGTTGTCTAATGCACCCTGTAAAGAAACATTGGAAAATTTCAGCTGTTTTGCTTCCTCGTGCATGGTCTGTAAATGCTGTGACAATTCTTCGTTCTCTCGTTGGCAATTTTCGAGTCGCGTATGAAACTCCCGAAGCATATTTTGCTCCCTTTTTTGAGCCTGTCTCAGCTCGAAATGTAATCTCGATCGTTCAATGCTCATCCGTTCAAGACCAGCTTGCAAATATTCTAAGTTTGCTTCTCGCTCTTTTTCTATAGGTTCGGGAAAACGAGTTTCTTCGACTCTCTGTTTATCTTTGCTGATTCCCACAGAGGTTTTCTGTGGAACGTTTTCTCGATCGTGAGTAGCGGTTTGTTTAGGGATCTCATCAGAAGGCCGGCTGGTAGTAGTAGTACTTGTTGTTGCCGTTGAAAGAGCACCACGCCTTCTACTCGAGCTGTTCATTTGGCTTCTGATTTCCCCGTTTGCTTCAGCTATGTATGCATTCGGGACTTCCGATAAGTCTCTCCTCATTTTTCCCGCTGCCTGATTTTCTGTTCTTCTCTGCAGTTCCTTTTATCGACGGTTAACTGAAGAGCATGGAAACTACAGCAATCAATGCTTCCAGCCGAAGGCATTGCATACGTACCTTGTCCTGACGGCGTGCTACTTTTCTGCTATCCTTGACATCGTCTTCCCTCATCTTGTCTGAGTCCTGCGATTTGGCCGCAGTTTTGAATATATTATCGAAAAAACCAAGCATTTGGGGCAACAACTCTGTTCGCCTGTAGAATAATTGACAGTGCTGATACACAATTCGAAGGGAGAAACCATGTTACAAGGCCAGGGATCCTGCACTTATTCCATTTACAAATGAGGAGCTGATAGCGAGGCTTAAAAACATGAGGCAAACTTGTAGCGTTGGAAACTCCCCTGTACGCATGAATAGCGCCAGCGCTAAGATGCATACCGTATTGGTAAGTTTGGAACACAGCCTTACTCTAACTACTTTACACTTCTGTGACCATCTTGTATAGCTTGTAAATAGCTCCTACAGTAATTGTGGCGTTTCACGTGTATCCCCTTCTAGCGGTGTTTTCGACAAGGCTTGGTTTCCTATGTTTATTGGCTATCTTCGTCTGTCTGTATCTCTGGCGCTTGTGCACTGGCAGTGCTGATACTGTCGTATGAATCTACATATAACATTCCAAGCTTGAGCTTGCTCCCAGATTCTGCTCTGATCTCTGTCAGTAATTTTCAAGATTGTAACTCGTGCAGATATGTCTACTTTTGAAGGCTTTGGCGGTATTGATACCAAACTCAACTCTCTCTCTCTCTCTCTGGTTTCGAGAGAAAAGAAGATCATCGTTGCGGTTGATTATGGAACAACATTTACAGGTAGCACCTTTCCTCTTTTAATTTCCTACTTAGACCTAAGAATGCTGACTCGAGTCCTCTGCTAGGAGCGGCTTACGTGAATTCCATCGGTGACGTCGATCCATGTATTATCACGACATGGCCCGGAACAAGACGAGACATAGATCACGTATTCAAAATACCTTCCACTATCGCTTACCCAGAGGATAATAAGAAGATGGAAACGCGGCGCTGGGGGTTTGGAGTTGAACCAGGACATAGATTCTACTCATGGACCAAATTGCTTCTGGACAAAAACGCTCCGTTGACAAAATACGATGACCCAATGCTGGAGCAGGCAACTAAATCGGGTATTCTGCAACTACCTGCAGGTAAAGATGCAGTGACTGTTGTCGCCGATTACCTTACCGGCGTATACGACCACATTATGCTCACACTTGAGAAAGGACTCACTGAGCCTATCTTGAGAGTGTCCCCCATCGAGTTTTGGTTCACAATGCCAGCGATATGGTCCGACCAAGCGCAGGCTGCGACTAAAGAGGCCGCACAGAGAGCTGGTTTTGGCCCTAAGCCTGCGAGACTATCAGATGCGATTTACATGATCACGGAGCCGGAGGCGGCTGCCATTGCAGCTCTAACACGAAGCACAACTGACATAGTCAGTGTTCCGGTCAAGGTAGGAACTCACAATTTAATTATCTACTAATAGACTGAGAACTAATCAGAATCATTCAGGCTGGTGATGGAGTTCTGGTGTGCGATTGTGGAGGAGGGACTGTTGTACGTGATCTAGATTTCAAGTTTACCTAGGGCTAGGGCAAGGGCTAATTATACAAGGATATCACAACATATCTAGTGACAGAAACCCAACCAACACTGGCCTTTGAAGAACTTTGCACGGGAATTGGTAGGTCTCTATTGTAGCACATAATGAGTCTGCAATTAAGTCACAGTCTAGGTGGAAAATGTGGATCGACTGCACTCGACAGAAACTTTTACAAGCTCATGTCTGAACGCTTCGGCCCTGCCTTTGATGATCTACCAACGAAGAAAAAGGGCCCTGGAAGTACCTTTATGAGATACTTTGAAGTTCTCAAGAGGAATTTCGGTCATGATAGTGAAGACACTACGCATGAGATTGAGCTCCCTATGAGGTCTTTGGAGGTGGATGCTCAATATTATGATGATGACGACCAGGCAGTTATTATATCCGAGTATGTGGAAATACATTTCATTATTATGACTAGACAGTTATCAAGGATGTCAGTATTAACATAGGTTTCTAGCCAAGATCTTCGCGATATATTCGATCCAGTCGTGAATCAGATCATAGACCTAATCAAAACACAGATCAAAGATGCAAACAAGGAGATGGAGCATGGCATGATCAATGTGTGTATACCTAACCTTGGAAGGTATCTCAATCACTCGAGTCTTTCTATGCTAACAATATATCTAATAGAGAATCATTCTTGTTGGTGGTTTCGCAGATTCAGAATATCTGCGACAAGCGATCAAAAGAACGTTTAGCTCTAACGAGAAAATAACGATCACGGTACCAAGCAATCCGTTAGTTTACAATTCTCCAACTTTAAAATACAAGAGTACACTAACAGTATACTTTAGGCAGAGTGCTATTGTTCAAGGAGCTGCTCTTCGTGGTTTGCACGGCATCCGAGCTACAGCAAGAAGATGTCGCCGCCATTACGGTTTCACTTGGGCTATGTTATTCCGGGAAGGAATTGATGATGAGGAAAAGTCTTATTGGGATCCGTTTGTGAACAGGAAAATGGTTTCAGGCCTTATGGAATGGATGATCAAGAAGGTATAATAGGTTTTCTCTCACATGAACTACTCTAACCTTTTCTATATCAGGGCGAGAAATACAACGAAGATTATTCCATGACTGCGAATATTGTCTCGAGTCATTGGTCTTTCAGTTCGCTTAAGAGATATACAAACCTGTACGCCTCGGATCTGCTGGAGGCTCCAGAACGAATTGAGAATCCTGGTAAGTTGTTATTTCAAGCTATTGATGCTCCTTCTTGTCAAAGACTCACAAATCCTAGACGTCAAATATATTGGCAGAATAGAAAGTGACTTCACTGGAGTCGACCTCAGTCAATTTGACAGCAAGATCATTAATGGAGAACGGGTATATAGGCTAAGTTTTTCCCTGAAAGTGGTATTCGGGGCTCAAGAGGGAATTCTGAAGTTTGAGACTACTTCAAAAGGAAAAGTCATTGGGAAAAGCAGTATCAGTTTTGCTAAAGCAAGCTATTACTAGCGGACTATTGCCATCAGTTGACACATGTATGTGCGTTTGATCTCTACAGTTTTTGTGAAATTGTTGTGCCCCCTAGAGGGTGTTTATACTTGTTTTACAAGCTTTCCTCTTCTAGTCAAGTCACTAAAACCTTGAAAATCCAATGTATTTAAGCAATGTTTCGATAGTGTACATCTTTGAATTAGCTCCCTTGATGGATAAGTGAGTGTTGTAGGGTTTCTTCATATCACATGGCTCAAGCATAAATCACCTACAGCATATTTTACCTATAACGAATTGCTCAAGCTGAATGCTCAACCCTACAGGCGTTGCTTTTTATTTTGCTACATGTAGTTTTCTGAAAAGCAGAGTCCTATCACTTCTAGGGTTAGAACTCCATACTACGGACAGCTCACTCGCCTTTATGGGAGATAGAGTTCAAAATGATACATTCAAATCATGGATCCTTTCAACTGATAATGTGTTCTATGTATAACAGAAGGCTCAAGCTAAGCATACTCTTTATTGAAAGCCCGTCCAATTACCATCCTCCTAATCTCACTTGTCCCAGCTCCAATCTCATACAGCTTTGCATCTCTCAATAACCTCCCCGCCGCAATCTCATTAATATACCCATTCCCACCCATAAGCTGAATAGCATCAAGCGTACATTCCGTCGCGCGTTCTGCCGCATACAAGATCGCGCCCGCACAATCCTGTGTTCTAATCAGTGTGCCGGATGGTGTAACACTAGACTCATCGATTGATTTAGCAGTTGCGTAGGTGTAGGCCCGCGAGGCAGCGAGCTTGGTGTACATATCTGCTAATTTGCCTTGAATCAATTGGTTGTGCGCAATAGGGGTGTTGAATTGTTTCCTGGTATGAGTGTACGGTAGCACGAGATCAAGGGCTGATTGCATAATTCCAAGCGGACCAGCGCTCAGAACGAGACGCTCCAGATCCAATCCCTCCATGAGTACTTTAACTCCGCGATTGAGTTCACCGAGAAGGTTCTCTTTGGGGATGAAGACGTCCTCAAAGACGAGTTCGCCGGTATTCGAGCCACGCATGCCGAGTTTGTCGAGTTTGCGCGCGCATGAGAAGCCCTTGAATTCCTTCTCAACGATGAATGCGGAGATACCCTTGGAAGCTTTTTCGGGTTCTGTTTTGGCGTAGACGACGATGAAATCTGCATCAGGGCCCTATACAGCAAGTCAACGTTAGTCATGTTTCCCTCGGTATATTCTGGTCTAGGAAGAGACAAACGTTTGTGATCCACATTTTCGTCCCGTTGAGGAGCCATCCCCCATCCACAGCTTTAGCAGTAGTCTTCATGCTAACAACATCTGATCCGGCCGAGTGTTCAGACATCGCTAGAGCGCCGATTTTCTCTCCAGAAATGAGCCCGGGAAGGTATTTTGCCTTTTGTTCAGCATTGGCGTTTAATGAGAGTTGATTGACACATAATTGTGAGTGCGCGGCGTAGGAGAGACCGATACTTCCTGTAATAAATCAACTCAGTATAAACAACGAACTAGGGTCGTTTTACGTACCTGAAGCTCTGCTAATTTCCTCGAGGACTGTGCAATGCGCTTGATAGCCCATAGCTAGACCGCCATATTCCTCATCTGCCGTTACGCCGAGGAAGCTATTGGATCTCAATGTCAGTTTTTCACACAGTCAATTCTTCTAAGTCAGGTCAGAAACTACCCAGCTTCTCCAAGTTTCTTCCACATCTCAGCCGGGAACTCATTCTGTTGATCCGTTCGCGCAGCAACCTCTTCGGGTATCTCTCGACCTTTCACACGATCAGTCTTGTATTTCAAAGTAAGAATTGCAATACTCACGCGCAAAATCTTGTACACTTTCCCGCAACTGCACCAAGTCATCATCTGTCGGCGGGACAAAGCCCTTTGGATGCTTCGTGGAATGATGTCGGATCCATGCGGGGCTATGCAAGGGACGAGCTCCGCATGCAACGACTGATTTGGATGGGCGTAGGAGTAGACGAGAGAGCTGCTTTGAAGACATTTTGGTGTACCAAAAAATGATCTTATGAAAGTTGACGAGATGGATGAAGCAATTTGTTTTTACAAGGTGATGATGATGGGTGTTGTTACATTGAGTGTTGGAAGCGGCCGAGCGGTTGGACGCGGCAACCATCGCTCAGCGTCGCTCTCCGCCGGATCTCTGCAGCCAAACCGCCTGCTTTATGATGATCTTGACACACCTTTCATTGACTTCACTACTTTATCTGAACTTGTCAACAGCGTGCACCTCACCACATCCACAATATTGCAAAGAGCAACCTCTTATTTAAACTTCTCCATCAGGTCTTGACATCACGGGCAGTCGAGCAGTGGTCCCCGCAATGCTCAGTTCCCGCCCTGTTCTCCGCCAGATTGCGGAGAAAGAGTTCATCCCCAGACTTCGACCAGGGCGATGTCTCTCCACGGTTGCAGGACAGAGAAGAGTAACACCATCCAGAAAACATGTGTTCAACAAAACCGCCGTCGTGCGCAGCTCGTCAAGACCAATCTCGAATTATACCTTTCCACACCATGCAAACGCCATCTCCGTCCTGCCTACTGCCGTCGATCCCGAGTCAGCCGACTTCAAGGAAAATGCGGCACAAATGAACGAGCTGCTGGAGCATATGACGCAGTTACATGACAAAATAGCACAAGGTGGCTCTGAAAAGGCGCGAGAAAAGCATATAGCTCGAGGGAAGATGCTACCGCGAGACCGAGTTACGTCTCTAATTGACCCTGGGACATCCTTTTTGGAGCTATCACCCCTCGCGGGCCACGAAGTATATCCCGGCGAAGATGTCCCAGGCGGAGGTATAATTACAGGCATTGGCACAGTCGAAGGGGTTACATGCATGATCGTCGCCAATGACAGCACCGTCAAGGGCGGAACATATTACCCCATTACCGTCAAGAAGCATCTCCGCGCACAGGCAATCGCACAAGAAAACAAACTTCCCTGTATCTACCTTGTTGATTCAGGTGGTGCCAATCTACCTCACCAAGCCGATGTATTCCCCGATAAAGACCATTTTGGCCGCATCTTCTTCAACCAAGCACGCATGAGCTCGTTAGGCATACCACAGATTGCAGTGGTAATGGGACCTTGTACCGCTGGAGGCGCTTACGTCCCTGCTATGAGCGACGAGACCATCATCGTCGAGAATCAAGGAACCATCTTCCTCGCGGGTCCTCCCTTAGTTAAAGCAGCAACTGGCGAAGTCGTCTCCGCCGAAGATCTAGGAGGCGGCCATCTACACAGCACCATCTCAGGCGTAACAGACTACCTCGCCGTCGACGATGCTCACGCCCTCATACTCGCGCGCCGCTCAATCAGCAATCTCAACTACCCCCAAACCAGCATCCCTCTTACGGGGCTATCAAAGGATACAGACATCAAAGAGCCCCTCTACAACCCCGAAGAATTGAACGGTATCGTCGGCACAAACCTCCGCCGACAAATCCCCGTGCACGAAGTCATTGCACGTATCGTCGACGGCAGCGAATTCGCCGAATTTAAGCGCGACTACGGCAGTACGCTCGTCACAGGCTTTGCGCGCATATACGGAACGCAAGTCGGTATCGTAGCCAACAATGGAATCTTATTCTCCGAGTCATCCCTCAAGGGAGCTCATTTCATTGAGCTATGTGCCCAACGTCGCATCCCACTTGTCTTTCTTCAAAACATTTCGGGCTTTATGGTTGGTGCCGATGCGGAGAAGGGCGGAATCGCGAAGAATGGCGCAAAGCTTGTGACGGCTGTTGCATGTGCTGATGTACCCAAGTTCACGGTTGTGTTTGGTTCGAGTGCCGGTGCTGGGAATTACGGCATGTGGTACGTCTTTCATCCCCCTTAGGCATTCTCTTCTAATATAGAACTAATGAGATGTAGTGGCCGCGCCTACTCCCCCAGACTAATGTTTATGTGGCCCAACTCCAAAATCGGCGTCATGGGCTCCGAACAACTCTCATCAGTCATGGAAGCCGTCGGCCGCACGGCAGACCCTGAACTCAAGTCACGAATCGACCAGGAATCAACAGCGATATTCTCCTCGGCGCGCTTATGGGACGACGGCGTTATACCGCCCGCGCAGACGAGACGGTATCTTGGGATGGGACTGATGGCTGCTGTGGGCGGAAGGAATAAGGTTGATGAGACCGAGACGAAGTTTGGTGTTTTCAGAATGTAACCCTTTGCCCTACATTCTCTGTAATGTTTCCTCGGTACTTGAATATAGTGAATGAAGAATAAACGAAGTTGAATTGGTCTGTTCAGTCAAGAGACCAGTAATGTCTATAATCATACCTATACAAAAAGAATATATAATTTCCCTTTCCTCTGCTTTTCCGTCCCTTTCCTTCAGGTTTGCTTCCCTGTGTAGAACGTATCCAGTACTTTTCTCTTCCCGTCTGCTTGTATGTATGTATGTATGTAGTATAAGTATATATATAGGAATAAATGTTTTTGCTTTTTTGTTATTGGTTGGTGGTATCGGTCAAGGTGTAGGAGTTCCAGCTCGTTCTCATGATGATAATAGGATGTATATGGGTAGTAGATATGTGTGTATGTTGTGTCATGGCGGCAAGATTCGTTCGCCGAAAAGTGTAGAGTCGTGTTGAGTCGTTGATCATGATGAGATTGAGTTGTAAGGAGAAAGGAAATGAGAAGACAGCTAAATAATCGCACACTGGCCCCGTCGTCGCGACCTGCGCTCTCCTCTCTTCCTCGGCCCATTACTAGCGGCCATTTCGCGTTTTCTCGACTGCAACTCCAACGACCTCAACTGGGAAGCCTGCAAATCCTTTCGAATAATCTGCCGACACAAATCAATAAACACCTCGTTCACATTTGCGCGACGACGGGCCGAAGTCTCGTAATAAGGCGCATTCCCCCACGATTGTGACAATGCAAAAGCGCGTGCTCGTGATACGGCGCGGTCTTCTTCGAGATCGGATTTATTGCCGACTATAACGATGGGGACTTTGTCGTCGTCTTTGATGCGAATGATTTGTTCGCGGATTTCGGAGAGTTCGTGCAGAGAGGACATGCTGGTGATGGAGAAGACGAGGAGGAAGCCTTGTCCTTGTTTCATGTATAGTTCCCTTCGCCCGTTAGCACGTTCGACTCGATAATAAACCGCGTGTAATTTACCTCATGGCAGCTGTAATATTGTTAGCTGGATCGTTTCAATCTTCAGGTAGATAACTTACTGAACTGTTCTGTCCCAGCAGTATCAAGACTATTTCCGTCAGTACCGTCCATAGTGTCCAGCGCAGTGTCAAACGTACATTTCTAAAATACATTGTCGGCCCTGAAAATGTACGATTAGCCATGCGCTTGTGCTTTGGCCTGACATTACTTACATCGACTTCTATTTGTTTCCGATACGAATCCTCAATCGTGGGGTCATAGCTCTCAATCCAAACATTCTGTACAAATTGAGCTATTAAACATTAGTATAAATTTGGTGCGAGGTTGAGGAAGACGTGTACCTGTAAGACAACTTTTTCCAACACCACCTGTGACGGTTAGACGAGTGCCCTTTTCTTGTTTGCTAAGACAGACATACCAGCTCCCAAAACAACAATATGATACTCCCGTCTGTTCACGTTAGTCAGAGCATACGACCAGTCTCGCATCGCAGTTAGAGCTCCTTACCGAGGCTGCATTTGAGATAAACCGCACAATCGGAGAAGAGAGCGTAAGACAAAGAAAGTCGTCTATTTGGACGGCACGGCACAATTCGATCGTCTTCGTACTTCAGACAAATAGATACGATCGTTCCAGGCTGTCGGTAGCCGTTATCAATAAACACGAGCGGACAAGGATATCAATGGAAATGGTAAATAGCGTTTTCACCCGGAATTCAAGTCGAAGGAATTCTGTCGGAAGAAAGAAATCGATTGTACGGTACGGAATAGCAGGAAGCAACGGTCCTGTGAAATGGTCGAGCCTTCGGAGGTTTTTTCTCGTCGGCCGGAGCTGGTAGGAGCTACTCAAGCAGCGATTGACAAACGTGCAACAATCGGTCACGGGAAATATAGAATCAATCGCAACGGCAAATGCCAAAATATTACAATTGACGCGTTGGTAAAATATGAATTGCTCGCGCTGAGTCAGAAGCTGAGAGAGTGTGGTCAAGGACAGGTGAGGCCGGTGACGTCGATGCGGTCGATTCAGGGACAAAAAAGAGACGGACAGCCGAGAAGAAGGCGGTGTCAAGGAACAATAATCCCCGACAAATTTTCTTTCTTTTCCTTTTTGGCTGCTGATGACGAACTCTGAGAGCAGGCGCAGTCGCTGTAGTCTGACTAAGGTTTGACAGTTTAAAAGAAGATGTGTACGGCGGTGAGCGAGAGACTTTTCTTCTCTGTTTGGTTGCGATCTATGCTCAGGAGGGGAACCCGGGACACAGGCTGCTTTCAATCAACTCAATCAGGGTGTGATTAATTGAGAAAATTAATGGCCAAACTCAAAATAGATGGGGGAAGCAGAAAATTTGCAGCTAAGATGACGCTTTTTATCAAATTCGTATCAAACATTAACGTTATTTTCTTTTTCTGCCGGTATTTGGGTACGTAGTCACGGATAATATTTTTCCTCGCAATCCGCGTCTGGGTTAAATATCAGGTTGCACTGAAGCGAGTGTTCAAACAGAAGTGAAGAGATATCGAATGGTAGAGTTACAACAAGGCCAACGAACGGATGGATCGATTACAAACAATTGAGACATTGATGCAGACGTTCTTGAAAGGCCGCGCAAAAGCAATAATATATCATGGCATTATACATCGAACCAAACAGACTGACAGGGGCAGACTATATCGCAGTGAAGCCAGTCGAGCCAAGCTTCGCGTTATGAAGCTAGAAATCAGTCTTGGACGACGACTGATGCGCTTACCTGAGATGGCTAGGCTGTGCCAGAGGATTGGATTTCATCCTCCGATGTCCCCCCATCTCGCACGGTCCAGACCAACGTCTACATTGCGAATTGCCGACTGTAACCAACACGACAGCCAGACATCTACAGTCGGATTCGCAAACCCTTGTGTCCCGGCTGTCGACAAAGCAATGCTCCTGCGTGGGTAAACCAATGGCAACGTGGTGGCTGCCTGCCAGCACGATGTGTGATCAATCATTCTTCAGATGGATTGTGATAGCTCTACAGGAAGCTAGAGGGAAAGGGGCAGTTCGTTCTTCAAGTGGTCCAAACCGTCCAATACCGAGACTGGCGGGATTTCCGTGGGCGCGATTGGCGGAGGGCTAAAGATGGTAGGACAGAAACGACGGAGCGCGATAAGAATGACAGCTAGTCAACTGACTCGCCATGAAGTATCTTCGATGTGAATAGATTGAGAGAATGATATGATTTGATATCTGACATGAGACAGAAGGAGAGGAGAATAAAGATGGTGAGGACAATAGAGACACTAATCTTCGTTTGGCTTAGCGTGCGCCTGCTTACTAACCAGCCTTTCCATTGCTCGATTTCAAGCCGAGAAGTCTCGTCGGCCATCATGGTCAACTATTCGCCAATCGCCCCTAACTTAACATGCACCGGGCAGGATACGCACTCAACGATGCTACAGACCTTGGCATCACACAGTTACTAGCGAGCATTTGCACCACCATCAGCCCGATCATATCAGGCATCCCACGATAGACAAGGCTTCCAATAGCTGATTACACGTCTTGCATTGAACTAGCTGTTCACCCTCATTATAAATGCAGCCGATATTGCATATTGATGCTGGAGATGGTCCAGGATCGAGGCCATGTTTTCAAGAAAAAAGCAGTTCTAGGTGTTGGGGTGTGATCAGTCGAAGTAGGCTGAGTTGACCAGTCCCAACCGTCGACAAGTCAGATGTCTCAGCACTCAAATTATTGTCAGCAATTGACTCGGCCCATGACTGAATTAGACTCGAGTTCTTCAAGCGCTGCAAAGTAAAGACTGTAGTGAGTGCCGAGAGTCTGCGACAAGTAAACAGAAATGACGAAATGCCGCCGCGTAAATGTAAGAACTCCACCGCATCCACCCCGAACTCCGCGCTCGCATCAACATACACAACGGTCACAACTCAACAACACACCCCAACAACCTCCCAGACACTTTAACTGCACACAATTGCAAAATGTTTGCCGCCCGCCGCTTCACAGCCACCGTGCCTCGCACCCTCGGCACCCAGTCTGCCCTCTTCCACGCGACTCGCCCAGCCTTTGTCAAAGTCGGCGATGCCATTCCCAACGTCGACCTGGTCGAAGACTCGCCCGGCAACAAGGTCAACATCGCCAAAGAATTGACCGGCAAGGGTGTGATTGTCGGTGTTCCAGCTGCTTTTAGTGCGATCTCTTTTCCAATTGCCATGCGCAATGGAGCTCTTCAACTGACAATGCAATTGAATAGGCCCCGCTTGCTCTAGCACACACGTCCCCGGCTACATCAACCATCCCGCTCTCAAAAACGCTGGAAAGGTCTTTGTCGTTTCCGTCAATGACCCTTTTGTCATGAAGGCATGGGGCGCAACTCTTGATCCTACTGGCAAGAGTGGTGTACGTCTACGAACCCTTAAACGGAATAACACTCTTCCGCTACTGACATATAAAAGGTTCGCTTCTTGGCAGATCCCGCCGGTACCTTCACCGATGCCTTGGAGCTCGGATTCGACAGTGCTGCCATCTTCGGAAACCAGCGAAGCAAGCGTTACGCCTTGGTGGTTGAGGACGGCAAGGTCAAGGAAGCTCACGTTGAGCCGGATAACACTGGCGTTGATGGTTTGTATCCCAACTCTCGAGTAGGTCTATGTGCTTAGCTGACGAACTGATAGTCTCCGCTGCCGAAAAGGTCCTAGCCTAAACAGCCTGTACAGGCCATCTGTTCCAATCTGCAGAACAATGAACCTTCTTGCCTACTTATTGAGAGGTGTATGAATACCGAAAACGAAGATAAGATTTATGTATCAATGTCGTGCCAAGAATAAAGTACATGTAAGCACACAAACAGGCCGGCTGTTTACTACCCGTGTATCAATTATTTGATGAAGGAGGGAGGGTTTTCCAATTCAAGCACGCTCATCCTGCAACTTCTGCCATTGCTCTGGGGTATAACACTTTGGCGTCCACGCATGGATAGCGGCAATTTCATCCTTGAGGACCGAGTTGACTAGTCGGTGGCGCGCAAGCATATTTTTTTTATCGAAATGGGGGGATACAATGATTGCCTGGAAGGCTTGACCGCAGCCACCTGAATATCGCAGAAAAAGTTAGCTTCTAAATAAGTCCCGTAGTACATGTTGTGTGGAGGCCATACCGGACATGTCCTCAATCTCGACAAATTCCGCATCCAATTGATTCGATAGCTTCTCCTTCAATCCGTCAGCTGTGACGCCGGATGTGTTCGCTGAATCGGCCATGGCTGGACTTGCGACTGCGAAGGATCTGGACGATAGACTCGAGAAGGGCGATATTGTTCTTGATCCTTGCGTAATTGGACTGCTGACAAACGAAGGCCGGGCGGTTGAACGGACGAGGAGGGAGCGATATCCTCTGCTCAGGATCGCGCGGCGGACGAACATGAATGTTTGTATCAATGATGTGCAGGTGGTGTTGGGTGGAAAGTCAAGAAAAGTGGTGATGTTGGATTAATAATTCGTGGACGAGAGATTGAATATCTTTTCCGCCGATGACGCCGGAGGTGGTCTTGCCGCAGCTAACCCCACACTTTAGTTTTAATTCCTCGTAGCTACCTACGCCTTGCCTCTTTTCTCATTTAGCTATTGCCTGTCTCTCATTTTTAACGATTCGTTGATGCAGAACTCCATACGCACAATTCTCTTCAACTCTGTCCGACCTCGCTGGTACTCGACAATGGCCCAAACAACAGCAATCTCGCCTTTCACACAGGCTGTTGTCAACGCCATGCGGAAGCTGTATGTTTTCCACAGACACCCCTTTGGGATGAATTCTAACTCATCGAAGCTACCCAGAATCTTTGGCAGATAAAAGCTTCGACAACACAGGCCGTAAGATTCCGGCACTTCTTCCTAATGAACTTTACTGACGAGCTACAACAGTACTCCTCGAATCACCCTACAACCCCAACTCCCAACTCAAAAACACAGTCCTCCTCACAACCGATCTCACCAAAGCCGTCGCCGACGAAGCCATTGCTCGCCGAGACTCGATAATCATTACCTATCGTGAGTGTCTTCCTCCTACCAACTGAACCTATACTCATACGAGGCAGACCCCATAATCTTCCGCGGCCTCAAATCCCTCACCCTCCAAGACCCGCAACAAAAATCACTTCTTCGCCTCGCCCAAGAAGGTATCAGCGTGTACTCTCCGCATACAGCCGTTGATGCCGTCCCTGGCGGCATGGCGGATTGGCTTTGCGATATCGTCAGCGGTAAATTCGTCAATTCCTCCTCCTCCGCAACTACCACTGGTACAGAAAACTCTGGGGAAGAGGTGTATTCGGATGTTATATACCCCCAACCAGCGGGCAACGCAACAACTCCATCCGTCGACGCACATACCCGTGAACCAGTCCACCCCTCTCCAGCCCCGGTACCGACTGGCTTCGAAGGCGCGGGCGCTGGCCGGACTTTGACCTTCGCAACACCTCAATCTCTGGCAACGATAATCGAGCGTATAGGGGCTGCAACAGGCTTACCCGGGTCAATATCAGTCGCCATCCCTCAGGGTCAATCTATATCATCCATAAGCATACGCACGGTAGGCGTATGTCCCGGTTCAGGGGGTGGCGTGCTCATGAAGGGCGGCCAACTACCAGATTTACTCTTTACTGGAGAATTGAGTCATCATGAAGCTCTAGCGGCGATTGAGCGGAGCTCGGCGGTCGTGACGCTGTTCCATTCGAATAGCGAGCGCGGCTACTTGTGGGATGTTATGAGACAGAAACTAGAGGATGGGATTGTGCAGGAGTTGGGGTCTGCTGCTACTACTGAACAGAAAGGAGGGTTGGTGGCGGTTAGCAAAGCGGATCGTGATCCGTTTGGGGTCGTTGTGCGAAAGTAGACGTATTCTCTATATACATATATATACGTGGAGATGACATATGGCAGAAATCAATTCAAAAGAACACGAATCTCGCCTACGGTCCTCGGAAATAATGCCCGGAGACTGTACTTCCCTTCACTCTCATCACCTCCAAAATGCTGCCCGCCCCTGACAGAAACAGAGACGATATCACTCTCCATCTCAATCCTGGACATATCAATCTTCGTGCCTCTAGCCTCATCAGCACCGATAATCATGCCCTCCACAAACTCAAAATCGCGACAGAATTCCTCAATGGCTTCTTCCGTCACGCTTTTGACAAGTGCCGAGCTGCGGATCTGTTTAAGGTTGTCGGTTGCGTCCATTAGTGCTGATGGCAAAAAGTCGTCGAGTTGTTGGCTTATCATTGACAAAGTTGGGGGTTGGAAGGCTGGTAGGTCGGCAATTTCGGCGAGGTTAAGGTTGGGGTTGTGTGCGTTGGAGGATTCGGCTTGGTCTTTGTTTGTGGACTTTGATGATGGGGAAAAGGATTCTAGTGCGGTCAGGAGTTGTTGGAGGCCGGATGTTTCGAGGAGGTATTGACGTTGTATGTCTAGCAATTCTATGCGAAGATTTGACAGAACAGTAGAAATCGGTGCAAGGTGTGTGGCGCAGGCGAATGTGTATGGAGATATAGTACTTCGAACAGCAAGCAGGATGTTGGCCTTGTAGATTGTTGACGCTTTATGATCGTCTACTTCTTGTGCGGAGTTCTTTGCGATATCAAGGAATGGATCCAGCGCAACTCGAAGAACAGGGGTGAATCCATTCTCTTCGGCATCTTCTACATCGCTTGCTGCGCCAACAGAGGCGTTGTATTCTTTCATCAATGATGTTAAAATTTCCAATTGATCGGCGAGGAATTGAGGGGCCGACAAGTCATCCGGTGGTGACGATGAGTGTGCGTCCGCAGAATGCATGTGAAGTTGGTCTTTCATCAATCTCTCGAAATGCTTGAACGTGAATTCGACAAGACCAGCGATCACTTCTACAAGGTTTGATTCCGGACCAACCAGCTTTGAGAATGTGAGCTTGTAGAACGCTAGCAGATTGACGACTCGGTAGGTGGTCACGGCATCATCATGACCTTGAATCACTAGCTCGACTCTCTGTCGCAAGGATCGCGACACGCCAGTTAGATCACGATTGACCAGATCATTCAGCGCCTTCTGCCCATCGAACACAGGCGCTTCCTCCCCTTCTCGGTCAACGCGAGACCAGGGATCACTGCTAATACCAGCCTGAAATCCGCGCGCAAGCTCCTCTCCTTCATAAACAAACAGTGCTTCAAGGGCTTCTCTTTCCGACACAGCAGCAGAATGCACCCAAGCCAACATATCGCCCACATATCGCAAAGGATCATGGGCAGAGAATTCAATCGGCTTGACATTTCGTTCCCCAACGGCTCCAGAAGCCGCATCAGTCAGTGCGTAATGGAAGGCATCGGACAAGATATATTCCCGAGCTTCGGCGAAACTGTCCAGACAATTATGGAACAGACTCGGCCGCTCTGCAAGCACTCTCAGCGCCTGCCTGATCGAGACGTTGATTTGAGGATCTTCCAGATTCAATGACTTGAATTCCTTTTGAATCCATTTGTATAATTTCTGATAGGCCATGTTGAGTTGTTTCGAGCTTTGTTCCATGATTTCAAGGCCGAGTCTTTGGTTCTCACCGCCGAGTAGGACCTGGCAGTCATTGTGTACCTGCTTGACGCGGGACAAAACCGCGAAGAAGTGATTGTCGACTGGTTCTTCGTATAGCGTTAGAGCATTGATATCTTCTTCTGGAACGATGAAGTGTGCCGTGAATGCGTCTAGCAGGCGTTGTTTTGTCTCTGCGTCTTTTTTCTGTTCTAGTAAGGATGACGCTTCGTCCAGCACGGGGGCGGTCTCTTGCTTCGCGAGTGTAATATGTTTTCGCATTTCCGCACACGTTTGCTGGAGACTCGATATTACCGTACCGATCCGATTCAGTTGCTGCCAACATGAATCAGTACCTCAACGATGCCAACAGAGTAGAAGGAGGACTATACCTCTGCCACCTTCCCAAAATCCGCCACAATCTCTCCATTACAGTCCAAAACTTCCCTTTGAATATCCAACCTAAGCTGCCGCCTTCTCTCTGCCGTATTTTTTATTCCCCTCTTCTCGAGCGTCTCCAATGCATCGCGAATGTCCGAGTCAGCGTACGATGCGGAAAGTACACTTGTCAATCTGTTAGAAAGCGCAGTGGAGCGGGGAGCGACATTCGCGCCGCCGGGGGGAGTTATTGCATTTGATGCATCAGCGAAGTGACTTGAATTAGCGAAATAACTTGTCATTGTGGATATGCCAGCCATTGGCGGGGATGAGTGTTATGGTGTGAGATTTGATGTTTGTGCGGAGAAGGAAAAACAATGTCCCCGCAGTTGACAGTTTCCGTTCCACGTACCGTACTATGGAGTAGTAGTACGACCGTATTGATCAACACCTATCACCACGCTACCTGGGAAAGCACCTCAAACTGCCCGAGAGACCTTTTATTTAAGGGGATTCCCTGTTCGATAAGGCAATGCTTTTTTGCGACATATCTCAAGTATCACGTGATATCAGAGGTGTGACTCACGTGACGTGTGATTTGTTGATTTTGGAGCTTTCCAAACAATTGACTAGATTTCTACTTAATTACGATGGACTCTTTGATATCTCCCACTAAAGCTCGGCAAGCAGCTATCCAAGCCAAAGATTGGGCTTACGTCAACTCATGGCTCAATCGCAAATACGCCCCTCATCCAGTGCCTGCCTTTGAGCGCAACGAGGATACACTCAGGACACTCCTCATGATTGCCGCTGCCAACGACACAGCAGATGAAGAGGCATCGCTACTTCACCGGGCGCGCGAAGAGGTATTCCGCGCTTTGAAAGAGCGCCAGAAGGTCGAGGATGCTCGAAAACGGGATATACTGGAAGAAATAGAGGCGCGACTTGATTCTCAAGGCGAAGAAAGCTTGAACGATTTGGCGGAAACTGTAGTGTTGTTGGGAGATAACTCGACAGATATTGCGGAGTTAGCACATGCTTTTATTGAGCTTACGCGAAACGAGTTTGAGCTTGCGAATCAGGCCCAGCATGTGCAGGAATTGCAACGATACCTGGACAAAGAGATAGTTCTGGTGCAAGAAGAGATTGAAACGCTCAAATCGCATGCTGCGTTCAAAACGCCGTCTGATTTGACTACGCAGACAGTCGAGTGGACTCGCAGCGCTAAACTGCTCGGTGCCAAAATTGCCGAGTATCGAGATAAAATCACTTCGTTGCAAAGAAATATCATCATTGATGGACCTACAATTGAAACTGTGACAGAGGATGAGCGCAATGTGCTGCAATTGAAAGAGACAGTCAAACAACTCGAGGTTAAGATCAAAAGTTATCGTGATTTACCACCTGACTTGAGAGATGCGAAGAACGAGTACAAGCGCCTGGAGAAAGAGCTCGATCGACTGACACAAGAACGAGATGCATTGTTCGACCATGCTGTTGCACAAAAATAACAGCTTACTACTACCGTGAAAGTAGACAGATTTTTTCAAGATGATATATTGAAATTGAAATACTAACTATCGCAATTGGTATCGTTTATAATACACCATAACGAACCGAAAAGGCATCACGTCGGATCATGAAGGTCGTGAAATTGAAGCTCCTCCCGCAGAATGCTGGTCAGTCTGGGTGTGATGGTAGATGAGGTATGAATCATCTAGTTGTTCAAGCCAAGGGTGTCCTTGATCTTGTCCCCACTGTCGTGAACAGTTAGTAATGCATTGATCATAACCCCACGATTTTGATGACGATGCTTACATAGAATTGGAGGCACCGCCGTGGGCAGTGTTGTCGTGGCTGCGCTGGGTCTTGTCGAAAGCTTCCTGGGTGCCAGACTTGTTGTCATCGGGCTGAACACCGCGGGCAAGGCGGTCGCCGGTATCGGTGACGGTCTCCTTGACTTTCTGCTGGGTGGACTTGGAGGAGTCAGGAGTCAATTCCTCCTTGGCCTCTGTGCTGTTGTTAGTGACTGATCTTTGCGACCAAGAATGATAAGAGTCCAAAAGACATACTGGTGGAAAAATCCTTGCGACCGGCGTCAGACATGTTGGCTGGTTGATTATTTTGAAGCTTGAAAAACTTGAAAGGGGTGTAGAAAGGTTGAGTGAGATTGTTGTTGTGTTGTGATGATAGAGGATTAAGGAATGGGATTGACAGGAGAAGATGCCTCCCTTATATAGCCCAATCTGTCACCCCTCCTTCCCAACAAGATTGTCCCGCACTTTCTTTCATGTGCTAGTGACGTACGTCGCACATGAAGCATCTCTCATCGTCATGCACTGCTGCAACAACTGCCATCTCGAATCCAGCAGCCACTCAGCGTCGCTGCTGTCTTTGCCTGGCTTAGGCTGGAACCGGCTTTCTCTCTCGTTTGGCCCGATTCGGCATAGTGTGATCCCCCGGAGACGGTCGAATTCTTGGAAAGCGAACCCCCTGTCTTGTATACATGACGTAGAAATGACAAGATCGGATTCGTTTGTGGTGCAAGTCACGAGATTAGATCAATTGTGGCTTGAAAACGTCATCCGCAGTCGTTGACGCCAGGATCTGAGATATGACATAATGGTGAGGCAAACCTTAAACACAATGTGGCTTGGCTGTGGGGTCTTATTATCACGTGATTAAGTGCACGGAATATCGATCGACCGACCCGTGCCTCGGCAGATCGAGTTTGACATGTTTGCACCCAAGTCACGTGTCGATAGCCAGATCGGTCTTGGCGCCATGCTTCGCCACCTATCGGGCAGACTGCGACGAGTGACTCAACAACAATTGTCTAAGCTATACGCCCCCTGGACTTGCAAACTGAAGCTTTCACTATGATGCTATTCAGCGACTCGCAGTCATTGCACATATTGTGACACGGTTTTCTCGTATTGTCGCATACCACTCTCATCGCATCCAGCGACATGAGCCTACGCAGCTATTATAGCTCACACACCTAACACTTAACGTACTTAACGCTACATAACGCACGCCATATCTCGAATACAGTATTACAACGCACCGTCACGTCCATGCAATCGACGGATGAATCCTCAACCTGGGACTTCACCGCGGTGATTGATCTCTTGCATGCCCCAACCAGAACTACTTCAACAAACGGTTCTTCGTTACCCACGCCCTCTGATATACCAGATGTCTCGCAGCACAACCCCGGAGAGCAGGGACTCGGTGATTTTACTGCACTATGGGATTTCTTGCATCCGTCTTCAGTAGCCGCTCAGTCTACCAGCCAAGATGCTCCGATTACGCCGTCTAGAAAACAGTCAAGGGATAAGAGCCGTCTATCTCCGTCTAGGCCAATATCGATTCTGAAACGAACCACCAAGACTATCACTCAAATTAACACCAATTCATCTGGCGGTATATCGGATTCTACAGCCGAGTCTGACGGCGACCTCAGCGTGTTCGACTCCGCTGTGCCGTCGCAACCAGCCTTGTCATTTGTCCCATCTCAGGTCTCTCGCACCGATAAAGCCCAATTGCTTACACCACCCTCCTCTTGCGAAGAGGACAGTACATTGTCAGCCTATACACCGAAAGCTAAAAAGCCCGCTAAAGTCACTCCTCGCTATAAATCTGCGGTAGAACGCAAAGCCGGGCTTGTGTCTAAGCTCAGCAAACAGTTTCTGGACTTCACTATCAAAGCGTCGGCTGTCTCTGAGACTTCGAAGCTACCTGTTCACGTTTTTGTTGATGCATCGAATATATCCATTGGTCTCCATGACAGTTACAAGATACAACATGGCATCCCTGTCACCACTCACATCAAACGACTACCACTATCATTCCACAACTTTTCTCTTATCCTTGAACGCGGTCGACCTGTAGCAAAAAGAGTGCTGGCAGGATCAGACCGTTTCGCGGCTATATACGAAGCCGAAAAACTCGGCTATGAGGTTAACATCCTCAGCCGTGTTCACAAAGCAAAAGAATACACCCCTCGACAGCTCAAGTTTCGCAATGCCCTCAGCCTGGGAGGAAGCTCTGAAATGGGCTCTTCTCCTTCTGAGCGATGGGTTGAACAGTGTGTGGACGAAATTCTACACCTGAAAATGCTGGAAAGTCTGATTGATACAGACGAACCAGCAACCATCGTCCTTGCCACTGGGGACGCGGCGGAAGCTGAGTATTCAGGCGGCTTTTTGAGAATGGTCGAGCGGGCATTGCAGAAAGGTTGGTGTGTCGAGGTGGTTAGTTTTGCTATGAATACTAGCTTTGCTTATAAGCGGAAGGAATTCCGTGCGAAGTGGGGTGAACGCTTTCGAATGATCAATCTAGAGGATTATGTTGAGGAGATGCTTGATTTGTAGCTAGTCGATACTAAAACATGAGTGACAAGATTCGTGATTTATACGTATACTCATGAATTTATCGCATATCTAATTTGAGCACACAACCTACACGTACTGGAACGGACAATTCCCCTCCATACAGATCCCTCATGTGGTCTTGATTCTTTGAGTCTTTCTGTGTGTTAGATGCTCAGCCAGCCACTTCATCTGTTTTCGATTGGGTACAACTCTACGATGTTCAGCTAGCCACGTCTAGAGCAGTAGAATGATCTGTTCTCATTGGTGTATGGTAGTTAAAAGTATCAGATACCACGAACTCTGTCACGAGACACAACAAATATCTGGCGGTAAGCCATGGAAAGGAACATATAAACCTTAGGTACGCTCGACCCCAATGTGCCCATGGAAGAGGTTTTCAGGATCTAATCGCATCCATCACATACCGCACTTCCTCGTATAGATAGGCCTAATTAAGAGATTCGATCAGCCAGAATGCCCTTTGCCGAGTATGTTAATTATTCTTCTTGATAGCTACTAGGTATGTAGATGTTCTAACCAGCAGACCATAGAGGAACCTCAGTCACAGTTCCCACCGGAAACGGAGAACACATATCGGAACCGTCAAGGGCTTTGAGCTAAGACTTGCAAGGAATCAAGAGATCGTCACTGACCTGGAGGCCAAATAGAACGGAAAATATCGCGTCGAGGTTGATAACAAAGTCGTTGAAGTCGACGAGAATGAGGTGGAGGAATTTGTGCTTCGGATGACGAATAGGTCGCTGTTCAAAGAATTGGTCGCTAGAAGATGTACTTTTCCATGGATGATTGTGCTTAGTGGCTACTTGCCAACTGAAATTTCGAGCAACTTGGTTGCATAGAAGTAAGAATAGCCCGGCTGTAAATCTACAACCCTGCATAACCCTAAGTGGAGATCTCCGCACCGCGCAGTCCAGTCTCTTCTGCTGAGCTTCTCCCGGTGACATCGACAAAGATCTCGTTATTTTCAAAAACTTCAGTATTGACATGAAGCCCCTGGTCACATTGAAATCAGTTACATGGAATGTCCTTGAACGAGTGATCCCCCGGCAGCGGCAGTCTTGACACGCGCTACCCATCCTCGGCCATAATGCGACGGACTTAACCCGCACCGCAAGACTAGAATACAAGAAAAGTTGGGCGCGGGAAGCAACGGAGGAGAGCGAGCAAAGAGAGAAGAGAAGATGGAGAGCAAAATATTATCCAGGCCACAGTTGCCTCCGGTCTTCCTCCTCAAAACGCCCTCGTCTCCGCGGGATTTATACGAGGAGTACTTTTTCAAAAACGCCTTAGCCTTTTGGTCGAGACAACGATCGAACCCACCGCCTGATACGAATGATACGAATGACTATGAATATATCAAGTATGATCCGATCTTCGTGCCAGTGTTGTCGCATAGTTTCCATGCCCAGAATTTAGAGATTGTGAAGTCCTGTTTCATCCCCACGACGACGGAAAACGATCGCATCGACGGGAAGGGGGCATCTTTGCGCAATGCGTTTAGCGGAAAAGGGAAAAAATACGGTGGCCTTATATTTACGAGTCAGAGGGCTGTGGAGGCATTTGGGCATATTTTAGAGCATGAGGGTATTCCAGGTACGTTCACCCTCGTTTCGTCACAGATCGAGCTGATACTAACCGGCTGCCTCACAGCTGAGATAATGACCTCCACCTCAGAAGACCTGATTCTGTACACCGTCGGTCCTGCGACAACACGCACCCTAACGCCACTCCGTGACAAATTCTTACCCTTCGCAACGATATATGGTGACGAAGCCGGCACTGGCGAAAATCTAGCACATTTGATTCTCAAACACTATAACAAACTCTACCCGTCAACAGCAGAGGACGGCAACCAAAAACCAGGATTGTTATTCCTAGTTGGCGAACAGAGACGAGACGTCATACCCCGAACGCTCATGAGCAACGCCTTGGATGAGAACCAGCGCATAAACGTTGACGAATTGGTCGTTTACGAAACGACTCAAATGGAAGGATTTGAGCCTGCGTTTCAAGACGTCGTTCGAAAGGCGGAGGAATCGTTGAATGATGAGCGGACGCCGCTGTGGACAGTTGTTTTCTCACCGACGGGCTGTGATGCTGTTCTCAGGACATTAAATATTCTCAACGAGAATGACAAACCCACAGGCATTGATTCGTCAAAGAGGAAATGCCGAGTGATCACAATTGGCCCCACGACGAGAGACTATCTCATCACGAAATATGGATTTGAGCCTGATGTTGTTGCTCGAAAACCGACGCCAGAGGGCATTGGGGAAGGTATTAAGGAGTATCTCTTGGCGATGAACGTGTAGTATACTGCAAGTGTCTTTACAGGCGAGGAAAGACCTGGGCACTAGACGCTTTGGCACATCATTGATTATAATGCAAATAGAGTCACAGGGTCATATTTTGCTCAGCGCGTTGCCTCTTCTTTATAATACGTGCAACTGACAGTATGAAGCAGAACGTCAGGGATGATCTGGAATGGCTCAAGTCAGCACCTTTGATACGCATAGAGTTGGCCGAGAAGGCTGGGGGTTTCATGTATGTTGACAAGACTGGAAAGGTTCATGAAGTAGTTTAGTATCTCGTTCATATATCATACCTAGTAGAACTACATCAATGAGATGTCTGCATAAGTGCATAGCTGGCCCATACCAAGACAGTCAACTAACGATGTAGGATCTCCTCCAAACTATGCTCAGGCTTATCAATCCTATACAACACCCTGGCCGTATTGAAATACCCCTCATACTCAATCTCCTCCTCATCGTCAAGATCGTAGTGATAATGCCCACCTGTATTCTCGCTCACCGTCGAGAACGCATGTGTATGCTCCATCCGCAAACCCAAATTTTTCTTGGGATCAGCAGAATGCAGCACCGTCATACAGGTCATCGGCGCCCTGAAGTCGTGATATGTCAACCAGTCATTGAACTGCTCGCGATCTTCGAATGGCAGTCTTTCCTCTGGTGGGAAATCAGGCATAATATGATATCGCGCTTTTCCAGATTTGATAGTAAACACGCCGCCTAGACTGATAATCTGAGAATCACCATAGATATCACGAAGCGCCTTGCGAACGCACTCCGTAAAACTCCCCTCTTCTCCAATACGCTTGCGAGCAGTAATCCTCAACACATCCCCTGATTCACCTCTAGACGCAAAAACATTCCCCATCAAGCCAAACGACCATCTGTGCTGATCCGTATTCTGCACAAGTACGTCCTTCGTCTCAGGATCGATCTTGACGTAGCGCCCATTGTTACTCGTCAAAAAGGACAAATTCGTCGCGTACCGCATACCGAAATTGATAATCATTTCGCAATTCTGACCCACGAGATCATACGCTCCGGCACCAGCACCGAGGAAAGTCGCTGCAGGTGGCGGATACGGCTCACCCTCTACAACCATCTCCATCTCTCTTGCGATTTGATGCAGCTGGTACGTCTTGTCCATCATCGGTCGCGGATAGAGGTGTGTCTGTCCGCCGACATCAGCGACTTTCTCATCGCCCGAAAGACCCTCGTGCGCGAGTAGGAAGGGCGACTCGCGGAGGTTCGGGCATGACACCACTGATACAGAAGAATGCTCATAGTTGGCGCTGAGAGGCGCTTGAAGCTTTTCGGCTAGCTCTGAGAGGGGTGGAGGGGAAAGTAGGATTTTTTGTGTTCTCATCATTTGGGTCGATGAGCTTGGGGTGCAAATCTGGACGTGGTGAGTGTGGCTATCGCTTCGATAGTCCAAAATTGCATTGATATTTGTATGAGCGCCCTGGACGATTCACTAACTCAGTGGCTACTTGGAGCGGAGAAATACCCGATGGCATGCCCTAACCCTGACCGCATCGATCTTGACTGAACAGTAGGCATTATTGACATTATGATGTGGATCACGATGCTCATCTGAAACTACAATTCATCTTCCTCAACTAGATACAAAAGGAATACAAATCATATGAACACCCTTCCCAAAAAGCAACAAAAAAGGAGGAGATGATAATCTTTCTACCGCATGATTTCTTCATAAATGAGGACTGCGATAGATGAGTCAGTGATTGTTTGCTTCAAGCACAAAGGATAAGGCCTCACGTTTCAGTTGTTCTTTGCTAAGCGCATCTTTGTTCTTGTCAAAATCAAAGAATTCTTCCGGGATAGGATCCGCAGTGGGCTCATCATCAGGGTCGTGGTATGGCTCAAGGTACGGATGGCGCAAAGCTTCTTCGACCGTGATACGCTTGGCAGGGTTGAAAGCTAATAACTTCTCTAGAAGGTCGAGTGCGAGGTCGTTTGTTTTCGGGAAAAGGTGTTTGAAAGGGATCTTCTTTTTGAATGGAAGAGAGCGAATGTATTCACGAGCACGGCGGGATTTGATTCCGTAGTAATCTTCCATGGTTGGTGTGCCGAGTACATCGAGAATCAAAGTGAGTTGGTGGTGGTAATCCTTTCCAGGGAATAAGGGTTTCCCACTGAGCATTTCTGCCAGAATACAGCCCACACTCCATACGTCAATCGCCTTGGTGTACTCTTTGAAAGTCAACATGATCTCCGGAGCACGGTACCAACGAGTCGCAACGTATTCAGTCATGAAACCAGAGTTATCGTCAGTGGAAGCTGCCGAACGAGCTAAACCAAAGTCGCAAACTTTCAAGTCGCAGTTGGCGTTGAGAAGAAGATTAGAAGGTTTCAAGTCTCGGTGCAAGACATTGGCTGAGTGCATGGCTTTCAATGCGCGAAGTGTCTGGTAAATGAAATATTGGCAGTGGTCATCGGACAAGTCTTGTGTGCGAATAACTCGGTGCATATCAGTTTCCATCAGTTCCTATCGTCATTAGCTATTATCGAGCAGAGATAAGCGAAACGCATACTTGAATAAGGTAAACCTCAGTAAAGCTATCGTAATTACGAGGTCTCTGGATATCGAGGATCGAAATGATGTTCTCGTGGTTAAAATATCTCAACAATTTCATCTCTCGCAGAGTCCGAAGACAGAACATGGAGTGGTCGAACGGGGTGATTTTTTTGATGGCGACTTTCTGGCCAGACGGTTTGTGCAGCGCAGAGCTGTATAGAATTAGCTCGGCCCTTGATTACAGGGCGAAAGTCCTACCAAACAACACCATAAGCTCCCTCTCCAATCACATCCTGAATATCATACTGATCCGACACATTGAACGAGATCTTTCTCGACCCTCCATGGGTGGAACTCTGAGCCTGAGCCATGGCGGCTCTGTAGTTAACGGTGAGATGAACTTGAGAACGGGTGGTCAAAGTAGTTGCAGTTGGGGAAAATAGAGAGAGAGAGAGAGATATATATATATATATATATATATAAAAGATCGAGGAACTGAGACAAACAGGAAGGGTTAGTTTAATATATATGAATCGGATCCAACAATGGGGACCTCATTGACGTTCAATGAAGCAGGCGTCAAAAGTGGAGTGGATGGCTGGTCGCAAATCGAGACAATAGAACAGCCTTGATTGATTGACTGCTCAATACAGATTGCAAACGAATCTTTGTCTGTGCAAATGGGCAAACGTGCAAACGCTCAGAGCGGAGGCTGGGTATGAACCGTACCTCTTTATCTGATGACGGGTGCTCGTATTTACTCGTACCAAAATCCAAGCTTTCCGCTCTCTTAACACTGTTTCGACGCTTATCGTGATGTTTATATTTGCGCTTCGTCAGCGGTCATACAGCGAGAAAAGCAACGATGCGCTCTGAAGTAATCGCACGGAGGGAGTGTGAGGGGCTGTGTCACAGAAGCACCGTCAGCACATTGCTCGACTACAGCAGATATCAAGCGGATGACGACTCGGTCATGAATATCGAGTCATCATCCCGATTATATTGATCCAAAGATTGGGAGTGATCCGAAGTACTTACTGAACGATCTTCTCGGCTGAGTTCTCGCAGGTAAACAGATGCGACAGCAAACAAACCGCAGTCCCGCACGAACTTCTTCTCCTAGAGATTCCGGAACAACGAGAAATTCCAGGCCGACGTCTCAACTTTCAGCTAGCAGTTTGACAAGAGCTAGTTGTTAGAGATTGTATCAGGTTGCAATCGGTTTATTTAAGAGAGTTCCTCTTTGCGAAACGAAGCAGGAGGTATAAGGTGGGGCAATCACACAGGCTAACAGGAGGGGAACTCCTCTTCAGCAGTACGTACGGAGAACGGTGACAAAACGGATCGCCTGGTTTGGACCTACGTCCAGTCTCGGGCCTCTATGAGACGCGCCCCAGAAGCCAATCTGCAGCTAAGTATTGTCAACTGACAGGAACGAGTGTGAGACAAAGGACGAAGCTGATTCTACGTGCTACAGTACAGTAAGGAACAGGTAATCGGTCAACACGCGTATTCGTAATACCATGATCACCCACGGCTACCGTATTACATTGTCTGGTTCAATACTTCAATTCGTCGATCCGGGAGGCTTGGCTCGTATCAGAGTGCGCGTTTCACCCTGAGACGGGGTAGTAGTTTGGCCAGTCAGATGGCAGAACAGCTCAATTTCAGTGACTGTGTGCCATGATCGCTTCTAATGAGAAATAATATGTAAGTTAACTGAAGAACTCTCCATAATATCCGATATACCACTCAAAATGAAATACAGAAATTATACAAAATACGAAAATACGATAGTCATGGAGCATCCATTTTTGGAACAGCACGTCTCTATCACAGTGGGCCAGCCACTCACAACGCCGAATGAACCGCGGACTTCCCCACTTTTTGGACGTCACCCAGAATACAGAAAATTACAAACCTACGACTGTGATACCAATAGCCTGTCCAAAATACAGGATATTTACGTATCACACTGTATCTTACGTATATCTCGACAGAGCTCAGACGTTACGACTCAGATTCTGTTGAAAAATGCTTGACGCTACATGATCTAAAGACAATCAACCCACTGTATTATTCGACATATCACTGCACAACCTATCACAAAAGTTAGCATCGAGTCAGCGAACAGCACAGGAAGAACATACCTTGTCTCGCAATGATCCCATCCATTGTTGCAGACTAACACTCTGGTCGGCCCGATCCTCCACCAACATAGTCTGTGCCCAAAGTCGCAAGCCTGGCTCACCGTCCTCCTTGACTACGTACAGCTGAGGAGAGATGATACTTCCAGCTCCCTTGGCCTTGTAGTCCTTGCTCTTCTGTACAACAGCACGCACTCGCTCATTGAAGTCGTTATCCAGTTCCGGGAGGAACTGCTTGCCAACTCGTAATTGGTTCCTGTCTGCGACTCCAAAGACGTCCAAAAGTAACTGAGGCACGGTGTCCCTTCCAACCCAGATGAACTGAGTTTGGCCGTCGTCAATCAAGTAGAGACCATATGGCACCAGGCGCTCCGAGGACAGATTGACCGGAGGCGGGAGAACAATCTCTCCGCTCTGGTCGTTGGGTAGACCAGCGTCGTCTGGCATGTCATGCAAAGAATACATTTTCGGGTAAATATATTGAATCATGAGCGGTAGAGGCAAGGTGGAGAGTAAGCACAGCGCAGCTGATCGCATATCTGTAGGGATTTGCGCCGACTTGCGAAGACCGAGCTATTAAGCCAAGTTAGTATCGTCTCAAGCTCATTAAGTGCAAGGGAACTTACGTTCTTGATCAACGCAAGGAACAGGATAGGCAATGCTCGCATATTAGCAGGGAACTGTAAACCACCGCCGCCAACACTGCCGCCCGCAAGCTCCTTACGGTATGTCGACAAGAGCTCCGTCATCTTTGATTGGATAGCCTCACGGGCAGGTTCCAATCCGTTCGAAAGCACCCGCTCGACAGCTTTGTGACTGAAGTAGGTAGTGATGGCCTGCTGGTCAGCTGAGGCATACAGATCGGCCAATGTCTGGGTGGTTGGCAACGCCAATGTCAAGACTCGGATCCTTCTTTCACCATTGCAAGTGGTGTGAAGCACAGCAGTTTGCATGCAGACAACAGGCTTGGTAACCGTCTCGTCGATAGCAACCTCAACAACGTAGGCTTGGTCACGAGGAAATGCTGGGAATGCACAGAGATCCGAGCTGCGGTTGAAAAAGTTGCCGTAGAACGTGCTCATGCGAAGACCAGTGGTAGCACGTACACGCAAGACAGCTTCTAAACCGATCTCAGAAGAAAGATAATCAGAGAATTCCCGAGCAAATTTGATAGCATCTTCTGTGCGGGCTGCATTCCATCCTGGGTAGAAGTAGGTCTGACCTCCCGTGTATCGAGGAAGGTTGCTAAGGGAAGCAACATCCTGATACTGAGAGGAAAACAAGAACATATCAATCGATACCTGAGCTTTCGAGCACTCTACAGCAAAGCTCTTATAGAAACTGTTTCCAGTCTGCAAAAGGCTGCTTTCCTTGCTTGTACCCAGAATTTTCTTATCCTCTCGCACCGTAAGCGCACCATGACCAATGTTAGGAAGCGACGACGAAAGAACGGAAATCTTTCCGCCAACGTGCGAAATCAGCTTGTAAGCTGCCCGAAGACCAGACCCCAAAGCACATCCGCCGTTCTGAGTATTCTGGAACATCTCTTGGAGCTTATCCAAGAAACTCTCAATGTTCTCGCGGCATTCAGACAAGGTCACGAGCAAATCACCCGGAATGGGCAGGAAAGGCTCGTCAAGATCACTAACGACAAGCATCTTAGGAGCAGAGTTCTCCGATCCATCGCGAGGAATCGTGAAGTAGTGAAGACTAGAGTCAACAGCCAAGAAACCAAGTCGTGTCCTTCGGTCAGCGTTGGGAATGCGATCCAAGCTCTCTTTAATGCATCGAGCAGCTGTTGCAAGGAGACCATTCGTAACCGATGCATAGCTGACATCAATCAAGAACAAATATACCAAGGGTTGCGGTGGTCGCACCATGTATTCCTGAGGAGCAACGAACTCAACAACGGCGTGATTTAATTCTGGGCGTTGAGAACGGTCTGCCGGTTTTTGCAAAGCCGTGTCCCAATCGAATGACTGAGGTACGTCGTTGGTCAAGTTGCACATGTTACAACGCCAACGATGGCCCTGGTCCAAAAATGTCACGAAGGGGTTGATGTATGATCGGCATCGTCTGCATCGAGAAATGACTTGGTCTGGAATGACGGGGATGGGATCTTCAGCATCATGAAGAGCCGCATATGGTTGGATGACGAGCGCAAAGGGAAGTTTCGATTTCTTGAGGAGCGAATGGTTCGTCGGGACGGCATTCAAAGTGGAACGCACGTACTTGGGCGGGCAGTTCGCGTAAGGAGAAGGATAAATACTTGTCTGTAACCAGGTATTAGCGATATCATACGAGAGAATGGCAGGAACTCACGTTGGGCGGGAGGATGATGGGTGGAGGAGGATAATCGAGCTCCGCAACATTGAATGGTTGCGTGAGTAAATCGGTCGGATATAGCTGATTCAATGGCACGGCTCGTGGAACTTGCTGGGGAGGTACAGGTTGGGCTTGGGGGTCAGCCACACCCATTTGACCAAATTGCTGAGTGATTTGAGCAACGCCAGCAGTTGCAGGACCAGGGTATCCGGCTACAGGTGGTTGATATCCCCCAACAGCAGGAGGCTGTGGTGCTGCATAACCAGCAGCAGGTTCAGCTCCATATCCAGGTTGCGGATAGCCCACTGATGCGGCCTGTGCAGCATACGCTCCGTAGTCGCCACCAGCTTTTTGCTGTCCTCCAAGGGCAGCATTGGCTCCCGATCCAAGATCAAAGGCTTCTCCAGCATAAGCACGCTTCTTTTTTCCTCCAACCGGGCCTGGCGCCGGAGGTTGAGCTGGCGCCTGCCCGTAGCCCTCCTGGGGAGGATACCCTCCCTGTGGTGACGCCATTGATGAGTTGAGAAAGGGTGAGAAGCTCGACTCGGTATGTGTTCTAGTGCGAGGTGTTCAACCCGATAATCGGTAAGATCGTAGACTCGACTGTTTCGTAGCTGTCTCCCTGTTCTCAGATCAGTAACCGATCATGGATCCCACACAAGTTGTGCGGGGAAGATCGAGTCCATCGCACTGAGACCTGACCAAGGACACAATCAACTCACCTCAACAAACAAAATAGAATAAAGAGGACCAGCTGCGAAAGTTCAAAAAGCTGCCCTGTCTGTGTAGATGTGAATGCGGGCAGGAAGCGGCAAGGTCGCAATGATGCTTTTAAGCTGCTTGACTTGGACGGTCTGCAGTTGTTGACTTATTGTACGGTGGCCTCTGCAACTGCGGGAGAGCTCCTCGTCCAATCACAGCAGTGCTAGCCACCCCGATATTCTGCCGCCTTAACGAGATGACTTCACTTTTCTACCTATGTCTTTGGCATTCTTCGGTGGACAGCTGTCCTCAGCAGGTATGGATGTCGTTAGCAGACTGCAATATAGAGATACTACACCTGATTGACGGCTGTCTCTTGCCGCAGTCTCAGGACAGCTGGAAGCAAGGCCATACAAGGCACTGAAAGCAGTGACACTACATAGGGCCTACCCTTCGACGTCTCCATGACTGTCACCAGCGTATCTTACAATGGAGGCGGCGTTATTCTTCTACATAGCTTTGCCGAAGCAGTATGAGAGGGCTCTATAGGGAGCATCATATCTCAACTTCTGAAGGCCTCGGTAACCGTTCAAGTGGTCTAACATGAGAATGACCTGATAGTGCTCTAGCTACAGAACTACCAACAAGTTCCAGCAAGTATCAAAGGTTATGGCATGGGAGTAATAGTGCTCCTAGCTAGCCAAGTCCTGAAGTGTGTGCTTGTTCTCGTCTGAGGCTGGCTATGTAGGATCGAAATTGTTTCGAAAGACCTGCTGATACAATGAAGGCTAGACTTTCAAATGCCGTGATGGCGTCCATACCTTTGTAGCTCAGTTGATTATATCGTCGTGCTTGTGCTATACCGGTATCTGTCCAGATTGAACAGTATCAGTATCATGAATGTCCGCGGTCCAATCCCGCGCACGGTAGGACAATATTTTACCTGATAATTTGAACGTGTTGATTATTCTTTCCTTTCTCATCAGAAAGAACCATGTCTCAGGCGATTTTAAACGCGAATTGTGGGGGAATAGCCATTTCGAAGTTGTATGTTAATTAAGACTGTAGCGGGCGCGAAGCCGCATAGCGGTCACGTGCTAGTGGATCAAGGACCAGGCGCACTTACCTGCCCGTGTTGCCGTGGCAACCTCTAACACACTATGGACAAAGGTCGCACCCGACCTGAATTGCTTCATTTGTTCTCCTTGCACTACAACTAACCCAACAGGTTTGACTTGCCCTGTGTTCCTGGCGCCATTTGGTGGTTTGCGTCTTTCTTTTGTTGTCTGCTGTATTTCTTTTCTCAGTAGTTAGGGTTTTTATGGTTATTCTTTTTCTCCTCATCATTCAAATCGACTCCTTTTGACTCCGCTCCTTGACTCAGCGGATAGTGTCTTTTGGCAGCCGAGTGAGCACCATGAGTGTCCGTGTTGTTGCACGTGTGAGGCCTCTGTGGAAGACAGAGCGCGAACTTGATGTGATCGTCCGACCAGGGAACGTGTCGACTGATGCGCTCAAGGTAAAGAAGGACTCCCCTTCAGCCAAGGCTGCTGTTAAAGAACGGGATACTCTTATCAGGATTCCTAATCCCAAAAATGAGGGTGAACAATATACCTTTCAGTTCAATGCTGTCTACGGAGGCGAAGCAACACAACAGGAGCTCTTCGAAGCTGAAGGTTAGTGATTGCGTGTTCACTTCAACATGAAGTTGCTCACGTTTCCAACTATAGTGGCACCTACTGTCAAGCATCTATTCAACGGGTTTGATGTTACGATCTTTGCGTACGGCGTCACTGGAACCGGGAAAACACATACCATGCGAGGAGGTAAAAGTCTCCAAGATCGAGGAGTTATCCCCCGACTCTTGAGCGCAATCTATCGACGGAGCCGGAAGATTGAGAGGGAATCCGAAGGCGCAAGCAAGGTGGAAGTCTTGATGAGCTACTACGAAATATACAATGACAAGGTGTTTGATTTGTTTGAACCTCCAGAAAAGAGGACGCTGGCCGGGCTGCCACTGAGGGACAACCATGGAAAGACTGTGGTTGTTGGCTTGACAGAGCGTCCATGTCCCAGCTTGAAAGACTTTGAAAGTCTTTATGACCAGGCTAATACCAACCGGTCGACGTCCGCGACGAAGGTATGACTCCATGCTTGCATTATGGGGATTGTGCTAACTCGGCTAGCTCAATGCTCATTCTTCACGATCACATGCTATTCTTTGCGTCAAGCTTGTCGTTACAAATGGGGATAGAACCCGTGTCAGCATAGCGTCTGCTATTGATTTAGCTGGTTCGGAAGATAACAGACGGACCGAGAACGGAAAGGAACGCATGGTGGAATCCGCAAGCATCAACAAGAGTCTTTTTGTACTGGCTCAGTGCGTAGAGGCCATTAGTAAGAAGCAGTCTCGTATACCTTATCGAGAGTCGAAGATGACTCGAATCCTCTCATTAGGCCAGAACAATGGCCTGACATTGATGATACTGAACTTGGCTCCCATACGCTCATACCATCTGGATACCATCAGCTCCTTGAACTTTGCCAATCGTACGAAAAAGATTGAAGTGAGGGAAGTCGAAAATGAGCCCATGTTCAAAGGGCCGCCAAGACCAACACGATTAGCATCCGCACCATCCCAGCGGCAACCATTGCGATCCTTGACTGCATCTGTCAATGTGAATATGCCGGTGAATGATGAGAAAAAGGCTGATGATAAGAAAGTCGATGAGAAAAAGCCATCCAAAGCTTTTTATGTGTATTCGGACAAGCAACCCGTCAAGCCTCACAGGATGTCGCTCAAACGTTCCTCCCCTTTGAAGGAGAATACTCCCAATGTTAAGCGTCACTCTTATTCGAAGTTATCCAAAGAGACAGATAAGATAAGTGTCTCAGCCGACACGATCGCAGAAATGGTGGAGAAGAAAGTGGAGCAGATGCTAGCAGCTCGGGCGCTTGATGACTCTCATCAACATCAAGCTCAATTGGTGCAGATGAATGAACAAATGCAGCGCCGTCTGGAAGTTCTAGAGCGAAGGATTGAAGGGACAGAAGATGCTCGTGCGGAGGGGCTTTCCTATCTCTTGATGGCAAAACAACACCACGGAAGGAAAGAATATTCTTCGGCTTTGCGGATGTACAAGCTTGCGTTGCCGTTTTTTCCACGTAACCAGAAGCTTGCTGTCAAGATCGCCAGTCTTGAAGAGAAGTTGCAGCCTGAGCCGACAGTGACTCTGCCTGGACGAGGAAGTATGCTCTCTATCAGCAGACCTACAAAGATGGCGAGGACCAATTCGTCCAGGGATCTTAGTGATGACGAGTATCAAGAGTCTGATAATGAGTTTGCTGGAGATGATGATTATACTGTTTCTCTTACTGGCCTCAAGCGGAAGCGTGCAGCTGCAGATACAAAAAGTTCGTCCCTGTTTGGAGTTCAAACCGATGTCAGTAACAGCGTCGACGATGAGGTGTTGATACAATCTCCGCGAACAGCTAACCTGCTTTCTGTCATCAATTCCAGAGATGTTGGTCAGATCAAGCTGCTCAAGGGCGTTGGGGCGAAGAAAGCCGAGGCGATCGTCGATTGCCTGTGCGAGATGGATACTGTGCATGAGTTGAGATCTGAACAGGCACAAGTACGAAGTCTCGCAGAGCTGAGCAGACTGAAAGGTGTCGGTCTGAAGACCGTACAAAACATGAGAAGCGGAGTATTGGTGTAGTTTGTTTCCCGAGTTGTATTGAAGCATTTATGGCGTTGTTTGTTATTTTGTACTTTTGCATTGTTATTGCATACTGCTGTCTGCATTTGAGCTATGGTGTTGTGGTGTTGTTGCATTTGAGCCTTACCCTTTTTCATCATACCTATCTATGTAGATGTTGGAGCATTTATCGGATACAGTTGCGTATTAACATTATCTTATGCACCGCCTTGATAAAAACGACTATGATCCTCCAAGCACTTGACAACTTGCCATCCCAATCACCAAAGTATTTTCCAGTCCTCAATCCGACCCAAATAGCCCCCAATCTTTGACATCAATCACCTCCGCAAACCTTCCAATAATCTCATCAGCCAACTCCTCCTCCTTCGCCAATAATCCCATATCCCCGCGGACCAGAAATTCATCCTGCGGCACATTCACAAAAACCAACAGATCCGTCTTTTGGTCTGGTAGTCTCACCAACAAAAAATGACAGTTGTTCGTTGATCTGTCGGGGGGCGGCGGTGTACTTCCACTCGCCGCATTCTGTTCTGTATTTGCAGCGACTCGCTGCGTGCCTGCTGCTTCTCGCCTCTGTTTACGGGGAGTAGTGAGCTTGACCAGTCCTGCGTACGCAGAAGCCTTGCTGCCCAAAGGCGAAGATGCAGTCAATCTTTTCAGAGGAACTCGTCGCGGCTCCCGAATGACGTCCATGGCATCATCATCATCGCAGACATCGAGGATGTGATACATGGCGGCCGCAACATCCTCAGAATCAGCGCCGATGTTAATAGCAGTCGGAAGTTCAACCTCTAGACCCGAGGCCACGCCATTCAGACCCCCGGCTGATGATCGTGGGACGTATTCGTTGATCTCAAAGATGAGGTTTGAGAGTGTCGTGGGCGAGAGGAACATTTCCTGGTGGTCAGGGACTTCGCGGATTGTGCTGTCAATAATCAGTAACCTCTTATAAAGGATTCCTAAAAAGTAGAGCAAGATTCAACAAAGAGAAAGAGAGATAGAGAGAGAGAGAGAGAGGACAAACCTGCCATCGATCCAGCCCTGTGGTACGGCGCCGGCAATAGCGCCGCCGAAGAGTTCTCTTTCTTCGATTTGTGTCATTTTTTCTTATTTTGTATTGTGATATGGATGTAGTAACCCAAAGTATTTCTCAACAGGTTGCCGGCTTCTATATATTCGCAAGAACGGGTCAAACTTCGATGACCTCAATCCCCTCAATTTCGGCACAACATGCAAGGGAACGAGCTAGTGAGGGTCGTTCGGTGCGATCCTATGCGGCTTATTCTACTTATGACAGAAAAAGAACCTGCAGGTCGCAGTAACGTCTTAAATAGCTTTTTTTCGATGAAGCTATTATTGCCTTTGCTTTTGCTTTTTATCCGCCCTATTCAAGTGTTGTTCCTGATCGAGCGGCCGTGTAGATGTTGATAGAGGGTCCCTCCATTTAAATTTATACATCCACGGCCTGCTAGACCTAATCTGGTATGGAGGGTTAGTATTTGCTGAGTCAGCTTAGTAGTCCCCCGTCATCATCTTTGAATTAACAACGTACAATTATTGTCGTTGTTACTTACGTATATCCAAGGAAGACTTTAATCTGCGATTACAGGGCTATAGGGCGTGGATGTACAATTCGGGGTGTGCACTTATGCTTCCGTATACAAACTCCTCCCAATATTCTGGACGTTATCGATTTGCTCTGCCCCGCAGCACATGAACGACAGTCAATCCCTGCTTGGTTACACAAGAAACAAATGGCGATAATGCCTCAATGGCAGGGATATTAGTTCCATCTAATATCGAGAAAGCAATTCATGTGTTGCACCGATTGTTACTATGTGATACAGTGTATTCGAAGACAAAGGAAATCAATCTAGTCAAGTAAAAATCATTTTATTTACACATACAAAGCTGCAGAACATGACTATTGGTCATCCAGGACGTGCAGATACTTCTTCTCCTCTCTTTGCTCACGCTCAGTTGCTGGGGGCAAGTCGTAGTATTGAGAGCTTCGGTAGCCCATCTGTATCATCATTAGTTGTGGTATTGCGTCAATCAGAAGCAGAAAACTTACGAGGTAGAGATAGGTGAGGCTGGTAATCTCAGCGGGTTCAATATCCAAGTCCTTGAACGTCTTGGCGGTAGGATCAATGTGCTGATCAATGAACTCTCGCTCGATCTGGTCAGCGGACATGGTAGGCCACCACAAGTATTTGTTCAGGTAGTAAGCAGCCGGCTTAAGAACAGCCTTGGGAAGGTTGATATGGCGGCGGTGCTTGATGATTTCCTTGTCGACAATCTCGGCAAGCTCGGCAGTAGAGTACTGCTTGGGACCGTAGAGCTCGAATGTTTGAGAAGCAGTGTTGTCATCGTACAACATGCGCTCAAGAGCAGTTCCGACATCAATGGCCTATGAAATCAGCGTTATTCGTCAGAGAAATCAGCGGCAACTTACGTGAACGGGCCAGTATTTCTCCTGCATGTGGTTGGCAGTCAAGAGATTGGTGACACCAGCAAGCTTGTGGAGGAGGTGGTCCTCGAATCCGAACATTGGTGCGGGGCGCACAATAGTTGTCTCAGGGAAGATTTCACGGACAACACGCTCGCCCCAACCTTTGGTCTTGAAGAACTCCGATGGAGAGTCCTCGGCGGCATTGTAGGAAGAAACGTGGATGAATCTGTCAACGTCGTATTTGGCAACTGCCTCAGCGATGCGCTCCGCACCGTCAACGTGGACGTCCTCGTAGGTGAAGTTCCTGCACAATTAGCCTTTATACGAAATCATTCCGGGGGAGGCGTACTTGGTAGGATAATCACGGCCGACAAGGTTGTAAACGACGTCCGAATGGCGAACGCTCTCTTCGATCGATTGTGTGTTGCGAAGGTCGTATTCCTGCTATGGTCAGCTAGTGCTCTATCTACTGCTTCCATAGTACATACCGTGAAAATCACGCGACCGAGATCTCCAGAAACTTTAAGGTGACGCTTGGTCATTTCCTCACGGAAGGGAACAACAACGGTACATCCGGCACGAGCTATACGAAATTAGCGAAGCACCCATTGAGTTTATCGGTTGTTCGCACCGAGTCGGTTAACAATGTAACGGCCGAGGAAACCGGTAGCTCCAAAGACGGTGGCAGTATGTCCTATCCAAACGATAAGTAATGTCCAATTATCGAACCACGGTATCACGAACCTCCCAAGGAAGATCTAAAGCGGGTAATGTCAGCAATTGACCAAGCTCCCCAGTGTACAATTAGCACTTACCGTCCTCCCTGGACCTTCAGAATCGGCTTTCCGGTCCTAGTGATGTGGACATCCTGTATATTCCTTCGCTGAACCTGAAATTGCACTCGTCCAACGGCAGGGGTGGGAGCCAGTGCCTTCCGGCCCAGAGCGCCATTGAAGGCCCGGCACTTTTGCATGGTCGATCGGTCGCCCCAAAAGACTGTCGTGAAAGAAGACTGACCAATTGACTCGGTACCAGACCTCCACGATACGATTGTTGCGTGTGTGGAGCGGAGATGTGGTAGGATATGAGGTTTGAACTGCCTAGAGGAGGTTGAAGTTGTTCCCGCTCAACTTCGTCCCATGACGCTAACCCGATTCGTCTTGGCTATTTTACCTCCAGGCTCCAAGACACCAACATCATCTTTTATTTATATTGATATTTTTATGTTGATCATATTTACGGGCACTCCAAGATATTATTCATCATAATGTTTATGTTCTGACCATGTAAAAATCTCATAACTACGAACCTTACAAATGCACAGTGCAGAGGTGCTCACCGATCAAAGCTTGGATCCTCTCGCGAATATGAGAGTCTTTTCAAGATCATGACCGTGAATCGTCATCTTGAACTTTCTGTCTAAAATCTTGACATCTGCGTCACCAAGCCCAGCTCCCAAAAACAAATCTTTCATCTCATCAACACTGAAACCGTGCTTATGAACTATCTGCGCAGTCTCCGGGCTGACTCGCTCGTGCTCGTCCTTGGCATGAGATTCTTCCAACATTTCGACAATCCAAAGGACACCACCTGTTTGTAATCTATCAGCTAGGCGTTTCAGTGCCAGCTGAGGATCCGAAAAGTGGTGCAAGGCCATGCTAACAATGATGATGTCGAGATCACGATACTCAGGCCCTTGTAGATCCTCGGATACGTTCTCCGCAAGCAGATCGCCAACCTTTGCAGACATTTTCTCGGAGGGGATGCCAGCTTCTTGGACTCGTTGGTTGTAAACGGCTACCATGTTCTCCGAGACGTCGAGACCGAGGCATTTGGTCACAAAGGGCTCCAGTGTCTATATCTACTCAGATTAGGTCGATGACTCAGGAGGAAGAAACATACTCGAGTTATGTGTCCCGGTCCACACGCGTACTCCAAAAGTCTGATCTCTTTTTCCTTGCCTTCTGCAGTGTTCGTCCACTTGGAGCTAATCCACAAGCGGTGCCTCAAGGTCTCTTCTCTCATCATACTAATGCCTTTCTCAAAGCCCGTATCATAATCGCGGGCAGTTTTACTACGAAGGTTAGCAGTGACGGTCAGCAGATATCAAACAACTTACTCGAAGTATTGGCGGTTGACCTCCGTGAAATGAGAGTGGTGAGAATGATGAGATTGTGCCATGGTACTTGAGTGTGACTGGATGCGAGTATCTGAGTACGAGTAATGTACTGCAATTATGATTGTGATCGAGGTGAGTAACAAGTAGAACTTATATGCTCGAGGGGATAGATGTAAGGTAAGGAAGTGCATCTTGCCAGGTCTACAATGGTTTTATATGCTACCGGAGACATATTCTTCAACCGTGGATGCTTCCAGTAATAGTTGTACTCATGGGGTACTAAGACAAATAATATGTAGAGTTCGGAGACTTTTGGGGAAAGTCTGCGAAACTCTGCGTGTTCTAGACAAGTTCAACGGGAGGTAGACCATGACACTAGCTAATGTGGCAGATGTGCATTCAAGAGTATTACCCGTTTGTCGTTATAAAGACTTCTCCACACATACATGGCTAGAAACCGTCGGAAATGTTAGTTTGTATGCGGTCGACACCTGATTCCCGAGGCATGAATTACTACGGCCGGGCAGAGCGACCTGTTGGAGCTAGCCAAGTTGCGGCATCATTAACACCAACAGCTTTATGCTCATGCTTCATCATCAAGCTTATGCTACTTATCATCCACACAACTTCCTACCTATCTCGAATCGCATATCATCGCCTCACAGCCCATATAATCCTGTGCTCAGCCATAGCATCCGATTAAAGCTATAATTGCGTCATCATGGACGCCGACAAGATCCCGGACTTCCTAGCAGACCAGCGAGACCAAGCTCCCAGCGAAGCCCAAGCTCTCTTCCTCGATTTTGAAGACTACTGGGAGCGAAAACTCTGGCATCAACTCACAAACTCACTCGTCGAATTTTTCCGAACACCCGCCAGCTCCCCTCAACGATTACCCATTTTCAAATCGTTCATACTCAGCTTTGCGGATCGAATCAATCAGTTGAACTTTGTTTCATTAGGGTTGTTGGCTTCGACGCAATGTGGTGGTTCGTCTCCTTTCCCTTTTGTCTGTAGGTGATTTGACCTAATGGATGCAGACGACCAAGAGAGACTTGCCTTCCTCACATCGCTTGCCGATCGAGTGAACAAGCCCGACTCACAGGACGCATACGTCTATGCTGTTGCTGATGTTGCTGGTGTAAAGCTGCGACTACAAGACTATGAAGGATCACGAAAGGATCTAGATAAAAGCCAGAAGATCTTGGATACATTCGACTCGGTAGAGACTGTTGTCCATGCCGCATTCTACAAAGTCAACGCAGACTACTACCATGTACAACCCCTTTTTTCTCCAGTCTCAGTATTCATAACATTAACAGACGACAGGCCAAAGAAGAATTCGCATCCTACTACAAGAACGCCCTCCTCTATCTCGCATGTGTGGACCTGGAGGACCTCTCTCAAGAAGAACGCATCTCGCGAGCCTACGACCTCAGCGTGGCTGCCCTCGTCTCGGACTCAATCTATAATTTCGGCGAGCTCCTCCTCCACCCCATCCTCGACTCCCTCACCGAATCACCACACGCCTGGCTACGCGACCTCCTTTTCGCCTTCAACCGCGGCGACCTAACGGCCTACGACGTACTTGCTGGGAACATCAGCAAAAACAAGCTCCTCGAATCCCACCGTCAATTCCTCTACATCAAAATCTCACTCTCCGCACTCACCGAAGCAGTCTTCCGCCGTCCACCGCACGACCGCACAATGACCTTTACCACCATCTCGGCAGAGACGAAGGTGCAACCAGACGAGATTGAGCATTTGGTCATGAAGGCGTTGTCGTTGGGTCTCATCAAAGGCTCGATTGATCAGGTTGCGCAGATTGCGAGGATTAATTGGGTTCAACCGAAGGTGTTGGATATGAAGCAGATTGAGGGAATGAGGAATCGGTTGAAGGAGTGGGATACGGGGGTGAATCAGTTGGGGCACTGGATTGAGGGTGTGGGAAGAGACGTCTGGGCTGCCTGATTTATTTTTGTATTATCAGCGAAGAATTAGGTGCTATGAGACAGCAATAGACAAAACGTCTGATACAATACACAACATTGATGCTAAGCTTCTCCATATGTTATATATAAGATCACAGCCCCCTCAGAACTGAAAGCTAAACAAAGAATGAACTCCCAACAGACACAGCACCCATCATCCAAGCCGGCCACCACACACACCAGACTACCACAGGAGTCCAAACACCCCATACATCCCATCCAAAGGCAGCCTGCGACAGAACATCCTCGACGGAAATACCAGTATACGTGCATGCTGCCAGAAGAACCGCGGGTGGCGACAGAAGATTAAGCATCACGAACAACATCGATGAGAAGACCAGAGTTGCCGGTGATGTTTTCGTCGTTGCAGGAGGAGTTGGGACAAAACTCAACGGCGCGCACAGCAGACCGATAATGAACGAAAGCGAGAAATTTAGTGTTGCAAGTGCACTCAGGAACAAGCCAAGGAGCAACAAAGAAAAAGATTTGAGGAGGTAGAAGGTTTGTGGCTGGGGGGTGAATAGTTTGCAGAGTGCGAGGCTGATGAGGAATGGAAGGGTGAGGGTTAGGAGGAGGATGGCGTAGGTTACGGGGAGGAAAAACTGTCATCATTAGTAGTCATTCAGTGAATAGGATAGGATACTGCTCACTTGAGAAGAGACGTTGGTCAGAATGTATAACGGCACAATGCCCAAGAAATGTAGAACAGCCACTACCGTCAACGGGACTGACAATTTGCGCTCAGAGACACCATTCAACCCGGTACCTGCTGTCGTCGTTGCTTCCCCCTTTGATTCATTTGGTGCCTGCTTCTTCGCAGCGAGTTTATCCTCATACCCCGTCCTCAACCACAACGCAACCGCCATAATCGTGAAGTTCGCCGCCACCAACATCGCACTTGGCAGATACGTCCCAATACTCACGAACCGGTTCGTATGCATAAGCAAATAAAAGAAGAAACTCTGATGCAAATGCTCCAACAAGTTATTCAAACTCCTACACAGCCCCTCGACCGTTCGACCAAGAGCCATCTCATCCTGCCATCCGTTGCCCTTTGTCTGCAACGTAATCGCATCAATATGATACGGTATAAAACTGCTATGAGCGCCCGCAGCAAGACCAAGTCCCTGCTTCGCCATACCGCGGAGCATAGTCTCCAGCCTCTTCTCATAGCTATCGTCGTGTTCCCACATTTCTTGCAGACTTGTGCCGATCCCCATTTGCCCACCCGCAATCGAAACGGCGGTATTGATGAGGTCAAGGTTCGGTAGTTGGCCATTTACGCCGTCGTAGACGATATGTAGGGACTCAAAGCGGTGGTCGAATGGGTATTCGATAACTAACGCGCCTTGTAATGCACCACTCTTCAAAGGGAGGGGTTGTGCGGATGAGGAGTGCATGTCGTGATAGGCGTCGACCCAGGCTTGCGAGCCGGCTTTGCTGTCGGGGGTGATGAGAAAGATGATGTCTTTTGACCAGAGGGACCATCCTATGCAAACATGAGTATAGCATGCGTCAAATCAAGAAGTACATGGACAAACTCTTAAAGTATCGAGCCAACGTCAACGCCAACGTAACCCCATTCAAATTCAACCCTCCCTCAATTGTCCTCCACGCAGCAACCAACACAATCGCCTCGGTCGCATCCCCCCTCGGCGCATGAATAATCGAGTACACATTCTGCCCTTTGTGCACATTACCCGCAGAGACATACTCATAATTCTGCGTTGCGACTTTGAGTCCCGCGCCACGGAATATCCCTTGGGTTGTGTCGGAGACGACCTGCCACTGCTTCACTTCCTCTTCACCAGCACTCTCAGGTGGAGGGATCACAGACTCGAGTTCACGTCTATAGCCTCTGAATATATTTTGTTCCGATCCCGCGAAATAGGTATGTACCTGACCCGGTAGTAGCGCATTTTCGGAAATGTACGTTCGGCGCGAGTATTCGTCTAGAGGTAGGACTAGCAACGAGGCGACGCCGACCAATATACACAGCAGAGAAACCCATGAAGGGAGACGAGTGAGCAGAAAGGAGGGATCATTGCGCAGCTTGCGGAGGAGTCCTGATGCTGTTGTTTTCTGGTTAGCTGCGGACAAGTAGGGGGATGATTTCCTTCTCTTCAAAGGCATTGAGTAATGGGATTTGAAGGCTTACATAGTAAACCCATTGGCACGTATACCTTGGGGCTGTATATCCCCAATGGCCATGAAAGTTCCTCGATTCAATTGAAAGTTGGTGTCTAATGTTGGCAAGCATGAAGCTAGCTCGGTGATATTGCGGAGAGCACATTATCGCAGAAGTCATCTGATTGGTCGATCGGATAATAGGGTTAGGGTAAAATTTTATATACGGAGATTGTAAATATACTCGATATTTCTCTATTCTTGACAACAGAAAAGGGCAGATTGACAATATTACATATGGATCACCTTCCTAACATCAATCCCACCCTTTAAATATATCGTATCATTCCAAGGCAAAAACGCACCCTCGTTGATTACTCGCGACCCGCACACCTCTCTCTCGCTAAAATCGCTGGTGTGATGCGCATGTCCGAACACCCAGAACCCTACGCCATCTAATGACGATGCCTGTCGTAAGATGATATCAGCCGTGAAGGTGATAGTTCGCGCAGGGAGGGATTTCATAGGACTGGTATTGTTGATTGATCCCAAGATGGAGGTCTGAGAGATTCTCAAAGGAGACGGATTGCCGACTGAAGAGGGATCGTATCTGGGAAAGCATGATCTCGAAAAATGCATTAATTACTACGAGAAAGTGCACTGTCTGTTTTTTTTCTGAGCAATTCGTACACTGATCAGCCAAGTGCTGTCCAATGTCCAATGCTATCATTTGATTAATCGACTCGTCGCTCATTATATCTAGACATCAAAATAGTACACGCAATGAGTATATACAAGAATGATCCTTATTACAATATATTATATGTTCCCACCATCTTTCTGTCTGTTCATACGGTCATACCACATGACAAATCAATATTTACGGCCCCAATCGCTGCGATGAGCCAATATAACTGCTCATTGCAACGCCGGATTCTCCAGAGGACGTCGTCGGGAGGACACCGTATCGTCCGTGCGTCTTTTGGTCGACAGAGACGTAGTGAGGTAGTCGTCCCAGGAGGTTCAACTTCCCTTCGAGAAAGCGAAGGATTTTCTCGGGAGGCACGAACACTTTGAGGTATCCTAGTCCAACTATTCCCACAGTCAATACCCAAGGCTCAAAGCAACTGCATGGAGAGAGAGACGTACGTAAATACCCAAAAATCATACCACAGATATGTCCCAAAAAGCTCGTGTTCGAAAGCAGCACGGCGACAACAAACGACACAAAAAGCGGCGTAGTCCAAGTAGGAACTTTGAGAGTACCAACCTGAAAGTAAGGATTGGTGCGGAAGGTCTTGATGGATTCGGAGGCGAGCAATAAAAAGACCCAGACACTGTTCAATTAGCTCGGTCCAACTGTGTTATACCCAAAGGTGTCTAACCTTGCGCCGACAACGGCCGTGTTGCTGTAGAGGATGTATTTTTCAACAATTACATATATCGCGGCGGGAAACGTCGAGAGTGCTAGAAATTGGCTTGTTAGTAAGACTCACAGTCCATGGCTGCAACTTGCGAGCGACATACGTCCAACAAACAACAAAAGCGCCGTCAAGGTGCCATGCTCAGCCTCGAACCTCTCCATCAAGGGCGTCAACGCCACGGTATTCAACAACATATGAAAGAATCCATTATGTATGACGGGGTACGTATTCGTTCGATACACTATCCACCAATTAGCCAAAACCCCAAAGTCCTTTCAACCGCCTTGTAAGGGTCGTACAAGTAGCAATGCTAATCTCATCCGGAATCAAAGCGCCCCATTGAACCACATCCCATACAGACTGTAACTCGAGGAGCCAAAATGCGACGATGATGAGTAGCACGGCGCGCGTGAAGAGCGGGAGACGGAAGAGGTAGGAGCGGAGGGGGCCGATATTGAGCGAGAATGCGGGAGGAGCGCTTGGTTGGGATGAGGAAGACATTGCCGTCGTCGTCGTCGTCGTTTCGTGTTTCGTTCTTTGAAGATAAATTCGAGGTTTTGATGCGGAATAGGCTGGCACGCGAGAAACAAGTTGAACAGGATACGACGAATCCAATGAAAACAAGACAAGTCGCTAGCTTGAGGAAGGCCGGCGAGGCAGACAACGCATTGATCTGTCTACTTTCGCAGACTGTCCAGTATCGAGAGGAAGAGAATAGTAGATGAGAGAAAATCAAATAAAGTCGCTCAAAAATAAGAAATCGAGTAGGGGTTTCTCCAAAAGGATTAGCACGGAGCACGGAAGGAGCTTGTTCGTGTCGGGAAGGAGTGGGCCGTCTTCCGTAGCCTCTCTCTCTACATAGTACACCCATTACCCTTTACCCAACACTTACACGCTACATACTTTCTACAGACTCAGGTTTTGATCATGCCTATCCCATCCATTATAACATTAATCATAAGCCCATATACATTTCCATAATATTTTCAGAACCATCATGAATACATTCCTCCCAATCATCCGACCCTACCCATATTCATCCATATTATAACTCACACACAGTGAGCATCTCCACTCATCAAAAGAATAAAAACTGTATAGGGGTATAAGGCTGAAGCGAATCAAATAAGCATATCCATCACTGGATATGCGAAAAAGAAGTGAAGAAATATTAGTGAAGATATGATCCGTCTCTTCTTCGTCGTCCATTACCGTCTTCTCCAGGGTATGTTTTCTGTTCGTAATCAACTCGAAATCAAGCGGATGACCACGATCGAGCATGCGATTGGGTGTTTTCTTTCCTAACAGCCCAGGCTTTGATGGCAATCACGACGATTTCCCAGGCCATGATGAAGCAGCTGAGACCGATGGCAACGTTGAAGGTGAACATGGCATCGAGGTCGTACCAGACCATGACGTCCATAATATCGGAGGCCTATTATCGTTAATATGCTTTTTTCCTTTAAGTCTGACGGTTAACTTACACTGAGCATAAAGATCAGACCACCGGAAATCAAGCAAAAGGCACCAATCAGCTCAGTTGGTGGGCGAGCGGGAAGATACGAAGTTGGCGGGCGGACGTAAGTCAACACATAGGTGGCACCACGAGCCATGGCAGCACCGGAGAGAAGAGAACCCCATTGTTTGTGAACCATTGTCGAGACCATCTGTTTTTGATGGTGTCCGCCCATCATCATGCCAAGGAGGAAAATGATCAATGCCGGCATCGGGTTGAACGAAACGCTCGATGGCTCCTCGTCTTCGTCGGATCGGTTGCGGGAGGCGCCGAGGATGCTTTGCTTCAACCAGCTTCGGATTCGCTTTGACTCGAGGAGCATTCCGCACTACTGAATTAGCTTACTTTCATTACCATGACTAAGAACTGCGTACCAATCCAGCGCCGAAGAACATCACCGAGATGGAAACGTGCTCAAGATCTTGAGGAGACCATCCCTTACCCCAGCCACCGAGATGCTCCAAAAAGACATTGGTAGAGCCGTAGGTGAAAATGAGGGCTGACTCGACGAATTCTCCAGTAGGCGCACGCGTGTTGGCCGGCTTCAAGTTCCATGACCATCCCCAGTTGGCCCAGCAGCCCATATATCGTCCTAGCACAACCAATCCGTACCAGAAGAAGATACCACCTTTGATGAAGTGCGCAAGACCGCTGAAAACGCTGTGCGCTTTCTATAAAGAGTCAGTGAAATGTCATCTCAGGTGGCTGAAAGATACGTACGAAGATACCGCCATAAGTGACGCCACCGGTGGCCAAGGCAACAAATCCAAAAGGCAGAATGATGCGATCGATGATGTTATAAATCAAGCGCAATGCGCGCAACACTTTGTTTGAAAGCATACCAGGCACACGACTTGTGAAGAATCGGTCCAAGAACGCACTGCGCAACCAACCGCGAGCAAGCGGAGTAGGCACCTCAACGTCGTCATCTTCTTCAGGCTTGGTGAAGTTGTGGTGATCTTCGTCAGGGGATGTAGGGCAGCTGGTACCCTGGCCACTGTCTCCTGACCAGCGATACTCGGCGACGGGAGTATATAACTGCTGGTGCTCCATCATATTCTCAGTGGAGACCGGGAAGAATGTTGCGCGCTCATACTGGGAGGTCGTAGTCTTGGTGCGCCTGCCCGAGTAAGCGTAGATGATGCCAATGACGAATTGCGCCACTACCACGGAGCTTGCGATCCAGCCTATTTTGTGATGCGCGTTGTTCTGGTACAGATCGGGCGTGGAGGCGTTGTAGATTAGACCGAAGAACATGGCTACTCCATTCACAACCAAAAAGACGAATTGGGTCGGGATAGTGAATCGCGAATGCGCGACACTTAGCATTACAGCTGTTGAGATTAGCGAGCTGGTAGATTGTGGGAACTAAATGCGCACTTACCAACAGGCAAGACAAAGCACCAAGCAAGCACCTCAAGAATAATGTGAGCTGTTATCGATGTGCTGTGTTCGCCGTAAGCCCAGTAGCTGAGTTCCCAATCCTCCTCTGGTTTCGACATGGAGTCCTTCTGGCTCATGTCCATACCCATGTCCATGCCTCCGCTAGCTTCATGACTATGATCACCGTCCGGTCGAGCGGTCGCGACTGCAATGAGCAGAAAAGCTGCAGCTAGAAGCCGCAGTGACTTTGACTGTCGCATTTTTAAAACGCAATGTGTGTGTGTATGATTGTATCTGATCGTCTGTATACTTTCGTCGGGTCTTTTGACTTTGTCTGGACCTGGGGAGCTTGACTAGAGTGCGAGCTTCCAGAAGCAGCGTGCAGCTTTAGTCTAAAGGGATCCTTGGGAAGAGTAGCTGAACCAGAGAGACAAGCTATCAAAGCTATCGAGCTACGAAGCTATCTCAGTGTGATGTCAAAGAGATGACAGAAGCATGAAAAAGTGAAGGAAAGGGAAAGAAAAAACCGTGAGCTGAAATGATTGGGACGAAGCTACATTATTAATACTCTTGCTAAGCAGCTCGTCAGCAGCAGGGAAAAAAAAAGAGAGGCCAGGAACAGAAAGAAGCTCCTTCCTGCCTCGTCCATCTAGCTCCGGCGTTAAGGCTGATCAGTGCGTGGAAGTTATGGCCCGTATGCCGGTGACGGAGACGTATTATTACATCTTTCCGTTGCCTATCCGCAAGGGTCCGTTTGTTTCGTGTATGTACTACTTACTAGTATATACTAACTGGGAGCCCGACTACAGGTTAGCCGCTCTACTCGGGCCCGAAGCATCAGTTGATGCCCTGTTGAGTCTGACAACGATGTGTGACATGGCGTCGTCGTACAGCAACCTCGAATGACTTGAAGAAAGCCCCATGACATCCATGTCCATACATACATGTTATGCATAGCGGTGACAGTAACACTGGCTACTTTGCAGGCCTGCATCCTCGAGGTCATCTCTAGATTCTGCAGGACATGGATCATCGCGGCCTGGGGCCGACTGATCCGTCCTTACAACCTACCCGCAAGTAAGAAGTACATTGTACATGCTACTACAACATAGACCTAGTTGTGGTCACGGACTTTGGTCTGTATGCTATGAACATCCGTACGGGCTCCGGTTTTATCAACGATCCGCTTCCGTAGTCTAGGCTCGAGCTAGTCAGCCGCTCACACGCTAGCAGCTACATAGTTTACTACATACTGGGCGCTAAGGGCCTACGACTAATTACTGAGTTGGTGTTAGCAGTGCAGCGTCGATCGTCTGAGGTCTTGACGCCACTATTTCGTCCGAAGGTAGCCCGTATATATATATATATATATATATATATATATATGAAGTGATTGACGAAAAGTATCTCAAAACGTTCTTAGAATATGATCTGTATAAAGGTACCTAAGTACTGTCTATCTAAGCGGTATTGTATCAAGCGTACGTACTATTTCCATACGGAGCAGTGCACGAAACAAAAGCGTGGAAATACTCGTCCGGAAGCTTCGGCGAAGTCGGCACTTGAATCCGTCCGCCAAGAAATGAACAAAAGTCTGCGGGCCAATGAAATGTATTCCTGCTGGGGCCGAGCCAAAGATCACGGATGATGTTTAATAATTGATGACTTGTTAACTAAGTTAACTTAGCTTGTGATTATTACCAGAGTGTGACTCGACAAGGTTGAGTCTGCCGTCTGTTTGTGGTGATCGTGTTCTTTGCTCTTCTCCTTAGCAAGATACAACGCGGCCAACTTCTCTTGCGCGGTTTCATATGTCATATGTCATATGTCATGTATGTAACTATCATATATATTCGTCGATGAGGTCATAGGTTGATAAGCCAGGGCTGAAGCTTAAAGCGACAACAAAGAGCCCGCGCCCCGCGGTATCCGGAATAAGTAGTAATACACAGTGTGATACGTACTAAGTACTGTTCTTATTACTGTACGTAAGGTCGGCACCTCGGGCGGTTCGTGCCCCACCACTCTAATCGCTTGGCATGTGTGCCGTATCCGTGGCATCCGATGTCCATACAGAGTAGTCTTTGACTCGATATTCAGACAGTGTGTATGTACGGAGTAGACACAGAGTGTCTCGTCGCGTCATAGTACTCAAGTTTGGGCAGCATATTCTTGTAGGCATCTCATCATCATCGAGAGTGAGAAAACGAAGGAAAGCTGAAGTATATGTGAATGCGTAGGTTCCCTGTGCAGTGAGTATACATAGTACGGACACCGATGAGTCAGTATGAGCAGCAGACCCAGCCGTATTATTACAATCGAGACTCGGCTGACCCGCGTATACTATGTATGTACGCAGTCAAAGTCTAGACGCAGTGACATCATGCACACACCTTAAATACCTTAATTTTTCAGCCCGTGACTTGCCCGCCCTCCAATCATCTGCCCATCGCCTCGGGATATCTTCGGGTCAGCGAATCATGTCCCCTCGTGTCGCTGATGCAAGCACTGACTATACCTACTATACTCCGTACGGAGCACAATGCATACTGAAAAGCCGATTTGTTTTTCTGCAGATGCATGCTCGCACAGCCAATCGCGTCTGTGTCTCACCGCTCAATAGCATTACATAGTAACTCCTGGAAATACTAGAAAGACATGCCACTATTCAGAACTGAATCAGGCGAGCAGACCCACCGCTCGAAACCAGTGCCGATTAGTAATTCGGACGGAGTGTACTGTAAGTTAGAGCATGGTTCATCGCCCCATCATGTTCTTGGCGCCGGACTACGTATTTCCACGTTGACCGTATTGTACTGTCTGTATCAATGTAAGATGTCGAGTCATGTGCAAATGTCGTGGCCGAGGAAACTCCAGCCGCTCGGTGGATGGATTATTCAGCTTCAATATTACTGCTTTGGACCAGAGCTGGTGTGATGTGCTGTTCAATACTGCTCAGCTCCCGGGGTCTTCATTTGCTCTCTTTGGCCCAAATCAAACCAGCAGACAAACCGACACGACTCATACCCTCAGCCATGCTTTCATCAGATCTATAGCCATATGGCACAGAAATCAAAGCTCTATCAAAGCTCGATCCCGGAAGCTCCACCCCAAGCTCCGCAGTATCCAACCCAGGGCCGAAAATAAAAAGAAAAGAAAATTTTTCTTTTTTCTTTGTTGTCTAGACTCGCGATTCTATGGAGAACGTAGGGTAAGCGGAGTGAACTTCCTGTCTGGGTAAGTATTTTGCGATGGAGTCGATGCGCATTTAATCATTTAATCTGTCAATGCATCGGGTGTTTGAGGATGGAAATATTACACTTCGATATCAGATTATCAGTTCCAAGTTTTGTTTGTCATCACGTAAATTCTCATAGTTCCCCATAGAGTCAGCCGTGCTTTGAGCGCCTTCGGGATTGAAGACGGATGTACGGATTTATCGGTTCCCAATGGTTGCGGACATGTGCCTTGACGCTCAGGCACACATACACAGGGTCATACCATTTGATTCAAGTCCCTACTGTCAAAGTCTCCGTCATTTATTACTACAATGAGTGTGTCCAATCGGGATGAAGCTTTATGAGGCGTGGGTTCAGGTATCCTGAATATACATATGTCGAAGCCAATCAGAGCTATATTTCTTTCTAGATGTCGTACCAATATCATATATCTGAGCAAACAAATCTCACCAAAGCTCAGCAGAGATACCATTTCTTCTATCATACCAAGGTATGTTCCACAACACTTGAACCGCGAAGACAAGCCGGGGGGTACTACCCGTTTTAGACCAACAAGTCATGCAAGCGACCTGCACAGAAAAAGCCGTGCATACGTATATGTAGTCCGTTGTCCTCACCAAGGTATCGTTTCCATCAAGGCGTCTCACCGCATCTACAGCTTGTACCTTAGATAAACATCAGACCAGAAGGCATTCATAGATTCAATCATACATCTCCAATTGCACACATATCTAAGCAATCTATATACCAATCAATCTATCTCAAAATTACTTCCCAAAACTCAACGACCTCAACGTATAAAACAACAAATACGCATCCGCATTCAATACATCCCCCTCTGACACCAACGTGACCTTGTCGTCGTTAAACAAACACCACCGATCCCCCTGCCGTATATACGCAATGTAGTGCCCTTCATTCAGGCCCGCGCCATCATGCACAATGGCCGATGCGAGGTCGTACATGTATATATCGCTGCGTGTTGTGCCTCCCTTTTTGGACGAAGAGGGTGAGTTAGAGGCCACGGTGTAGGGCTGCATGTTGATTTCGAGCGGAAAATCGATTTTGCCTTGCATTTTGCGTGTCTCAGAGTCGGTTTGTTCGAATCGCTAGACAGGTCAGTTTCGTTCAACTTACGTAGAGCTGTGAACAGGAACGACAATAGAAAATACCTTCATCTGCATGCATAGCATGGCTGGCAATTGCTTGATTCTCAATTGTTTTGTCAGCTTGTCTGGATAACTGTGACAGCCTTGGCATTGGTATCCCTCCATAATCAACTCTTCCGGCGTCACCCATGACTGCAAACAACCTGCTAACGTCGGTGTCACCGACCCGTGCCATTTGCCATTCATCTGTCGTTTCTTCGAGTGCAATTGCACGTCCAGACTGAGCTCCAGCAGCGGCTGCTCAGTCGGACTTGTATGCCGACAGATCGGGCAGGTCAATGTGCTCTGGAACTTGCCGAATAGTGCCTTGCAGAAGAAGCAATTGCATTTCAACTGGTCGTTTTCGTCGGACGAGGCTGTGTGTAGGCCGCCGGCAAGAAATTGATAAAACTCGTGGGCGTCCTGCTGGTGGTTTCCCGCGAGAGGCTATATCATTCAGTCAGCACATGGCCCAATTCCGCCGAAAAGCGTAAATAGACTTACAGGATGGTTCTTCCAAGTCGAATATAACAAAGTCTCCGCTGTAAACCCATCTTTCTTATCACAGCCATTAAATTCTGCAAATGCCCTGCTCATAGCACACAACACACAACCATCAACTTGGCAGTCGTAGTATTTATGCCCGTTCCCCAAAAAGTATGCATTGAGCAATGGCTCATGTAGCAACGTCTGCAGAACTACATTCATGTAACAGGTCTGTCCCAAGTTAAAAAGACCTCGGACACCTTCACTTTGACACGTCCGTTTCGTAGCGTTAGTTTTGATATAAGTCTCATCAGCCTCGGGCACTTCCACCGTAGTCACTCCATTCAAAAATGTGTGGTCCCGGTTTCCATTACTCTCGCCTATAGATATTTCGCTTGCCTTTCGTTTCCGCGTCTTATTGCTCAACTGGCTGAGAACGTCAAGAATGTATCTGCTAGGTTTTGATAAGGGGTTATCCTGCGATAGAGCGATGCTGTTAGCCTTTTTGGCTTGTGAGTAGGCATCTTGTACCGTAGATTCTATCGAGCTGGTAACTCGCGAGCCATCTTGACCACGGTCAAGCGGGTCTTTCGACCACAATCCGGCTGCCCGAATCCGGATTTTCTCCAATTCATGATCGTATACAAAATCTTGACAAGATTGACAGAAAAGGGCACCAGTGCGAGAGTCAATGTCTAGATCGGGTTAGCTTTTGATCAAAGCTAGTAGTGCCAATCATCTTACAAAATTGATGACCTGTCTTTTCGCTATGCACTTTTCGGTTGCCATTGGTGTGCTTCTCGGAGCAATCGACACAAATATAGACTGGCTTCAACGACAAGCGCTGCGACATTGATGCTTTGATACCATTTGCACCATCATGTTTCCGATTGTTCTTGGTCATTCTCATTGCAGCTTGTTTCATGTAAGAAACGATAAAGTCGGAGCCACGACTGTCATCTTTTAATACGACAGACAGATGTTCTTTGCTCGTTAGTCTAGGATAAGTCCTCTTCAGAAGGGTTGCCACATACCGCAGCCGTATTCGGCTTCTGTGAGGATGTTGACCTGAACCACAGTAGCCAGGCTGGCGACCGCAGCAGCCATAATGGCGGTGTCAAATACTCAAGGAAAGGAGAGCAGACTCGAGATTTCCGGTCGACTCAAGTCAGACCAGCTGACTGGGATGTCGTAAGGACGGAACCAAATCGAATGTACAGATTTGCCTGCTGGTAGTCAATCCAGGCGTAATAGCCCTACCAATACTTGGATCAGAAGCAATCGGTGTCAATGATAAGCAAGCAAGTCGTCTGACACTTCCGGCCTTGTCATCGATTCAATATGCAAGAGAAGCAGTTGGCAAAACAGCTAAGTAGCAAGCCGGGTGTCTAGACAGGCAGGTAGCTCTGACTAGTGACTATGTTTAAGACGATAAACTCAGACGGTGATGTTCACCTATCAATCGACGTTGTAGAGGATGCATCCGAACCAATGCCAAGACAGAATGCAACAGCCGCCGCTTTCGCCCCTATGAAGGTTCTGCGGTCACTCGCTCAAAATCAGACAGAGAGTACGACGCACACCAGCACGACTGATCCTGTTATTGATGGAACCCAGTCGAAAAGGACAGTATGGTATGGTTTCCCCGGGCCTAGACGGGGAAGAAGGAGAATTTGATGGAGAAGCATGAAATTAAAGGTGTTGCTCCTGGCGGCAAAACGCAGCCATTTACCCATTGGGAATAGGCCGCGGCAAGACCCGCAGCTCCTAGCCTGTTTACTTCGGTCTACGATAGTAATTAATGTCTGCGAGCTGCCTGGTCTCGTGTCTATATTTGTGATCTGCAATTCTGTGGCAGATTGATTTAAGAAGAATCGTGAGATTCTATGGCTATGTCTATCTGCCGATGCATGTATCATTCCCGGCGCCGGACATGCCCATATCGATCAAAGTCTAGACCTCTCTTTGGTGGTCATTGTCCGTTCACAGTACGAAACTGGACACGCTGCCGTACAGTGTCAAGCCATCTGGCGATACACTTCTGTGCATGGCATAGTTAGGATGCCCTTCCACGGCCGGTGAGACCATAGCGGCAATATGTAAGTAAATGTGCAACCATCTCCATCCAATACACATAGCTCAGCGATTTCCTCTCCCGCGGGGCAACCCGCTACCCCTTGGTAGTCCACTCGGACGACCTCTGGCTGTTCCGGATCCTCTCGTAGCATATCGACTACTAGCAGTACCTCTGGTACCGCCGCGCCCTCGAGATGAAACAGGTGCTTTCTTCGGCGTAGCTTTGGACGAGACCGTGGCGGGGGGGTTGTCGACGAATGATGTGTCCGTTGTTCTGTAGAAGAGGGTACTGATTAGCCTGGTGCACCTTAATAATCGAGCGAATTAGTTCTTACAAAAAGGTCGCATCGATATCCTGTCCTGTCTTGTGCGACAGTGATTCTAGACATCGCAATGTTAGCTAGTGACAGTGACATAAGGACGTATCGTTTACCTTGTTGCGCCTTGGCTTCTAGTGCTCTCTTGAAAGAGTCCGGAATAGGAGCCTAAGACGGTTAGCGATAGCGTCGTATCTCTAGGTGAGTATGCATACTTCTGGAAAATCAACGCAAAAGGCGTTCATGTTCAGCCCATACAGAAAACTGGCAAAGCTCTCGCTAAACCTCGACAGACTTTCGTGCATCAATTGAAGGTGCATAAAGTTTGCCTCTAGGTCAGCCATCGAGTCCGCCAACTCGGCAAATTGCGGTTCCAGCGAGTTGATGGCAGGCTCTTCATATCCAGCTGCGTTTAGACTGTTGCTATATCCATGTGAATTGCGAATTGACGACCTCGAACTAGGACGTAGCGGCGTCGTTGGTCTGGATGTTGGTCGAGGACGGGAGGAGGACCTGGGGGCGGTGTCCATGATATCGTGAGTCGTGATTCGTAACGAAGGTGTGACTGCCAGAGAGGGGCAATGATTGACAGCAGCCACGAGGAGCAGGGAGCGCAGCGAGATCGATCTTTATCACGATATGATTAATTTGATGAGCCTCGGTATATGCCAGTTCTAGTATCTGATACACTTGAAACGGTAGCACCGAAGGAGATAAGAGGCTAGCGTGGCGCCGTAAAGGTATGATGCAAAAGATGCAAACTGATTGCTTTTCTGGTCAGCCTATGCCCTGTTGAACAGTTTAGTCTGGTTTGTTTTGGTGATTTTAGGGATGAACGCGAGGGATGCTTAGTTCGCTGTAAGTTTGTCTACCGCATGATACGAGTGGGGAAGTAAAATACGCACAAAGATACAGCATTCCGCCAATCAGAAGCCTGTTATGCTCGAACGGCGCGTATTGATCGGTACAGTGACGCACCTGCCTGTTTTACACTTTCTATCCAACTTTTGCCGCAGCCGCAGATCTCCAAGGTTTCTCTTCTTTGCTCTGCTCAATCGACTCTCGGATGGACATATTTTTATTGCCTCAAGTGTTACTACTATATCATTATTAATTGGACATTCAGCCTGTCTTCATCATTCTCTATTATTTACTATCCCGACTGAATCATATCATCGAAGCATCCGAAGGCTCCGCGACACTTAAAGGAGAGTTTGATCCTTGGCGCTGTGCAGGCACTACTTAACAAGCGCAATCGTTCCAACCAATCTCCCCTGGCTCTAATTTTAAGTCAAACCTGGGCTGAAGTCAGAAGCACATGCGTGCTGTTCAACGCTGCCACTCGGCTTTCTTTGTCAGTCAACCTCGTCTTTTCGTCTCGTCGCCCTTATCGCAAGGCTTGCAACGATCAGCGTCGCTTGCTTCCCCGCAAATTACCCCAGCGCCCTGGCCCTCTCAGAGATTATTTCACCACAATCACGTTAGACCTGGCTCCGCAATTCGCTCCAAACAACCGAGGCACGCATCATTTGGTTGGGGAGTAGTTGGAATTGCGTGTGTGATTGGCGGCGCTGCAGCAGTTCAATTACTATTTCACACAGCATCTGAAAAGGAGACTTCGCCCCAGGATCCTTTCATCCAGCAACAATCTTACCAGGAGTATCACTACGACTTTACTGGAATTATTGATACGCTCAAAATGAATTCGAACGAGATCCCTGATGGCCACCTTGGCAACCTCACAAAGGAGCAAGAGGTCAAGCTCCGAGAGATGTGGGCAGTTTTGTTCAAATTGTTCGGCATTAAACTCGAAGGTGATCAGCTGGAAAAGGCTCCCACCAATCCACCGGAGAGTCCAGACTCAAAGAGAAAATCGAGGCGTGGGTTCTTCGGCTTCGGTGCCGCGAAAAAGGAGGAACCAGCTACGCCAGATGTTGGCGGCTTAACTTTATCAGACCAAGACGACAAGTATGGACAGAATAAAGAGTTCAAACAGGCCGTGGCCGACCTCAAACCTGAGCAATTGCGCGAAAGTCTGTGGAGTATGCTCAAGGCCGACCATCCAGATGCTCTTCTTCTGAGATTTCTTCGTGCCCGAAAATGGGATGTCAACAAAGCCGTCGTTATGCTCGTATCAACCATGCGATGGCGTCTTGTAGAAATGCATGTTGATGACGATATAATGGAGGGAGGCGAAGCAAAGGCCATAGAAATGTCGGAGAGCTCCGATTATGATGCTAAGAAACTGGGTGGCGATTTTATGGCACAGACCCGCATGGGCAAGAGTTTTATCACTGGAATTGACAAGCAAGGACGACCGATTTGCTTGATTCGTGTCAAGATGCATAAGATTGGTGTCCACTCTGAGAAGAGTACTGAAAGATATACAGTTCACATGATAGAGACTGCTCGGCTCATGCTTCCACGACCTATTGAGACTGCAGTGATTCTGTTTGATATGACCGGTTTCACATTGGCTAATATGGTACGTCACTTGACATGATTCAGTGTCAGTTTATTAACGCCATGCAGGACTATGCTCCCGTCAAGTTTATTATCAAGTGCTTCGAAGCCAACTATCCAGAGTCCCTCGGTGCTGTGCTCATCCATCAAGCACCATGGATATTCTCAGGTATGTGACCTGCGTTTGTGGTTAAAAAACATATCTAATTCATGTTAGGCATATGGAAGATCATCAGGGGATGGCTCGACCCTGTTGTCGCAGCCAAGGTCCACTTCACCAATACTACCGAAGACCTAGAACAATTCATCGACCGCAGCCGTATCTTGAAAGAGTTTGGTGGTGAAGACGAAGCCACTTTCGAATATATTGAAGCCCAGCCAGGCGAGAACGACGCTATGAAAGACACCACCAAACGCGAAGAAGTCCTTTCCAAACAAAGAGCTCTTGCGCAGGAGCTACAAGACGCCACAAAGCACTGGATCGAGGCTGCTAACAAGAACGATGAGGCCGGTATCGAGTCATGGAAAGCCAAGAGAGAAGAACTCGCCCAACAATACTCGAAGGGTTACTGGGAAACAGACCCATACATCCGTGCTCGCTCTGTATATGACCGCAATGGAGTCATCCTTGGTGGCGGAAAGGTTAAATTTTACCCTGAACAAGAGCCAAAGGACACAACAGCCGCTGCACCAATTACCGCCGAGACTGACGAGAAGAAGATTGAGACCAATGGAACAGCTCCAGCCCCCACTGTAGAAACCGAGAAGAAAGCCGAAATCGCCGTAACTCCAGAGGTCAACGGCGTTGAGGCCGCTGCTCCTGCCGTTGCTGTTTCCGCCAACTGAACTCTGTCTATCTAATTTCATTTTTAATGGAACAGTTTTATTGGATTCAGAAGTCTATCGCCTTGAGCTGTTTACACCATCTAGATACATTTGAGCTGTTAAACGCTTATGTACAGATTTTGGCCTGATTTGACTACTATATTCAGGATTTGTGTGAGATTATAGGTATTTTCGTTTTGCTGGAAGGATTGGATCTGAATTATTTTCCGCAACAGCACTTGAGGTCTAGATATAGTCCATATATAGTCTGCCGATATATATGGACCAGCCAGAAAGAGTTATCAGAGTTATCAGAGTTATCATAGCATCAATTGAACAGAATGAATCTTTTCAAAAGCCGTTTCTCCCTATAACCCATGTCCCTCAAGCTATCCCCCGTTCAAGTCGTAAGAAGAGAATTGCGTTTACATCTTGCTCTTGAGCTCCTCAAACAAGGTCTTGAGTTTGTCCATATCAGTCGCCTGAGCGGGCCATTTGATTCCGAGACCTTCAGTCTCGTTCGGCTTGGGGATCTGTGTGTCATATCAGCAACGCATCCATACTCCAATTTTCAAAAAAGTTGAGAACTTACCACATGAAAATGAACCTATTGTGCAAAGCTCAAGTAGTTAGCTTTTTCTTGTTCCATGAGAGATATTAAATGGGACTGACGTGATCAACAAGCTGATGCGCAGCACGGCCGTTGTTCTGCAAGACATTGAAATCTTCAGCACCGGTTGCTACGGCGATTTTCTTCGCGACGGGCTATATTTTCAAGGCACTTGTCAGTAAAGCTAATTTCATGTAATAGAGGCGAGGTTGAGGGGGTCAGGAGGATGGCCTCCAAGGTCCGCATTTTGCTCCTTGGTTACATATAGTTGTCCTATGCCACGCTGGGTTCTCGTTTTCTCGGAGAATTTGAGGTATACATACCAAAAGCTCAGTCAAATACTCATCCGGGATATCCACGAGTTTTGCGCCGTGATATTTGGGGATGACGAGCTGTTATTCCATGGAGTGACAATCGCGTTAGCCTGAGTCATCGATACATACATACACAGATATCGGTGTGATGTGCTGCCCAACGAGATTGCGGTTTGAGAAAAAAAAAAGGCAAAGGAACATACAGCGTGCCCGCGACTCAAGGGCTGAATGTCGAGGAATGCAAAGACCTTGTCGCTTTCGAAGATTTTGAAAGATGGGATGTCACCTAATCATGAAGATATCAGTTTTGTTCTAGGAAATATGAATTCACTCGGTCAATTGGCTTGGATGTGTTGCAAGCATTGAAGCGATGTTGTTATCTGGTCTTCGTCCTCGGTATCTTCGATATTCCTGAATGCGGGGAGCTCCGTGACGGAAACGTGAAGGATGTTAGATACGCACCCTTGATGATCTTGCAGAAGATGCAGGCCGGAGATGTCATATTGAATGGTGCAAGTAATGAAATAGTCTAAGGTCTAATTTGCCTTTCTGAGTTACCGTCAAAGGAATGGATGGAAGAAGACTCAACATGGAGGGAGCTGGAGCTGGAGACAAGATGACGGAGGAAAGTGGGGCTCGAAGTCAACAGCGACAACAACTAATCAACTTCCAATGAATGTCTACCTGGCCACAGTCGATCACAGTCAGTGATATCGTTATTTGTCATGCGCTACATTGTATGTTTGCTTCAGACGTGGGAAATATTGAACATCTCATGGGAGTTGTCCTTGACTATAGCTTCTTGAGATATGTTGGACCACGAAAGATTTTAATGTCATTCCATGCATACAAAGTTACAAAGGATGGATTCAATATTCTCAGAAGTATTATGCTACTAGGTGCAAGCACTTAATGAGATGGTCCAAGCAGTCTGAAGTTCTCAATGGAAGCCGCCAACATGTCGCACCACCGACGAACCATTTGCTCAGCATATAGCCGGCCGTCCGCGTTCACAATTATTTGGAGGTAGTCTCCGCTCGGTTTCGCAAATATCATGACGGCTTCATCTTCCATCATCCTCGTGCCAGGCCTGATATCCTCAAGGCATCGTAGTCGACATGAGACTCCTTTAATTTCTTCTTCGGCATCGCCCAAATCTTGATAGCTCGTGACAAAGCCGAACGAGCGAGTCTCTCGTGACCAGCTAGTGCAGTTTTCAATCACCTCCTTCGCTCCAAGAGTGTCAAACGGCAAACTATCAATGAGCTGCTCGTGAACCGATTGGCGGGTCTGCTCCAAGGATTGAGTATCGTGGACACGAACCGGAATGATATTGACACAAGGGCCCGCGACGTTGCGTAGCTGCACCGGAAGCATCGCTCGGCCAGAGACTAATCGTCCGAACGTCACATCGGATGAGCCAGTTAATTGAGACAGAAAGTGTGCACATGCTGCTGTGAAAGTGGTCGCTGGAGTGAAACTATCATTGCAGGGCAACAATTCTACGAGCCGCCCAACAACAATTGGAACCAAAGGCTTTGAGAAATCCGAAATGATGCGGTTAGCTGCAATACTCGTGAAACTTGACCCCTCGAGTAACAATCTCCAATATTTGATAGCTGCGAGCTGGTTGTTCCTGGTGTGTTGGATAAAAGCAGTGAAAGGAGTTTTGTCGGGGAGTTGCTCCTTGTTGAATGAAGCTCGAAGGCACTGCATAAAATTAAGCAGGCTTGTGCCGTCATACTGTGCATGCGACAGCCGGATAATCAACCTCATAGCGCCATTTGAGCCAGAGACGATGTAGAAGCGAGTGAAGGGAGCAAATAGAACAAGAGGCTGCTGGATATCATTTTTACAGATTTTCTCAGTCAGATATTCAATATCTCCCTCATCGGCCGAGCGGTATTGAACCGGAAGGTTAGATTGTTCAGGTACAAGTTGCAGGTACTGTTCTCTCCAAGGGATAAAAATCGTCCGAAGGATGTCCATTTTCCGCCACAAATCGCTACAGCCGCGAGTCACCTCCTCCAAGCTACTGTCCGAAGGAAGGTCGATGGAGAAATAGTCCAGCAGCCGTGGAGGACTGGCTAAAGCTAGATCGATGCAAGTTGATTGCCAGCGAGTGACCGGGAAGACGTCCGAGACTGATGTCATGTGGGCTAGCTTTGTCCGGACAAACGTCTGGGCATTATGATCAAGCAATGAAAAAGGTCGCGGCGCGACATTACTTGCTGCGGTCATTACTGGTCGAGCAATTGATGCAAGATCGCCAAGCAGGGGCCGATTGAATATGTCAGCGACAGTAAAAGATAGACCGTGCTGTCGAGCAGCAGTAACGAGTCGCATAGCCGCAATTGAGTCTCCGCCAACTTCGAAGAAGTGATCCTCTATTGATACAATTGAGTCCAATCCAAGGATAGATATCCATAATTCTTGGAGTTTCTTCTCAATGATGGTTCGTGCGGGTATGTGCAGCTGCTTCCCAGGTGTATGACGGGATGAGGCCACCTGCTCACGTGTGAGAGAACCTCCCATGGCACGTAGTCTCTTTCGATCTGTCTTGCCATTCGCTGTGATTGGGATATCCGAAATACTAATATACAAAGATGGTATCATATAGCTGGGCAGCACGCAAGCAAGCCTCTTCTCTAGCTCATTAAGCTGGGATTGTGATCCGCCCCCTTTGACGAAAGCGGCCAACTTAGGGCTAGCACTTGCCACCGGCGTGACCACCTCTACAACCGCTTGAGAACCGGTAGCCCCCATTGTGTACAGTTGCTGAACGAGATGATGCTCAACTTCTTCGAGCTCAACTCTTTGCCCGCGAATCTTCACCTGGGCATCTTTCCGGCCGATGTATATCAGAGAGCCATCAGCATTGTACTTTACCAAATCGCCAGTCTGATACAGACGCCCACGTCGACCAGGAGAACAAAGTGCACCACGGTTCAGCCATGATGAATTGGTCATCACCACGGCATTTGTTCTTTCTGTATCGTGGAGATATCCCATCATCAATCCCGGTCCTTCTACCACGAGCTCGCCTATAGCGCCGATGGGCGCCAGCGCATCTCGATTTTCTGGTCGAACAACCCAGCAGGTACTAGCTGATCCAAAACCCAGAGTCCCAGTAACCCAATCAGATAACTGCACCAGCGAGGTTGCGCTTAGCGAGTATTCAGCAGGGCCATACCAATTGAATAACGTCAGCTTATCCACCCACGGCAAGACATCTCTATCAGTCAAGGCCTCTCCCGCAAATACAAGTGTTTCGAGAGTCGAAACGCTTTCAGGGTTAATGGTCCTGGCCACTGAGGGTGATAAAGACGCCCAATTTGCTTCCAGCCTCAGTACTGCTCCCGCAAGGTCGTTATGTCGATCCTCTTCAGATGGAATACATATGCAACCACCGCTCGAAAGAACCATCATGGTCTCGTGGATGCTGACGTCAAAGGAATATGATGCGTACTGGAACACCCGTGAATGGGTCCCGACGTTGAACTTCCTCGCCATGTACTGCGCGGTTGTGCTTAGACAGCGGTGATCGAGCATAATGCCTTTGGGGTTACCGGTGGTCCCAGAGGTAAAAAGAACCGCGGCCAGGGTACTGGGCGTTACTTTCTGAGCGAGGGCCCAATATTTGCTGTTATCAAACCCACTAACATTTTCGTACTCTTCAGGAAAGATCGTCGCTACGTTGGGGAAATAATGAGCATATTGTGTGCTTGTAATGACCACCATGGGTTGAATAACCGAGATCATCGACTCGCGCCTTCCGCTGGGCAGAGATGGAGGCAGCATGGAAAACGCTCCTCCAGCTTTGAGAACCGCAAGCATCGCTACTGGAGCCCATTTGGACTTTTCTAAACATACAGGGACAATCATTGCGGGACCTAGGAAGAAAGAAGAAGTCAGGGCCAGGTCTACGCACGGCTTTGATGCTTGCTACTTACCAACACCATGCTGGAGAAGTACGTTAGCCAATCGTGTAGAGTGTCTGTGGAGCTCTTCATATGTGAAGTCCCCGTCCCATGCGCATATAGCAGGCGCAGATGGCTGCTCCCGTATAGTTTCTAAAATCAGCTCTTGGACGAAGCCTTCTACTGCAGCCGGCACATTGCGATTATACCTCCAGATATCATTTGAATCTTGCTCGCTGATGATATCCATAGTCAAAAGTTTCTTTGCGCCAGCTTCTGGAGTGCACAGTTGCCGTAGGATCTGTTCCAGCTGTTGCATCATTCGGTTTGCTTGCTGCTTGTCTAAAATCGTGGAATCGAAGCTGATGCGAAACTGTATGCCTTCATCTTCCAAATTGCATTCGAGGAGGAGTGCATATGGATTGAAAGCCTCCAATTTCCAATTCTTATCAGTAGTCGGCGTGAATAAAGAGCTCTTTCTATCTGTCTCATTCTCTGGCGGCTGAATGACTAGTAATGTTTGAAATTGGCACGCTTTTTCTGCATCATCGCAAACCCGTCGTATCCATTGCAGACCCATCTGCTCAACAGCTGCCATTTCAACGGCTTGCTCTTGCACCCTTTTAAGCAACTGCCCAATATCTTCTTCCCAGTCCAGGACTACACGAACCGGCGTTGTGGCAATAGTCGGTCCGGTCATCTGCTCGACCATGGGCACAGGCGCTTGTCGTCCAGATACTGTAGCTCCAAATACCACATCATTAGTAGCGGTATATTGCGCAACTAATATTGACCATGCTGCACGGACGATATTTGATCGAGTCACTCCTGTACGTGGCCAGCGGAAACTGCTGACTGAGTGCATCATTTCAGTGTTCGCCTTTGGTTGCTGAGCAGCTTGTGACACCCGAGGGAAGACCTGCGCTTCTGTTCCCTCTAGATACTTACGCCATTTGATGGCTGCGTCTGCCTGATCTAGTTGCTGGATGTGTCGAACAAACGCCTGGAAGGGTGGGGATGGAGGCACGGTTTGCTCACAGTAGGCCTTTTCAGCCATATGGCACAACAGAGGCACTGTATATCCATCACATATTGCGTGATGCATGGTGAGCGTGAACAGACGCTCTCCATTGGGACTTGTCTGCAAGGCAAAGCGTGCCAGCGGCGTTCCGAGACCCATGACATTGGACTGACTTGTCTCATTATAAGTAGTATTTGCGTCTAAACACCACTCAATCGGTATATTGGTCACAACTTGCATTAATCCTTGGTCATCAAGGTCCACAATGCATGTCCGAAGAATTGGCGATTTTGACACAACTGTCTCCCAAGCCGCTCGAAACTGGCTCAATTGCACTGAAGGTTGCAACTCATGTACGCTACGTACTACATACTGGTCCGCCCTCCGAGCCGATAACGCCAGTAATCCTTGTTGTAGTGGTGTGCAAGGGAATACATCTTCAACCTGACTGGCCTCGATGCCACAGATATGAGCGACCGATTTTCGGATTGTTGTCCTATCTTGTCCATCAAGCAAAGAGAATGGTGGAATGACCTCGCCTGTCACATCTTCTAAGGGGATTTTTCTCACAATGTTCGCCAGTTCACACAATCGGGGATATTTGAACACATCACCGACGCTAAGGAGTAAACCTTCCTGGTAAGAAAGTAATATGAGTGATATGGGATAAGATCAAAGACCAATTGATAGCTAACACTCACCTCACGAGCAGCCGCTACTAACCTCATTATTCCAATTGAATCTCCACCAATTTTCAGAAAGCTATCCTCAGCATTGATCGTATTTGGATTGATCTTGAGTGCAGAGCTCCACAATCTTTGCAACAGTCGTTCTATCGCAGTCTTCGGTGGACGGCCTTTCGTTCGAGCCAAGTTCAACGCGGCCAGCCGCTCCAGGGTGTAAGTTGCCCCGAGGCGACGTAGTTGCTGTCGATCGGTCTTTCCGGTCTGAGATACTGGAATTCTGTCCACAGATATATAAGCTGTCGGAACCATGTATGACGGGAGTAGTTCGGCCAGCTTCGCCTCCAAGGTAGTCATTACGGCTTCCATGGAGTCGACATTCTCGATGAATGCGACTAGTATCGCATTGTCACTTTTCAATGGGCTGATGACTTCTGCCACCACTGAGTACGACGTATTCTCAGGCAAGCTTTGACGGATATGGTGCTCTATTTCCCCAAGCTCCACGCGCTGGCCACGGATTTTCACCTGTCCGTCCTTTCGACCAACGAAAAGCAGTGACCCGTCCGCAGCATAACGAACGAGATCTCCCGTCCTGTAGAGACGACCGGAACGGCCCTCAAATCCTGATGCTCCTTGTAAGAGCCAAGCTGGACTGTTAACAAAAGCCGCCGCCGTTTTCTCAGGATTATTCAAATAACAACGCCCTACGAGGGGGCCCTCAATCCACAATTCACCCACGGATCCTATTGGTGAGAGGGCGTCTGGATTGTCGGCATTGACCACCCATGTCCGCACACCAAGGCCGTTACCAATTCTTGATGAAACTGCATGCTCATCCGTTACCGTGGAGAGGATGGAGCATTCTGCTGGACCATAGGCAAAACGCACTTTGGTAACTGTCCTCATTCGACCAACTTGCCTCTCATCGGGTGCCTCTCCAGCCAGTTCTATCATATCTAGCGCCTGTAAAGAGGGCGTATCAAGGAATTCACACAGCTTCGGTGTTAAATTCGCAAAATTCGGCCGTAGGCGGCTGATACAACCGGTGAGATCATTCCGGCGGTCATTCTCAGAGGGGATACAGAGACAACCTCCGGCGTAGAAGGTGTGTAATGTGTTGTACCACGCCGCGTCAAAAGCGTATGAAGCAAAGTCAAGAACTCGAGAGGTCCTCCTGAATCCTAGCCGGGAAGTTTGGTATGCTAGGGCACTGCTGAAGTTGCTGTGTGTGATGACGACGCCTTTGGGCATTCCCGTGCTGCCGGATGTGAAGACAAGATATAGCATGTTATTTGGACGGACGACTATGGGCGGCACAAAGGGCAAGTCTGTTATGCATGGCAGCTGTTCCAAATTGTCCTTGTCAACTACCATGATGATTGTGTCATTTTTTGAAAACTTCTTGGCCAAGTTCAGTTGACTTGCCGAACACAACACAACCTGTGGTTGTATTTGATCCATTATTGCCTGCAGTCGAGCCTCTGGCTGGGTAGTATCAACCCCACAAGAAGCACCACCCGCCTTCATCACAGCCAACATTGCCACAGGCATCCATAACGACTTCTCGAAACATAGTGGTACAATGCTCTCTGGTCTAATGTTGAGCCGCATCAATTCATCAGCGAGTCGTGACGAAAGGGAGTCCAACTCCCGGTAGGTTAGTTCGCCATCCCACGAACAGATTGCTTGTGCCTCTAGTTGAAAATTCTGTTTAAGAAGATCGTGCACACATGCGTCGACTGCGGGTGATATCTCGGCGTTCCAGCTCCATATCCGGCGTAGATCATGGTCACTGATTTGATCAGCCCTGGGGTCTCCCAGATCTATTTCCGCTTGCAATAAGGGCATTATACCAGATTGTTCAGAATAAACTTTTGGTGAGTGAAATCTAGTCTCTTGACTGCCAACCTTATCTTGCCTATAACGTCAGATTATAAGGCTTCTATCTTTCAGCATAAAACATGTATATTCGGCCCCTTAGTCACACATGCTTATCGGAGGGAGTCCTAAGTATGAGGATCTCACTTGCTTACGTGCTTCTAGCTCAAAGTGTCTTGTAATTTATTCTAGGAAAGGTTGAACAGCTGAAAAGTACGTACATTGTCGGCAGTTGCTAAACTGAACGCTACAAATCACCTGCCGTGCTTTGATCAGCATACGATGTAGTCTCCCCTCAATCGATGGTGACATCGTGGGCGTATATGCACCAGTCTTGTTCTAGAATTGAGGATACGTAATGAATGTCTTGAAGCTCTCGGCAGGCTGCAACTCGGATTCCGAGTGCTTTTGCCACAAGGTATGCGATAATGACGATTTGGCATGACTTGCTGGCAAGCACATGGGGAAAGATCCACATAGGACTTTTTCGAAGACAATACGCAAAATTGTACGTTACGCACAAATGGTCTCGCATTAGGTAACTCCGAGAGGGGGCATTCTCGCTCTCATGCCCTAAATTCGGTGGTTTTCTGGATGGGGGCTACTTCTGGGGAATGTCACGGTTTATTAATATTAATATTTCTAAAAGTGAAGCTGACCTGACGTCTTAGAGTATTGTCCCAGTTCAAGACCTTACTTCCTATCAAATTTTTTATTCAATTCATTACTTCAGCATCCTGGATCAGCAAAAATGGGCTCAATCTCCCCAACCTCAGCAATCCCAACAGTTGATATAACAGATTTCCTCGAAGTCAGCGACCTCAGGCTCCGCAAGCAAAAGGCGGACGAACTCGTCGAGTCCCTCCGTGTACATGGTACGTGTGGTGTTGTCGGACATGGCATCAGTGTCGAAAAACTCAGAACGGCCTTTGAGTGGTCCCGCAAGTTCTTCGACTTGCCTATGGAAGAGAAAATGAAGGCTAATCACCCTGATGGTATTGTGCCACATCGTGGTTACTCTGGATTTGGAAGAGAGAAATGCTTGATCTATACGGAGGAGGAGCTGGAGAAAATGAAGGGTGAATTAAGTGCCGAGTTCAAGAAGCCTCTTGATTGGAAGGTAAGCAACTAGAATGCAAGTATTCAATACTGTTAAGCTAATGCAATAAAGGAGCACATTGATATCGGCAGTGAAGAAGAAAAGGTACACCATAATCTTTGGATCGACGAAGACGCCCTCCCCGGCTTCCGTGGTTTCACTACGACCTTCTTCTGGGAACTTGAACATGTAAGCAGCGAAATCCTAAACGCTATATGTCTCGGCCTAGATACAGACGAAGAAACAGCCAAATACCTACGTAGCATTCACACCGGCCAACAAAACGGGCTCCGACTCATCCACTACCCAGCTGCCCTCGAATCCACCATTGACCGTACATCGACAACCTGGTGCCCTACCCACACCGACTTCACCACATTCACGCTCCTCTTTCAAGACGAGAACCAGGGTCTCGAGATTGAAGATCGCTTGAACCCAGGCACTTTTGTCCCTGCCACTACCGAAATCGAGGAGCGGCTATACCTCACTATCGGCGATTTCGGCGAGATCTGGACCAATGGATACCTCCCTGCCTCCAAGCACAGGGTTATGATCCCTCAGCCGCCAGAGGGACGCCGATTGACATCCAAGCGATACTCGATGCCGTACTTCATTACGCCAGAGCATCATGGAATTATGCGTCCGATGGAGATCGGGAAGCCAGGGACTATGCCTAGCGGAAAGTACAAGACTACTACGGTTCAACAGCATATTGAGTTCCGGATGAAGTTTCAATATTAGCCTCTAGGTCTCAAGTGCTGTTAATACAAGGCTGGTTTGTTGAGTGGGAATGTGGCTTCCGACTACGTAGTATTTACATGTAACTATTTGAACTGTTGATGGATGATGTATGTACGAACGAATACACGCAATTTCGTTAAAAAAAATTATACACATAACAATTCACCTGGATTCCTAGAAGAGCTTATGCAAGAATTTTTCCCAGGCCAGTAAACCTAGGGAAATAGTACTGTGGTCGACTACTGTTATGTTCTGTCCATGCAGCGAAATTGGTTTAGCCCTAGCCCTAGCCCTAACTTCCGGTACCCGCTCATGGTGCATCCCATTGACTAGTTACCTCCGAAGCAGGATTCCTATACGAAGCAGAATTTTCAAAAGTTCGTACGTGCCGACAAAGCCGAAGGTGCAGCTCCTATTGACATCACATTGCTTCGTAATGTATCGTAATAACTTCGTCTTGGATTCGTTTTGGCTTTTGTTGACTATGTATTGCACGGTATTTCTTAGTGCTGACTTCCTTTCAACCATTAACCAAATGCATAAAAAGCATAAAACACTCAACGGGCTCCACGAGGGCTGATGAAGCATGGGCTTTCTCCACAGATCTTCGCACTTTTTAGCGCGTAGTTAGTTACGACAGTAAGTCTTGTAGCATTTTTGATTTGGCCGGCGACACACCATCCCTAATAGTGCAGGTCTGGGGGGGTGGAGACAATCGGCCCCCCCCAGATTTGTCTTCTGTACTACTAGATGACTAACGACGTTGCATAGCACTTATTGACGCCATGTGGTAAGACATTTTGTAAGAATATCGCACTATGAAGTCGTTGGCTTGTCTACGGAGTTTTGGTCATCGGAGGTTTGCAGAATAGTCCGAGAATTCCTGGAATTGGAAGTAGGCTGTAGATCATGGTCTAAGATCCCAGAACTACTCGAAATGGCGTGGAATTTTCAGCGTTGGTTTGAGAAACTACGCAAAAACCACCGACATGGGGCGGACGTGAAATCGATTCGGCGATTAATTCGGTGAATGCTGAACTTGGTCGGCTTTACTGAAATGTAGTCGGCGTGCAGTGGCGAAATTCGCGTCGATGCTATCCTGAGCTCATAGGTCACACACCATTCCCGAGAAGCTATTTGAGAATTTCTATAGACAACAAGCATTTACAACTCCTGGACTTGAAAGCTACAGCGAGCATACACTAAGTGACAATCAAGATGCCGGCTAATATGACTGCGTTTATGGACAAGACGAAGAATGATGATGACAACGTAACCGAGCAAGTACGGCTGGAAGATCAGCATGAGACGGTGGTAGCATCTATGGAAGGGAAGTTGTTGTATGCCCCGGTAGATTTGTCTAAACCAGGCCTCCGGATCCTAGATTCTGCATGTGCAAATGGTATGGCTGCCCAGTCATAATCACTCCGGATTCATTGTTATGACAACTGACATATTTGCAGGCCGTTGGATCGTGGACCTTCAAAAAGCGGCATCTCCAGCAGAGCATGATTACATAGGCACCGACATTGTCGAATCACTATACCCCAAGCCGCCGCCGAAGCGAACTCACTTCCAAGACCAATCGATCAAAGAACCCTTCCCATCTGAATGGCAGGGAACATTCGATGTTGTCCATCAAAGACTCGTCATGGCAGCCGCCGCACCCGAACAAACCCCTGAATTTGTAGTTCAGAACTTGGCTGGATTGCTGAAACCAGGAGGCTGGCTACAACTAGTTGAAGTGATCACAACACCTGTTCCTGAGAACCCAGTATCCCAGAACCAGTATATAGACATGTTAGACTCTTTGTACAAGAATCTATATGCGGGTACAAAGTATGCCAAATCGAATCTGATGGCCGATCTTCCTCAGGAGATGGAGAAGACCGGACTTCGCAATGTCCAAAAAGCTGAGGTGTTGGTCAAGTATGGTGCAGCGGCTACGGATCCATCGATTCGAGAGAAAAGTCTAAGGACTGCGGTTGCGGGTATTCCGAACTTCTTGACGGTTCTCAAAGGTGTGTACCGACATTCTAATATTCTAATAAACGGTGTTCATGCTAAGCAAAACGCAGAAATGTCTGGAGACGTGTGGAAAGACGAATGGAATGATCTTCCACAACGCCTTCAAAGGGACTTGGCTGAAAAAGGAGGTTACATGAAGTACATTGTTTGCTGGGGACAGAAGTAGGCAAGAACAAAATTACCGGCGCGATGAGATAGCCTGCGACGCTGTGGAAGTGAGACATTGTAGATCATTTGGAATAGAGCTAGTTGAAGTGAGCATTCAAAGCTGAAGGCCACCCAAAGTTGAAATTATTGTTCAGAATACCTAGGATCTGTTGGTTTCAATATTAAATAAATCACAGGAAGCTTCCCAGCACACATATTTTCTTAATATCCAAACCGGGTATTATCATCCGAAGTTCTCTCATAGCTGATCAAGTCAATGACCACGTAATCAATAACTCCAAAAAACAAGGCTGCCCGCTTGCAAAACCTATACCGCTTCGTGGGCCAGAATGATGACTGCGAGAAAAGTCTCGCCCAGGTCATCAACGTGTGTCTTCTATGTGAGGCCCCAAGGCCCACAGATTTGGATTGACAGACCTCCTGTCAGGTATTCCTCATACCATGCATCTAGTTTCGCTAGAAGAAGATTCATTCCATGTCTCTTCTGACCCAGGAGTAGTCGACCATAGCACACCCAGTAAGTTGGCAATTACAATTTAAACCTCATGCCGCCGAAGATGCTCGGATCCTAAGTGTGAGTAGAATCTTGCATAATTCGGTTGAGGCTATCTCTACACATGGCCCACGGACCTGGATGAGGAGAGAACTTTTGTATTCCTTTGGCTGTATTCTCGATATTGCTCGTTCGGTAATGCAAACATGGGATAGAATTTGTGGCCGTCTTTGTCCCATGAAACCCCAGCTATAGCGCAGTTAGCAAACTATCTATAAAAAAACAAAAACAGTTGAAGAAACTCACTGTCCACTCAATTTTGGCACACATTATTGTTACCAGAGTTCATGAACTATTCCGCCGCTTCTTGTTTGTACCGATTCCAGAAGTGACCACCGACCGCCAGGTTTGACTTCCCCGATGACAACATCAAGTCCAGAAGTATCCATGCTCTATCAAATACATCCGAGGCCCTCCAAAAGTTGGTTTGTAATAACCCTGCTGCCAGTGCCGCGTGGATCGGATTTCGCGGAGCTACTTCGACTTTCCTTGTGTCCAATTATACCAAGATCCACACACCTGAATGCGCAGAGATCCATTTTATAGTTGTAATTAAGGTAACAATATTAGTATCCGTCTGGCAACGCAAACGAAAGGCAATGAGCTTGGGACGTATTGCCAGTACTAAAGCATAATTGACCGCGATCCTCGCTGTTCTGCTACAGTTATAACTCCTTTAACGTCTCAGGCTTCTCTTCCACAATGGCAGAATCATATCTTAGAGCCTTCCCGCTCTATCGAGAACATCGGCGACGCTGCAGCAACTACATGTAGTCAGACCACCTCAGCAGATGCTCGTATGATGATTGCGAGAAGAATCTCGCAAAGTTCATCAAGATCTTCCCTATCTGTGAGCGACCAAGGCCCACAGGCTTGTATTGAAAGAAAAACTTGGTCCTTCTTCACATTGTTGGATGAATCGAGGTATGCTTGGTATTCTTCGTCTGGCTTCGCAAACATGAGATAAACCTCATGCCAGTTCTGGCCGACAAGAAGTCGACTAAAGCGTGCGTAGTGAGTATCTCAAGTACACATAACAAATGGGGTGAACCCACTATCCACCTAGTTGTGGTAACCCATCACCGTTGAATTTTCTTCATCCAGGCGACTATTTCTGATGCCTCCTGTTTCTCGACTTTTGTCAAAAATGTACATAGGAACAAGATAGAAAGTAATATAGTTATGATAGTCTCAAGCAAACATCCATGGATCCAGTCATGCTATTGGCAGGATTGGTACGGTGGCCCGGTTGACTTGTAGATATTGGAAAAAAGACATTTTGCCTTGTTGGGATTCTTACGAGTTGTGTCACATAAAGGATTACTTTTAACTCACAATGAGTTGTCCAACCTTAGACTAAACTCATCAGTGTTTACGAGAAGATTACCTGATTACTACAGAGTAGTCCTCGTATCTCAAAAAGTCAACATCTTTCGGAGATGGTTGAAACAATACGCTTGCCTAATTAGGTATCGACTTTCCTATTTAGGAAAAGACATAAAACGGTACTTTCTAACCCAGATAATTGAGCGATGATTTAGTATACAGTCATTAGATGTAGTTGATATTACCCAGAGTCTTTCGCAGTATCTATTGAAGTGGAAAGTCCCGTAAAATATCCCTTTATCGCATCGCACACACAAACAAAGCTGCGGAGGTTGCCCGGATAGCCGACCGCCCTAACCCTCCCTCACTTAAACTATCTACATCATTCTCAGCTTTTTTTTTTCCCTTTTACTCACTCTCAACCGCTCAGCATTTCCATTCTACTCCAGATCAATCACCATGTTGAGCATGAAGAAATCAAATTTCTTTACCCGTCTGTCCTTTGGCTAAGACAGAAAGTTGGCCGAAGAGACCATCGACAACTCAGACAGAGAATCACTCGAAGAAGCCATCGGCGACTCAGACAGAAATTTGGTCGAACAAACCATCGAAGACTTATACCAAAAGATCGACAACACTTCTGAGTCAGTCTTAGAGGACCAGCATATTACAGAGCTGCCAATAAGCATTTCCGAGGTGGACATGACTAATCAGGAAAGCCAAAATAACACAACAGAACTGCTCTCGTTCTTCAAACCCATGAGCGATGATGTCTACAACGGTTACACCATCTTCGAGAAGGACGACGCCTCCGAGAAAATTGAGACTTTAGGCGAACCTAACCCAGGTTTGAGTACTATCGCTATCGCCGATGGTCTCAGTTCGGAGCTTGCCTGGTTCGTGAACTGTGCACACAGGAATGAAATTCCTAGAGATGAATACGGGTTCATGTCAACCCTTGGTAGCCTCACCGGATGGCTTTTTCAACAGTAAGAAGCTTTTATCTTCATTGACTTCTAAAGATGGTGAAAATGCTGCTGACATCATCCAGTAGCCTCTACGATTACGGCATCGACGTGAACTATTTTCATCCCATATTCAACCGTCGAAAAATGATACCAGAAACTAGGTACCAGGGACATTGGAGGAGATTTCCAAATGCCGACACAGAAACAAAGCCACATTTCATGGTTACCATCAGCATTGATTTGGAAAAAGAGGAGAAGCTTCTTCGAGTAGAGGCGCGTGCAATTTTGGCAGCTATGAAGGGTCGTTTCCAGGATGGTCGGTTGAAGAAGCACGTTGTCTTTCCTGTAAGTCAGAAGAGTTCCTCACGCGAAGACCTGGTCCGATTAAACTATACATGCTTGCAGATTATGCTCTTTTCATTCATGGGTGAGTATGGACGTGTCATCCAGGCTTATTACGATGGACAATGTTTCGTCATTCGCATGAGCCGATTGTTTTCATTTCGGAACTCTACGATCACCACTCTGGATTTGTTCGTCCGGTATGTCGCCAATACGCCAATAGGGAACACAAAAGGACTCCTGAAGCAAATATCAACGCAGCCGAACTGCAGTGAAGTGGACTCAAATGTCGAGACTGATATCCGTAAAGAGCATCCAAAGATACATACCAACGATTCGCCAAAAAGACGATCCATCAAAGTTCTAATTACTTCGGTGCCACCTGGAATGAAGCGCAAGAGGGACAGTGTTTTTCATCGACACAAGGGACCAACTGATTATACCAGTAAGAGGGCTATTGCTCAGGAATTGATGTGACTGAAGTGAGAAGAGCGGAGTATGTACGTTAGGGACAGGGTTAGATAGATTCTTGGTAATTATCAATCGTTCAAACCGCTCATCGAATGTATCCCCCGTGTAGGGTGGCTTCATTGTAGATTCGATACAATTCAGTCTTTGAGGTGGTCAGATAATCATGTAATGTAAATGCAATTGTCGGTGACTCGTTTGTTCCGCACTTTCCCCCTTGTGGAGAATGATGAGTGCCACGAGGGATCTGGTCACTCCTTGTATGGTCGTTTGTTTAAGGCGGCTGACCAGGAATGGGGTAACATATCTTTCTCCCAGACTGTCCACTAGCAATACCATAGCTTTTTGGAAAGCTAGCCAACAATTTGCCCGGGATATAAGGTACCAGCGTTTGACACGGAGTCACATGCCCTGCACTGTCCTAGCTGTTTGCACCATCAACAGCATTATTGCTCTTTCTATTAAGAACAGAAATGAGTGTTGATATATCGCCTGATACGTAGTTCCAAATAAAAGCTAGGTAGCTCTGGGGTAGACAGGAGGCGTCACTGGCCAAACGGAGCCCATTTCCGACAGTTCTTGATGAGGACTCATAACTGTCTGTGTTGAGGCATCCATCTACACTATATGCACGTAGGCGAGGGCATATATATGTCCTCGCCTAGATCAACACTATGTATGACCAGGCACCGCCTACCACACGCGGGGAATCCCGTCAGTTCTCTTTGATGTATGCATGGGAAACTTGAACTCAGCCAATGAGGTCACTCAGGAGCTTCTGCTGTTTGCAATATTGCAAAATGACAGCGTTTGGCTTTTTTCTAGTCATATGGCTTGCAGTTTCCCAGCCCCAGACTGTTTGACACAACATGCTGTTCGCCCCAATGATATTGCGCTTTGCCTTATTAGGCACTTATCAGATGCAAACTACAAATTTCACTCAGGTATAAGGCTGTTGAAGTCCTGATTGATTCTCCCATCTTTTTCTTCTTCTACTATTTACCCTCATTCTATCCCATCATCCTTGTCTCTCAACCATCCGTACGTTCACCTTGTCAGCTTCTTGCAGTGCGCTTACCTTGAAGCAAAAAGAGGGAAGAATCATTTTGTTAACCTGTGAAAGCTAAGACTGATCCATATCTCTATGGCCCCTCAGTTGACAACCCCAAAGACCATGCCTCGTTCCACCCGGTACAGATTTCCAGAACGTCCAGCAGATTTTCAATGGCTGGAAAATGGAATAGCCTTGAAAGAAACATTGCACACAATCGATCCCACTATCTTGAAGTCTGGATCTGAGGTCACCGATCGCCAGTATGCCCTTTTCAGGGCGTACTTCCCTCGCATAATGAAGCCCAAGATCGAGTTTAAGGACTTCTTGAAGAATGAACTGAAGCTGGAAAACGCTAAGGCGTTGGCGGTAATGATTCTAAGCGGTTGCAAGGCCTATGCCAACATGCTGCAAGTTGTCGGAGCGGGATTGAAGGACGTTGACAATCTCGACCACCACTCCATAGATTCTCCGTACCACTGGATCCCATTTCTTCAATTTCTGCAGGATATCGCCATCACGAAGTTTCAGAAGAACAAATTGGAAGATCCTTCACACGACAGGAAAAGAGCTCTTTCGCCATCAAGAAACGCTCAAGGGTCCGTGGCCTCAAAAAGACAAAGACCCTCAATGACACAGTCTGAAAGCTCTGGTCAAGCAGCAGGGGCAATCCCAAATACCATACCACAGATGACGGTCAACGCTCAGGAATACCCAATTTGTGCTGATGAGAGTATTGTAAATGCCGACTGCCTGTTGCTGCTGAAGGCTCTCGCGAGCATGATCAAGGACAATCCATCGAAATGGGCGCTCATGCGTCTAGATTTTGAGGCGCGATTCGACGATAAACGATCTTTCAAAGCGATGACTGACGGGGTTTTATACGCCCGCGATGCCATGGTCGCGCAGGCGATCGTAGAGGTCAAACCGGAGATCCGTGGCAAAATCCTTAAAAAGCTCCAGATGCAAGAAGCTGCCGAGATAGTAGCATGGTTCAAAAACTCCGATGAACATCTCCTACCAGACCTGAATGGCTAGTAAGTTTCTTCATTCCTCTGTTTTACGTTAGCGAAAACAACTTACTTACTGAGCTGTAGTCGGTTCGCCCTTTCACTACAACGACATCAAGCTCACCTCCTTTTCGCAAGGCCAGTAGGGGACTATAGGGGCTACATTAATGGCACGAGTAAGGGTGGATATCTCTGCATCCAAGTCTGCGGACCATGGGACATCACCGACAAGGAGAGCTTGAAGAAGCTCTGTGAGCTCCTTCTTGCTATCATGATACAAGGAGCCCGTGCAGCAGGACTGAATGTTTTTTAAATTCATGATATCGGATATCAAACCCAGAGAATTGGCTACCTAGGAAGTTACTATCAAAAAAAGAATGGTATAAAGGGTTCTTGGGTAGGTGTCATCACATTCAGTCGTATTCAATATCGTACAACTGCCATATTGGGAAAATGGCATAGAGAGGAACCTTTTGTCCCAGGCCAAGACTGACTCTAGTATTAGAGCAACAGCCAGATATCGTAGGCTTTCATTTAAGTGGGAATCACCGCACAAAAAAAACTAAAATTGAAGGCTACAAACAAACAGAAGTGTGGCTGTTGCCTGAGCTTATGACGTGCGGACCGCCTTCGCCCTGTCCCACGTAGAGCCATCACCCACCTACCTATCAACCTCGTCTCTCTCGATTCACCTCTTTTACTCTCTCTCACCCTCTCAACACTATCATTCCTCCACAAATCGTTCATCATGCCGCTCAAGATATTCCATTCTGGACGTCAGTCCCGGTTGGAGAGATCGAAGGTCGAAAAAGCCATCGAAGAATTGTATGAGGCGGTTGACAGCATGGATGTTACAGTCCTGGATGGCCAGCAGATCGCGAAACTTGCAGTGCGAGTCTACGACTTGGAAATAGATGGTCAGGACGCTGGAAGCTCCAACTCGAAACAGCTGTCATTTTTTGCGCCTTTGAGTCAAGAACTCTACAAGCGTTACCCCCTCGGTGAGAAAGAAGAAAGAACTTTTCACAACAGCCTTCACAATTTTTTCAAGATACCGCCTGGCAAATCCTCCGCCATTAATCTTGCCGATGACCTGACGACCCAATTCGCTTGGTTCGTGGACGGTCATGACAGGCCTGACATCCCTATAAACGGAAGTTGCTTCAAGCCGACCCTTGGTGGTCTCTCAGGATGGGGGTTTCAAGAGTAAGAGTCTTCTACTTGGGTTAATCACCATAATTTTGGAGAAATTTCTGCTGACATGATCTCAGAGGTCCCTTCGACTTTGAAACTGACAAAGACAATGATGACTACGTATTTGACGACCTTGTAACGGAACCACCGTGTCTGAGAGCGTTTTTCTTAGACCGATATCCAGGTTACGAAGAAGAAGAAATATCGCATTTCATGTTTGGCTTGAAGATTGATTGCGAGAACGGACACGAGCTTTTCAAAGGAGAGGTACTTCAGATCCTAATGGCTATGAAGGGCCAACTCAAACTTCGCGAGCTAGAGAAACACGTTGTCTTCCCAGTAAGTCGACAGCTTCCAACAATCAAGACTAAACTAACCACACTCTACTTTTCCTCAGCTCCTGGTCTTCTCTTTCATGGGTAGACAGGGACGAATCCTCGAAGCGTTTCATGATGGTTCTTATCTCAACATCCACAAGAGTCGTCTGTTTGAATTTCGGAACTTTGAAGAGGCCCCGTTCGACTTGTTCGCCCGGTACTTTGCCAACACGCCGATAGGAGACACTCGACACCTTCCAGTTCCACAGCAAATCCACACTGAGGCCACTAGTGCTGTTGACTCTACCATGAAGTTGCATGACTCCGGTACTGTTCGTCAACAGCGTTTAACCAAACAAGGCGAGAATACTTTGGAACGCCAACCAAGCTTACGAAACTTTTGGAAGCAAAGGTTATCAGTCCGCAGCAAAAAGGATAATCGGCGAGGTGATGTGCGTACCACTTTTCCTGACCAAGTGGAGGAATGAAAAGACTGGAGTGTGCGTATGATATGCGATGGCTATTTGCTTTTCGGATCATTTTGAGCAGACCGACTTGGATGTTTCATGAAATGGGGATGTAAGCATTAGTATATCTTCCAGTCGTGGTTTTGCTGGCCGACTTTTGGTGACCGAGAGCCTCTTCTTTACATAGCTATCGATACGTACTCTACGACAAGGCTTAGAAACTGATACAGCCTAATTCGGAGCTTATAGCCTAGGTCAAGAAATTTGGGGTCATGAAGCTGCCATTATTCTAGCCTTTCGAGGTGAAAACTGTAAACATAAAAGCGTCACACGTCCCGATTTCCATTTTTTGAATTTGTTTTTTTCCCTTCAACCATTCAACAAAGAACAAACTTTCGATGAATGAGAGACACTGCCGCAAGAGAATGGCCCATCAGACAATCCCGTTTTTGTAGCGAGCTTAAGAGGGAGGAGCGGCACCGCGGCCACGGCCGAATCCACCACGGAAAGTAGGAGCGAATTCACCAGGGGCACCACCCTCCTTGCCTTCCTCACGGCGACGGTAACCGCCATCGCGGTCACCACGAGGACCACCACGGCCACCGGGGCGGCGTTCGCGTTCCTCACCACCGAGCATACCGCGGGGAGGAGCGTGAGAGCGCTGCTGCTTGATGTGAGTAGCAGGGACAATCTCGGCGGGGACGTGGAGCCATTCGCGGAGGTAGTCGAGACCCTCGGGGGTGAGGGTGTAGTAGTAGTATTGCCAGGAGAAACGGGTCTTGACGTATCCACGGGAGTCTAGGGACTGAAGAGCCTTGATGACCTGTTTATTGTTCGTAAGTATTCGCATTCCCTATTCGTATCGCACTTTTGTCGCTTTTGAGAACTTACGTATAGGTTCTTGGTGTCAATTTCTCCATGCTTGGGAAGGTTGAAGTCCTTCTTGGCCACGAGTACACCCTCTGTTCATTGTCAGAAACCATTCCTTAACAGAGCGGATTGCGGTGTTTCGATTGATACATACCACGGAAGAGGTACTCGTGGATCTTCTTGCGGTCGGCCTTGGGAATAAGCCTGCTCTTGAATTAGTATTTGCATAATCGTAGACTTGTGAGATACCAAAATATACATACATTGTCGCGAGTTCCTGGAGCTATTCGTGGAATCGCTCTGACTATGCTGGTTGAAGTGATTGCGTTGGTTGGTTGAACAGTCAAGTCGATCTCAAATTTCCCGTTGGGTAAAAGTGCGGATGGAGTTGCGGCGAGGGCAAGCCCTAATCGCAGCACTGATCTGGAATAGCCTAGCCGCGTTATGAGTCACGTGAACCATTTGCAGTCTCCGCCCAGCCTCCGCAGCCGCCATCGCCTCAGTGGATCTTGGTATCTGATATCAACTTCACTGTTCGACTTCAATTTTGTCACCAATATCCCCCGAGTATATTCAAGACCAGAGTCATATAATGGCGGAACAAATCAACATTCTTCTGTCGTCCTTTCCAGGACTGGCGTTGCCACCAACCCTCTCATTCTCACTTCCGATTACATCAACCGTCACCGATCTCACAGAAAGAATCGAGCACTATCTACCAGAATCACTAAAGCGCAGCGCGGCGAACCTCACACTTACAACAATCGGGAACAAACATCTTTTGCCAGAGTCTTCACTACCCATATCATCTCTTTTCTCAACCAGTCAGAATGCATTGTCCGAGTATAATCTGCTACCTCTTCGTCTATCCGTACCTCTGCGAGGTGGAAAAGGTGGTTTCGGCTCTCAGCTCCGTGCCGCTGGTGGTCGCATGTCCAGCAAACGCAAGCGCAACCAAGGCGAAAATAACGGCTCAAACCGCAACCTCGATGGGCGACGACTTCGCACCGTCAACGAGGCCAAGGCTCTCGCCGAATACCTAGCTGTGAAACCCGAAATGGACAAGAAGGAGAAAGAAGAACGACGACGGAGATGGGAGGCTATAGTTGAGATGGCCGAAAAGCGTACTGAAGAAATCAAAAATGGTGGCGGGAAGAATCGCTTGGATGGACAGTGGATGGAAGACAGAGAAGAAATGAGCGAGAAGGCGCGCGAAGCTGTTCTTGCTGCAATGAAGGATGGTGGCTGGAATGATAGTTTGCGCGATGCGATTATGGGTGGGTCGAGTACGAGTGCCAGCGAGGGAAACTCTAGTCAAGAGGATGAGAGCGAGAGTGCGGAGGATGAGGATGAGGATAAGCCAGAGAGTTCTGCTCCGGTCCCATCTTCTAAGCCCGCCACATCGCGGAGATTTATAGGATTCGACGACGACGATGAGTTTATGAGCAGTGATGAAGACGAGGGCGCTGAAGATAGTAAAGACAAGGGCAAAGGACGTGCCTGAACTTAATGATGTTTTCATATTAATTTGAATACGAGCAAGCACACAATGAATTGTATTATTAGCAGTCAGTCAATAATCGTTGCAAATCGACCTAATTTCACTACTGTTCTTAGATGAGGTACGTAGATCCTTATCGGTATTGAGCTTATCGGGACTCCACTAAGAAAATTTACGGCTGGGCACATGCACCAAACACGCCGCGCTGCATCATTTATTTTTGTCTTGCCAGAAATATATTGGAAACATCAGCATTTTATTTCTGCACATTTACATTCTGACTGTGGCATGATGTCAATTTACTATTCCCACTTGTCTAAGGGGATACCTGCTTTATCAAAATCCTGTCACTGCTCGAGAGAAAATCAGCTTCTGTCTCGATTGGCGCGAAATGTTTCCTGCTCAACAAGTCTTCACTTACGTCCGAATGCGAATAGACGCAATATACGATATGCGATAGGATCGCGATTTTCGAGTTCAGATACATCGACAACGCCTCAGCCTCCTCCAGCTCCGGTACATCATCCCGAGATAGTCGTTAAGGATCAACCGGTAACACTGCGCGACGAAAAAGACTCCGTTACTCCTCCATTACCTCCAACATCAGTTTCTCTTCATGCAGATACATTACCTATATCATGTCCGGGATGCGGCGCATATGCGCAAACAATAGACTCAAATGAGCCAGGCTTCTACAGCCGAACTCGCAAAAAGGCGAAGCAACAGTGGTATAAGAAGCAGCAAGCTATTGCCAAAGAGCAGCGCGAAAATTCAGCTCAAGATGGCGAGGGTACGGACGATGGGGCTACCAGTGCAGCGCTAGATACAGGTGGGATTCATCTTGCAGAAATACGTCAAGTCAACGATCTAACACCGGCGCAGAAACAACTTCAAAAGACCTCGAAGACGAAGGCACCTACCTCGCAGCTACAGAATACATCCAAGCCACCGCCCAACACACCCAAATCTGCGACCGCTGCCACGGTCTCCTCCACCACAATAAGGGTGTCTCCACCCCTTCACCTTCTATCGACTCCATAGCCGCCTACCTTGACGAATCACCCCATCGCATAAACCGTGTGTACCATGTGATTGACGCCGCCGATTTCCCCATGTCTCTTCTACCAAATATATACGAAGCACTCGACCTCCAGGATCAACGATCACGGAATCGAAGATCCAAAACCGAGAAATACAAGTATGGCAAAAGAATGACGACGATAAACTTTGTGATTACGCGTGCGGATCTGTTGGCCGCAACTAAGGAGCAGGTGGATTCATTAATGAAGCGTATCCGAGAGATCATTCTCAAAAAAATGGACATGAGGCGAGAAGATGTGCGGCTGGGCAATGTACATATGATTAGCGCTCATCGCGGGTGGTGGACTACACAAGTCAAGGAGGAGATTCGGCAGCATGGTGGTGGTGTATGGGTAGTCGGAAAGGCGAATGTTGGAAAGAGTAGTTTCATTGAGTCTTGTTTTCCAAAGGATTCGAAGAATCTGGACAAGATTGCGCACTTGTTGGAAAGTCGGAAAGAGGAAGATGCCCTAGCGACTTCCAAAGATCATACGCTTGAAACGACACCATACTTGGATCCAGACGCTCTTCTGCCTCCCGCACCACGCGAGGAACTCTATCCTACACTCCCCGTCGTCTCAAGTCTGCCAGGTACGACTGTTGGGCCCATTCGAATCCCCTTTGGGCGCGGGCACGGCGAAATGATTGACCTTCCGGGTCTCGACCGCGGCACACTTCAAAATTTTATGGTAGATGAACACAAATCTGACCTGATAATGACCAAACGCATCCAACCCCCCGAACAGCTCAGCATCCGCTCCCGCCAATCCCTGCTCGTCGGCGGCGGCCTCGTCCGCATAACCCCCAAAGACCTCCCTGAAGACTGCACAGTGCTAGCAGCATGCTTCGTCCCACTCGAAACGCACACGACCCGCACGGAAAAGGCAATCGAAATCCAGTCCGGGGTGCGGAAATACAACACTGGCGGCGGCGATCGCGGCAACAGCGTAATCAAACCCGAACATCTAGCCGAAGAAGCAACCACCATCCGATCAGCGGGCACCTTCACGCTCTCCACGGACGTAACGCTGAGCCATCTGCCGAGCATGATCAGGAAGAAATGGGACGATCACGGCATACGGCCCAACCTCGACACATTACCATACCGCGTGTATGCGACAGATATCCTAATCGAGGGATGCGGATGGATTGAATTAACCGCGCAAGTCCGCACTCGAAAAAGTTCGCTGCAGAACGATCTACCGCAGATAGAAGTCTTCACGCCCCTAGGCAAACACATTGCCGCCCGACAACCACTTGAAACTTGGAACTTCATCCGCGACAAACGCAAGGCCGAGAAACGGAAACGGTTTACCTCGGGAGCTCATAGACCTCGGCGCGGGAATATAAGTCAGAAGAAGAGGACGTTGCATGGTGGGAAGGGTGCTTAATCTCTTCTTTCTCTGTGTATATATGTAAATGTTGCGTCAGTGTATGGCAATTACCTACTGTGTTTCTGCTCAGTGTATTATAGATGATATGTAGTATATACCTTCTCCCTGGAACGCAATTAAATTCAGGCATCTGCTTTTTCATATCGAACTTCCGTTCGATAGGACAACTAGACATACGATTTATTGAACAAACCAAAAAATGATATCATTGCTTTCAACGACTTTCGGAGGATATATCGTACTAGAAAATTTTGAAATCGAAATCACGAACGTAGTGAAAGTAAACATTTAGGGGGAATAGGCCGAATGATGGAAAAGAGAAAGAAAAGAGAAAGAAAAGAGAGTAGAGATAGGACAAATCTCCAAATGAGTGACTCGAGATAGACATGGACAAAGGATACGGATAGGGGTGGTGGTATGACGAATGGGATGATTTGGTTAACTCTATACACGCACATGAGAAAATAGGAAAAGAAAACACTGTATCACGATGGAATAGATGGAAGTTCCGCTTGATATCTGTTTCGATCCGAAGACCGAGCCGATACAGATAGATCACAGATCAATCAAGCTTCCGCCCTGCTGTTGTTGCTGATGTCCCGGAGCGCCAAAAGGGTTGTTCGACTGTCCAAACCCCGTCTGCTGAGGGACGCCTGTGAACTGCTGGTGGAAGAAAGGGTTGCTTCCGGTCTGTTGGGGTCCGAATCCCTGACCCGCAGAGTTGATGAATTGGCCAGGGGCGGTATGATGAGCAGGGACACGCAAGTCACCGGTGTTGCCAAAGGTGTCTTGGCCCTCACCGCTTGCAAGTAGAGCGTTGAGTCGAGAGTATTGGCCATCATCGCGAGTGGGTTTGGCAGATGTTGCTGATGCTTGTATCGGGTTTGGTGGTTGGTAGTTTGCGATAGGGTTAGGTCCGGATGGCATAGTGTTGAAAGCAGTAGTAGCCCTCTCCTCGGCCAATGTGTTCAATGTAGGAGGGCCAGGTCGGGAAGGCTGCGAAACTGGTCGGTTGATAGCTGAAGCAAAAGGATTGTTTGAGCCAGTAGGCATGGGTCGGAGGGAATCAAGACCTTGCTGCTTGTCAGTAGCCCATGGGTTGTGACTGCCAGGCTGTAGGTAATTGTCTTGCTGGGGCTGTTGTACTTGCCCGTACACGGGATTGGTCCCGTACGGGTTGTTGTTATTGAATGCTGTTTGCTGAGGCTGGAGAGACTGATTTTGATAAAAGTTGTTCTGGGGCTGTCCAAACTGTTGAGAGGGATCGTAGCCTGTTGGCTGCATCTGGAAGCCATTGCCGTACGCATTCACTTGACCGGTGGGCTGATATCCGTTTGGTTGCGCATATTGGTTGTTGAGGTAACCGGTCGTCAAAGGTTGTTGAGCATCAAGAGGGTTGCCGAACCAGTCCACCGCAGGTTGCTGCTGGTAACCCTGATTGTAACCAGTCGGCTGTGCCGCAGCCACCGGGGTATCGTCAAACAACGATTTGGCGTTGCTTTCCTCCAATTCGCGCCTTCGCAATTCTTCCTCTTCTTTACTCAACCTGATAGCCTTGGCAAGATCATCGTCGTCATCATCGCGGGCAGCTCTTTCTCGTCGCTTGCGGTCCTCTTCTGCTTCGGCCTTGCTAGCCTCGATCGCCAGTTGATATTCTGTATCATCTTCTTCACGGCCTCTGCGCTCGCGTCTGTCGCGGTTGGGGCGTTGACCGCCAGCTGCACTAGACCCACCATATCCTTGTATGCCTTCATCAATGCCACTCACGCGAGATTTCCACAACTTCCGGTCGGACCTCTCGCTGCGCAAACGATCTTCGTCAAGAATCAATGCTGTGAGTTCTTTGGCAGACACTCGAACTATCGTGTATCAGTGCCGACGACCATTACATGACCTTGCAAAAGCTGATGACATACCATTCTGACCCACGTCTCGCCCTTCATCGTCGATGTACTGGAACTCACGGAGAGTCTTGATGATATAAACGTTCTTCCTGGCCCAGGTGACAACAAGTTCCGAGCCCTCGTGGAGGCAGTAATCAAGCACTTTGAGCGATTTTAGAACGTGGCGCCAATTCTTTCCTTTATCGTTCAATCGCTTATCGAGCATGTCGACAATTTCGTAAAAGTCACTGGGGCTGGCCGCGATTAGCAAGCATTCTGGGTGAGACTAGCATAACGTTGGATCATACTTGTTGAATGTGAGGGCAGCAATCTCGCCCATCTCCGTGCCCGTTGGGCCCCAAGGATCGTTGCTTGTGGCTATATAGTAGTTAGCTGGGCATTGGACCAAGTCGAATGAGAAAAATCAAGTATCAAGAGACATCACTGCAGGTATACAATGCATTATGCCAGGACCTTATCAAACAAGCAAGACGAGAAGAGTCTCGTGAGTGGCGCAACTCGGTACTCACCATTGCGGACTTTGACTTGGACTGAGGAATAGCCCTTTGTGACATTTTTCACACTCCTAAGCGCTCGTGACATGTTGTATGAATGTGATGTTTCTGGCGCACTAATATTCAATGCGGTCGTGAGATGGAGGCCAGCTCTCAGTGAATCGGCCGGCTAGGTAGGATGATGGCGGGCAGGGGGAACGGCAGCACCACCAGGCGCCACTTTGTCAGTAGCGGACGTGCGCGACAAGCGGGATGGCTGGATGGCGATGGCGACTGCTCAGTTGTAGATGGTAGCAAGTGAGTGTGTATGAGACTAGGTTTAGGAAGAATACTAGGTTGAAAGCAGAGTGATAGACTAAAAAACAATAGAGGTCACAGATTGAGAGGTAAATCCAGTGGTGAGGTCCGTCCCAGGAAGAGGAAGATGGGCCGAGTTCACTACGTAATCTGCATTCGTGACGGCAAGAACGGCTTCGTGCCTGAGTTTTGAGGCCAACCCACAGTAAGTGCGTGGCTGAGCTGCCCAGGCTGCCACGTACTGGAATGCGCTAGCTGGGTTAAGACTAGCGTGGTACAGTATAGTGTTTTGGTACTGTATCGTCCCTACAATCCGCGTATTTGTCAAGATATGTACCGACTGCATAATATTCATTCACGTTGTTATGTCTCCATGTCATCAACAACATGGGAATACGTAGTGGCTACAGAGTACAGTACTAGTATGTACAGAGACTTGGATTCTGCGAGTCATGCTCTGGCTTATGTCAAATAGCACTAATTCAATAACGTTCGAACCGTCACTATGCAAGAAGCTCCTGTCTGCTCATAGTACATCCGCTGTGCGACCTGCAATCAAACCCAGAACCTCACGCGATCACATACCCAGCCAAGCAAACGTTATTTATTGTTTGTGTTTTTTTTTTAAAAAAAAAAGTGGACGAAGTACGACTATGGCCCAATACATACTTTCTCTCGAGTAAATCTTGTGAATCTCGTGGCCGAAGAAGCCAATCGGAAAGTAACCGTGACCCCACCGCGTCACCTTATTTTCATACTTCTACATGGTAGAGTCTCTATGTGTACTGATGCTTTGTTAATTCTAGTGCATTATAACTCATCGAATGTAACGTGTATCCGACATAAACAACTAACATATGTTTTCCATTCGACAACCTTTAACGGGTTCACTCAGCAATATTGACAAAGTCAAATGTAGGTTGACCCGGCACCGAATTCTCCGCATTGAGACCCTCCCTCTTCTCGCCCGTCGCGACAACAGTGCCCGTCTTTCCACCTTCCTCGACAGCCACAATCTCAATCTCCTTTGCGCCCGTCACCCGCTTCAATCCCATGACCATCTCAGCGAGAACCTCAAGCTCATCAAATGGCAACTTCCGGTCAAAGACCGTCTCCGGAGATTCCTTGTTACCGATCAAGCGTTTCTTCAATCCCTGGACAAAAGGCATTGCTTTCTTCATCTCGCCGAGTTTGCCGACCTTGGCGTTCAAGTCCTTGTCGTCGATTTTCAAGTTCAAGGAATCGAAGGATTCGCGGACGAGGTCGATGTATTTCTCTTGCCAGGCGGGGAAGCTCTTCGCTGCGTAGATGATGACCTTTTTGGTTTTGCGAGGATCGAAGCTCAAGCTCTTACCCTTGGCGAGTTTCTTGATGAAGGTAGCCTCGGCGGATGTGATGTTGGAGGAGATATCACGAACATAAGTCGCGGCGGCAGACAAGCCGACGTCTGCCTCTGGCACCTCGGGGAACAATTGTTGGTGAATCGTCTCAGGCTATTCAAAGTGAGTATGTACTAAAACAAAGAGTCGTGTGGCTTACCTTCTTGAGGACATCCAACCAGATGTACTCCGCCCAGTGAGGGGTGATAGGGGAAATAATTAATGCCTGCATCTCGGCATAGCGAAGGAGAACATCGCGGTGCATTCCTAACCCAGCACCCAAGGTTGCCTCACGATACACGTCACGGGCATTAACAAGGTCGTAGAGTGCTGATTTGAGAGCCAATTTGAAGTTGGTGCTAAGAGTGTAAGCATATTGTCAATTACAAAAACAACAAGAACTTACTTTTCATATTGCTTCTTGGCCTCCTCAACAATAACATTAATCGTATTGTTGAACGATTTGTCCCAGAAAGTATCAGCAGGGCCAGTGCGCAAAGTCTCATCTTTGATAGCTTCCTCCAAAAAGTCTTTGAGTGCGTGGAGACGCAGAATGTTACTGTTGGCAACAGTCTCGTCAAAGTTGGCATCTTCGATGCCGTCTCCTGCGTCAGCAAAAGCGATTCTAGTAGCGTCTGCACCGTACTTGTCCACAGAATCTTTGAGAGTAAGGAAGTTGCCCGTGCTCTTGGACATCTTCTCTCCGTTGAGCAACAAGTGACCGTTGGATCGGACACCCCGTGGCCAGTACTCCCGAGGGAAAAGAGCAATGTGAATGTAGAGGAAGAAGGTAAGATGGTTCTGAATCAAATCCTTTCCACTGACTCTGACATCAAGAGGATAGAAGTATTCAAATTCTCTGCGCATGACTTGCAAGCTCTCTTTGCTAATGCCACTCTTCGCAATCACTTCGTCGTCAAGCTCACGTCTAGTGAAGATATAGTCCCAGACTTCGTCAATCATATTCTCTGGTTTGATGTTCAACACACCAGTCGTCTTTCCGAAGCGGTCGCCGTGTAGCAAATGAGCAATGGTGTAGTATGCCATGTAGACAGTGCTATCACTCAAACTCTCAACAAGGAATTGCTGGTCCCATGGAAGCTTAGAGCCGAGACCGTAGGTTCTTGCGCAAGCCCAACGGTTCAGCCAGCTAAGATTAGCCTCGAAACCGTTGCGAGTCTCCGGGGTGTAGGTGTTCAAGTCATTGACCACATGGTTCAAAGTAGTCTTTTGCCACTCAGCATCGTTCTCACCGTAGTTCAAGAACCACTGACCCAAGTAGGCAACGACACAGTCATCACCACTTCGGCTAACCACCTTTCCAGATGGGTCTGCGAAAGCGAACGCCAAGCCATCTCTGATGAGAGCTTGACGGACCTTGTCCTTGGCGGTCTGGACGGCCTCGCCCTTGAACTCACCAACAAGCATGGTACCCTTGTAGAAACCCTCGCTGTAAGCCAAATCTTTGGCCTGGGCCAACTGGTTGGCGTCTTTAGGAGAGTTGATCTTGAATTGTTTCACCAAAGCTGGTGCAGTGAGGTTTCCATAAGTGGGCGTCTCAATCACGGGAAGAATTTCAAGCTCGGCCCATTCTTTCTTGATGCCATAATAGTCCGCCTTCTTTGCGAGATCAGTGATGGTAGCAAAGTCGTCAGGGCTGTCAGATGGAACTGAAGTGACGACACCAGTTCCTTTGGTGGCAGAAACAGTCTCCATTGGCAAAATCTTGATGGTGTCATGGAGAGCCAAAGGTGCCGAGACGGATGTACCAACAAAGGTAGAACCGGTGGCTTCAGCAACAAGAGGCAGCTGGTCCTGACTCTTGGGGAAGTGCTCGCTGTCGAAGAATACTCCCTGGAAAGCCATGTTCCAAGCAGCTCTCTTAGTCACGACATAATACTCCTTCTCCGAAACTTTGTAGATACCGTAAGTAATCTTAGGGCCCAAAAAGATAGCAGTCTGCCCATACATGGTCTCCGGACGCAATGTAGCCGGGACAAAATAGATGTTAGCATCATCTTCAACCTTGCCCTTGACAAGGTCAGCAGCAGCCTGCGACCATTCTGTAACCTTAACCTTCAATGCGGTGTACTCTTGAGGTCCAATACCCTCGCCCTCCGTTCGGTCGTGGTCCATACAGGGTTGTCCGTCCTTGGGCGAATAGATGGTATATCGGCTACCGTACAAGATCTTTCCCAACTCATGCAAGCGGTTCATCTGCCAGCGAACAAAGGCGTCGTAATAAGGGTTTGCGTCGGTGGTCACAAACTGTCGGCGCCAATCAATCTTTGCACCGAGGCTGTTCAAGTCCCGGATAGCGAGAGGAGGGAAGTATTCAAGCCAGTAGTTTTCATCGGCAAATTTGTGAATGTCTTCGAGGGGGATACCGATGCTCAACATGATCTAATTTGTTTAGCATAAGAACGTCATGAGCAATAAACTGATATGGCTCGCATACCTGGAACTGATATTTCGCCTTAACCGTCTTAGCAGCAGCCTTACTCTTCTTACCCGAGAACTTGCTTGGATCAACTGAAACCTCCTGGGTGGGAGCAGGCGGTTGCTCAGGCACGCTATCCTCAGGTTTATACCCCTCAAAGTTCTTGCCAAAGAGCTTAATCTCGTCCTTCAACTTATCGGCACACGCAAGAATCGGCATACCAGTGCAATGGAAACCAAGAGGGAAAAGAGCCCTCTTGCCCTGCATACGAGCCACACCCGTCATGAACTCAACTTTACTAGCTGTGAAACTGTGCCCCGCATGTAGAGTTCCGTTCATATAAGGGTACGCCATTGTGCCGAAGAACTTGGGATACTTTGTACGAAGCTCCTTGGCGGACATTGCGCCGGCGGGGACTTCTTGTAGGGAAGGGGCGTCGACCTCGAAGACACCGTTTTCGCGCCATTGTTGTTGGTATTTCTTTTCGATCGCTTGGAGGGCGTTTCTCTTATCGAACTGTTGGGAGTGTTAGCTCATATCAATCCTTTTTAAGTATTTACCATATTTGGCAGTCAATGTTGGTGAATGAAAAGGTGCGCACATTTTCTATCTTGAGAGTATTTTTTGAGCTGTTGCTAGGATCGAGGGCTGCGGCCTCGGCGGCGGCAGCAGCCATGATGAAATTGACTGCCTACGCCGGAAGAGCGAAGGGAGAAAATCAAACGAAGAATGACTTTTCGTCCGTTGTCACAGTAAATACCTGTGAAATAGTTGTATGTCAAATGTCTACCGCCTCGGAACAAAATGAAGGTATGACTCTGCTTTTTTATAGTGGGGGTTGCTCTGCGGAGTGACTCTTTCTTAGATTTATTCCCGCACTAAGCATGATTCGGTAAGGGGAATTATTCTTACCAGATCTTGATTGGTACAGTGCCGTTACGATATCGTACAACTCGATACTAAATTGAAGTTATGACAAGCGCCTGAGACTGGACAATGATATAACGAATCTTTGAGTCATACATGCCTATGACTGAGGCTTAGATACACAAGATGAACTATCTCATAGAAATTGCCGAAATCAGGAGAAAAAAGTATGGGTCAGATTCATCTTCACAGCCTGGCGTAGTTCACACATCAAAAGTTGTATTGCGCTTGTAACAATCATACCATTGTAATTAGCCGTCGGCATCAACACGTGACCTCAAATTATCTCGAGCATCTTTTCCGATGTCCCAACTCCGGCATCAATAGAGGCAACGATTACACCCAATTGCTTCCTGCAACTAATTAATTACACATATCCAAGATGGTCAATTTACTCAAACGTATGCGCAAGCTGAATCAGGTACAGTCTCACTGCCCATCCCCATTTCAGGCTCTCTTCCCACTGACACTCTCCTGTCTACGACAGCGCCTTATCAACATTCGAGTCGGCACAGGCGCAGCAACACTCCCATCCCTTAGCAACCCGTTCAACGACCTCCCCGTCGTGACACGTATGCACCTCACATACGGCAGATCCATCGGAAAGGGCCACATCGGCGCCCATAAATTCTGGCGCCAATGCCTCGCACGCCTCAAATATCACAATCCAGCCATCCAGATGAGCGTAAAGCCCTACGAAGGCACACAAGAAAAAGTCGCACCGGCACTCACAATTTTCTTTTCGGGTGCACAACCGAAAAGGGCCCAAGCGTACCATGATCCCGCCCTCAAAGACGAATTTGCGCCCAAGCCTACGGAGACGGAGAAAGCGGTTGTGCTGAATTTGAAGGATTATAATTTCGAGGAGATCTGGCAGCAGGTCAAGGAACTGACGGGTGCCGTTGAAGTGGCAGCCACGCCCGAGGATATAGAGCAAATCCAAAAGTTTAAACAGATGGAAATCAAGTCAGAGTCGGATAAGGTACGGGTTGCTGGTATACGTCAGGCGAAGAAGGATCAAGAGCGGATGTTGCAGGAGGCTAGAGGTGAGGTGGAGAAGCTTCGAGAGTTATAGACGGGAATTGATACCCTCGTTTGTCTGGCATTTGTTTCTGTATAATAGCATCACAAAATGTTTTATACCTAGGTATTTCATGTATTTTTAGGGTCTGAATTCAACTGGCATTGAAGCAATGGTGTAATGTGCGCCGAAGTCTAGACAAATATGGCATCAGGCCTCCACGTTCAATTGGTAGAATTCAATCCCACGAGATTTGAGATCCATGATGTAGAGTCAAAAACAGATCTGGCTAACGAATGTTCGCTTAACAATTCATCGATTACTATAGGCATTATCTCATCATTGAACATGTACTAAATCTATATAGACATCAAGAATCCTGGCTCCTCAACGGGTACCAGTGACATACACAATATTCCAAAATCACATCTCACGAATTATCCGGAGTATACGTAGTCTCACCGAGCACATTTTGCCCAGCAATTACAGTCGGTGCGTTTGTACTTGAAGGAGCAGCGGTCTGACTGGACAAAGCGGGAGGCTTGCTAGCAGTAGCAGCCTGCAGCCGCTGATCGAGAGCTCGGAGCGCAAGTGCTCGTCGACGCTCGGCCTCCTCCCGTTTTCCTGCGCTTCTCGCACTGCTTCCAGGATTGCTCAACAAACTAGGAAGACCGGCCTGGCCACGAGCTACAGCATTCTCCGTGCTAGAAGCAATATCTTCGGCAGAAAACGGGGTGATGGCTTTGACAGCAACGAGGAACGTATATATCTGGTCGGTAACGAAAGCAATCGGAGGTTGAACGGCGTCGGGAAAAAAAGTTGCAAAAGTAAAGGTCTCGCTAGCATCGCCCTTGAAACCAAGACCATTGGTGGAAGTGCCGGTAAGATCCGGCTGATATTTGAAGAATCGAAGATATGTCCAACTAGTAAACAGGCCAAGCCAAGCGAGTATAGCTGCCGTGTCGGTGCCAAAAATGATACCGCTGATAGAATTGAGCAGCAAAAAGATAGCAGGGAAATGCTTAACCCGCATTTTTATGATGCCCTTCAAGATCGTAACGGTATGCTCGGGAACAAGCTGTTTGAATGCGACGAGAAAGGAAGCTTGCAGAGCAACGCCGCCGCAGATTTGTGTAAGACTGCGAATGATGGGGTCGTCAGCCGGCATTGCGCAAGAAGTTGTACATTCATCATCGGAAGAAAACCAAAAAGCGTACCCTCGAACACTGCTGCTAGTAACAGCGCCCCAGAAAATATAAATCACAATCATCAAGGCATTGGGAATGAGAGCAATAGCCAGTACGAATTTTCCAAACTCCTTAGAACCCCATGCTCGCTCAAGGTATTTCCCGCCGTAGAACACGGTTGCTCCGTTGATCAGAACTGTGAAGATGTTTTGCTCGACAAAGGTCGCGGTGAGGATAGTCCATGGGTAATAATAGAACATTGAAGGAACAAGCGTGAGATATGAAACAATCGGGGTGCTTTGCGCGCCTGAAGATGGAGGGCCGTCATCGAGTTGTCTCCACCTTGCGACGTTATACAAAAAGGAGAGCGCCAACTGACTGATCAGCAAGGCGCGCGTTGCCGGAGGTAGATTTATCCTGATAGGCATGATGGGAGAAACGTATGGATTATGCGACGCGACTCGTCGAGATCGCTCGCAAGGACGAACTGTGTAGCCCGTATGTTGGGATGGGGAGAAGACTTGAAGTTGTGATCACTTGACAAAAAAGTTTGGCGGGTTTGTTGCTCGGGAAGCAGAGACCAGCCTACGTGGTATCATTGGTCTGGTCTGCCCTTTGACTCCCTGCACCGAGTATTCACTAGTAATCGCCGTACTTTATTCATTGATTGCCCATTTCCGCGAGTCTCTTCTTTTTCGGCTTCTCATCAACAGATAACTGCAGGTGCTGTTCACTTTATTTAGACCCATGTTCTCGGATCTTGTCTTCTGGGTTAAAAGGCTGCCTGGACAGCTGTCAACTCCAGGTGTTCATGGATGCGAAATGAAATACACGGCAATACAGAATGATTACACGACGATCGCACAGGTACGATTGGCTGCTGGTCAGAGCTAAATTCCATGACTCAGGAGACTGTCATTCGTCCCTACACAGTGTCGCTACGTGTCTCAACATGACAGCAAAAGTCGCTGCTCAGCACGTTCTGTATACAGTCAATGACAGCCAACCAAGAATCGATCATCAAAGGCGATTGTAATGAATAGCCGTTTGGCTTCCCGGTATCACGGGTGTGGCAAGCTCCCAGTCTCGACCGGGATTAGCGATAATCCTAACTTTATGTGAGTGTAATGAGATTACGGATGATTACATCTTGTGTTATGTTGAATATCAAACTCATCAATACACACTGCATTACGATGAAGGGCCAACTCATCATAAAAACACGGCATAGTAAACCGGTCATGACCTAGTATCCATTACTCGAACTAGTATGCTATGTAGGTATGTACCTTCGTCCGCCCTGGAAGGCTGAAACATGCCGATGAAACAACCTGATCGGGCGTGTATTGTGTACGGTGTATGTATTGGCCCGTACAGCCTGGACCATGGAGGCTCGCCCCGATCGGGCCTAGGGGATAAGCTTAGCGCATGCATCTTAAGCCACAGTCTGGCGTCGATTTTCTTAGCGCTTGAACCTAGCACAGTTGTTCCCGTGCGAGTCAACTTTCTTCCCTTCTCCAGCAAGGCCTGCGTCAAATCTCCAATTATCCCATCATCTATCGCTCTCACGCCTATGAAAGATTGGTGCCTCCAGGAACGTTCCTTTCATATATCTGCTCTCTAAGGACCATCTTGTATTCTCTCACCACTCCTCTCATCCCGGTCCCTCGCCTACAACAGCTTTCTTCTTCCCCGTCATCATTGTAACTCCACTCTCTCGTGGTCCCACGCCGTTCGCTGTCTCCGCGCATCCGTTGTCCCTGGTCTCTAATCCAATTTTCGCTACCTGCACCTCGACTGTGCGATTGTTTCATTTGGCCTGGCGCGCATTCCCTCTTGGTTGAGTCCATCATCTGACACGCGCGCGCATATTGCGCCTTGCCGTTACGTCTTGAATTGCTGAGGCACGTAGCGCTACGCCCGTGCGGCCCACCCCGTACTTACTACATATTGGGTTTTGGCATGCACAATTCTCGTCCGAAGCAGCCAGTGACCCAAATGTGATCATGGATCTGACATCTCATCACGTCAATTATTTAATATGGAGGTATGTATTCTCTTTGAGATGGCCATAAACTTATTTTGAGTCTTTGTTTTAACGTTGTCTAGGTATCTCCAAGAATCAGGTTGGTCAACGCCCCTGCCTTCACATCAACAAGCGCCATTCAAAGAGATACATGAAACCCCTCACAACTTCTTCTTAATTCCCTTTGAGACAATATACTAACAAGCACAGGCCATGGCGAAGCAGCTGTCATGCTACAAAGAGCATGGCTAGCCAACCCACAGACTCTACCTTTTGCTTCCCATATAAAATCCCATGCGCTGGTATCTTTGGTACAGAAAGGTCTGCAATATCATGAAATTGAACAATCACTCGATCGAGTTAGTTTTACTCCACGACTCTTGACTTCTTGTTCTTGAATTTTTTTTAAACAATTATAGGACGGGAATCCAATCCCTTTTACACCGTCGCAATCATTTTTTGGCCCTACACCACTTGATCCAGAGTCGCTCAAAGTACGCGACGACACTCTCAAAGCACAGAGCGGACTTGGCACAGCTACAGCAGCTACAACAATGCCTGTGCCTCCGGCAAACAAGGCTGTTCCAGAGCCCAGCGTTGCTACGAATGGGCATCCAGTCTCTGAGGCTCCTCTACCGCCACTACATGTTAAAAAAGGACGCAAGTCACATCGCGCCGAGCCTACTACCAACGGTGATGACAGTGCAATGGAAATTGACACCAACGGTATTGGTCATGACCGAGTGTCCGCTCCTCCAACAGTGAAATCTCCATCCTCGGCGGGACTTGCTGACGCAGAAGGAGATATCGACATGGACCTGGCGCCAGCTGTTGAGTTGCATCACGAAAAACAGGAAACGCCTATCGACACATTGACCGCCGGGCGAAGCGTTGGCGTGCAATATGTTCCCGCCAAGATGTCCGACCTTAGTGCCGACACAACCATTCTCGACGTCGACGTGGCTCGCGAAGACCACGTGACGAGGTCGGCTTGGCGGCCCTTTGATTCGTCAATCTTCGCCGCGGCTGGCCTTAGCTTTTGCAGTCTGTACAAGCTGGCGCCCAGCAGCACGGAAAAAATATACGACAGCAAGGACGATGGCAGCTGGGTTACAGCTGTGTCGTGGGAACCATCGGGTCAGAAGCTAGCTCTCGCCACCTACAATGATCACCGATCATCGATACAGATGTACGACAGTAGTGGAAGTGTGGTCGATCTATTACCTACGGCATCCGGAATGATTAATGGACTTCACTGGGCTCCTAAAGGCACGCATATGGTGGTATGCTCATCGAACAACGTGAGCTCAGAACTTTCTCTCTGGGACGACTCCATCAAACCGGAAGAATTTCCATCCTATCAGACAATCGACGCGCATGTCCACGACATCACCTGGGCGGGTGATAATCATGTATTTGCGTCTGGCCTTGGATCAGTTTGGCAGTGTGAAATTGACTCGACATTGCAAATGCAAATCGTGAATCGGTATCAATCGCGAGAATCAAATACGGAGTGGTCCTATATCCGAGGTGTCCAGACCGGCAGTGGTCCTGTTGCAGTCGCAGCTGCAAGTTCTGCATGTAGTCTGTGGATTCCTACTCATAATATTCATCTTGAGGATGCGCACCGTGCTGATATTACGGGCATCGAAATCCGACCCAAACACCAAGACCAAGATGCGAACACCAGCACTTCGTTCACGTTCGCTTCTGCATCGCTTGACGACACCGTGAAAGTCTGGACCTTCGATGTAGAGTCCAAGAAGATTACCTGTTTGCATACACTATTTCTTTCGCCTGGTCTTCCAGCCCTGGCCTTGGCATTTTCTCCGGACGGATGGGCTATTGCGGCTGCCAGCACCGATAGACTTTTCGTTTGGAACACGGATCGTGGAGATGAGCCGATTGCTACTTGGGTCTGTCCGGCAGATTCTGCAGCAGTAAATCCGGAGAGGCCTGCAAATGGCGAGAATGGCATTGGCCCAGTAGAGGTTTACCGTACTATTGGATGGGATACGAATGGCAAAAAGATTGCAATGGGATACGGCAAGAAGGTAAACACCTACTTTTTGAATAAGAACGAGAAAGAACGAGACTAATGGATCATCAGATTGCCGTTGTCAATTTCCAGGGTAGAGGCGTGAATGTCCTTGAATGATTACAACATATATTCGACACTTTCGACACCCTCCGAACCGAGCATCCATTCGACATACATCACTAGTGATGCATAATACATGATAGACGTCTCTCGCCGCGATTGCACGAGATTGACGGTCATTTGTCTTCTATAAACTGACAGACTGGTTTCCCAACGGTCGTTTCGAGATAGAACGGTATCGCTTGCACATTGATTGCTCGACTCAACTGAAACGGTGCCCTTTTTTTCTTCTATCTGTACTTTTCTCCGCCTCTTACCTCGGGCCTTGACATGCAGTGCATTCATGAGCCAGAGGAAACAAAACTTTGCCTTCACACTGCCCGAATGTCTTGTTATGCTGTTGCCATTGTAAATAACGGTGGGTTCTTTGGAGATGGGGTTGTTTGGTTGGTCGTCTTCTTCTGCTTTTCGCATATTGATAGGTGTTGACTTCTCATATTTCGGAAACGGCGGCTTGGGGAGTTTTTTTTTCTTAATTTTGCAGCATTGCATTGACCGAGATTACCACACAGGGGTCAATTTTTCTTCGATATATTCGTTACGCGCACATTCTCAGCTTTCTATGAGGCTGCTACTGATATCAATTGGATAAATTTTAATATTTAAATCGAAACATATGTACCCCTGAAATATGTAATAATATATGTACAAGAATAATCGTTTATAAAGCCTGAGTATCGAGTAACCCCAGCTCTTTCCTATTGCGTCTCAACTTCCTCCTCCTCGCCCTAATCAGAAACCCTTCTTCGACATCATTCCACCCTCTCATCCAAGCCAACACCCCGTCCAAGAACGTATCAAAATCGTTTCCGTCGTCCTCCTCCTCTTCGTTGCTAGCGAAATATTTTGATTTCCGTCTCCAATAACTCCTCCCCTTCGACTTTCGGATGTCCGACTTGTGAGAAGGTAAGGAAGATTCGCGCTGCCGTTGCCATCTATTAACCCAACTATCCAGGCCCCGGACTGTGCCGCGCAGACCCTCGAGCTCGATTGTGTCTTCTAATATATCCGATTTTCTATCTGCCATTAGCACATTGGACCCGCGCTTATAATTTGAGGGACGTACAATTCGTGAACTTCCTCCTCCAACTCGATGATGCGTTGCGCCAACCCTTCGCATTTTACGATGAAGACGTCGTGGATGTGCCGTGATTCGAGGTACCGTTGTCGCAGTTCGGAATTTACGGTGGTTACTTCTTGGAGAATGGAGGTGAGGTCTCGGGATACGGTCTGCGATTGCGATGGTGTTGTGGCTTTTGGAATTGGTTTGCGCCGAGAGTCTGCAATTGCAAGAGGACTTTTGGTTGTAGGTGTCGCATTACCTGTAGACGAAGCAGGGCGATTGGGCGCAACGTTCGGGCTATTATCCCGTCGTAAATTGATTATTTCCTCTATGTTGTCCAGATATGCGTTCACGGCAGCGCAGTCGTCTTGCGATAGTCCCCGCAGCGCATCGTTATTGGCAACCAGCTGCGCAATATGCACAATTCGCTCATTCAGCGTGTCCGAATTTACTTTTGACGGCGCAGTAGTAGCTATCACATCTTCGTCTCCGTTCTCGTGCGCATACTCCTCTGTAAGCTCAACATCAATCGCCGAATCTGTGAAGGACGGCGTCAAGCGATGGCCCCGAACAAGCGGGGTTTCAGCCGTCATTATGCTATGCTTCAGCTCAGACGGACTATTTCCGGGAGGTGTTGCCCATTCGCAAATGGGCACAAGAGACGAAACGCATTTTCGCAGCGAACTAACCGTACGCAGGTTGAAGTGTAACCGAGGCGGTGATAAGCAGTCAGAGTTGATTTCCGTACTTAACCTTGCGCTTGCAGGGATTTGCTTAGAAAGGCGGGGCGGTGAAGCTTGTGCGGAGCCGATAACGCTCAATTAAATTTATGGTCTGACTCAACCCACTACACACCTCTCTCTCTAGGTATACGATATTGTGTACTTGGATCAGGACAATCTATCCTGCTTGAGGCAGTTGCTTCTCTTCTGCTTTCAGTCGCACCTCAATTGCTCTGATCCGGCATATTGTCTAGCATGCCTATCCCATAAATCACTTTTCAGAGAAAGAAATATCAAAATGTCCTTTCCGAATTTGCCGGTATGTTACTCTCACCAATTGCATCTTCACGACGATCTAACAGTCACAGGCTACAGTAGCCCCAACTCTCGAGGTTGCGCGTGATGTCATCGCCCAATCTCGGAATGCCTCAAACCCTCCCAACCTTCTGCCATTGATGACCTCGATTCCTGCCGAGCTCTTGACTCCCACATTAGCATATTTGCGCATTGCTGCCAAGTGAGTCATATCCCTGTGTGAACCGTGCCGGATTGTTGCGTATGGCTTCGGTCTGATTGAATAGGTCGAAATTGTCGTTTTTGTACGAGAGTGCTGCTACTACGGAGACAATTGGGCGATACAGTTTTATCGGAGCCGGTATGCAATGCTATATCTCTGTTGATGCCGGAAGATGGTACTGACGGTCAAAGACCCAAGAAAAATAATCAAAACCGGCGCTGGACATGGACCTGAATGCGATCCTCTGCCCATCCTTGAAAAAGAACTCGCACAATTCCGGAGTGCTACGGTGCCTGCCCTGAAACTACCCCCCTTAACCGGAGGTGCCATTGGCTATGTGGGATATGACTGTATCCGATACTTCGAGCCGACGACAGCCCGACCACTAAAAGACGTGCTCGGTGTTCCGGAATCTCTCTTCATGCTATTCGACACCATAATTGCTATCGACCATTTCTTCCAGGTCGTCAAAATCATTACATATATCCCAATACCCGACAACGATGCAGACCTCGAGGCGGCATATCTCAAGGGCCAGGCGTTGTTGCAGGAGAAGATTGATATTTTGATAGATCCACATGTCCCGCTGCCGCCACAAGGACCTATAGTCCCTAACCAGGAGTATACATCAAATATTGGTCAGGCCGGATATGAGAGCCATGTTACCAAGCTCAAGCAACATATCCAGGTCGGTGACATATTCCAAGCTGTGCCCTCTCAGCGATTGGCTCGCCCGACCTCACTCCATCCTTTCAACATATTCAGACATCTCCGTTCCGTAAACCCGTCGCCATACCTATTTTATATCGACTGTGAGGACTTTCAACTTGTGGGTGCTAGTCCAGAGTTGCTTGTCAAGGAAGAAAAAGGTCGAATCATCACTCATCCTATCGCGGGAACTGTCAAGAGAGGACAGACCGCCGAAGAGGACGAGGCACTTGCAGCTGAGTTGCGGGGGAGTCTCAAAGACCGCGCGGAGCATGTCATGCTTGTGGATTTGGCCAGAAACGACGTCAACCGCGTGTGCGACCCTATGACCACACAGGTTGATCGGTTGATGGTCGTTGAGAAGTTTTCGCACGTACAGCATCTCGTTTCTCAGGTGTCTGGCGTGCTTCGGCCGGACAAGACACGTTTCGACGCTTTCCGTTCCATCTTCCCAGCAGGCACTGTCTCTGGTGCGCCCAAAGTGCGCGCAATGCAGTTGATTGGCGAACTAGAAAAGGAGAAAAGAGGAATCTACGCAGGCGCAGTCGGATATTTCGGATACGACAAAGCCTGCATCGACGGCTCGAGTACGATACCCGGTGATATGGATACTTGCATTGCGTTGCGGACGATGCTTGTCAAGGGTGGAGTGGCGTATCTGCAGGCTGGAGGAGGTATTGTGTTTGACTCGGATGAGTACGATGAATATGTGGAGACGTTGAATAAGCTGGGTGCGAATATTGCTTGTATCAAAGGGGCGGAAGAGATATATATGCAGCTCGAAAAGGCAGTTGCTTCTCGTGCAACTAAATAGCCATTCCAATCAATGCGTTCGCAATATACCACCTACCTAGACGGACAATCAAATAGCGTCCTTAACAAACTCCAAAAACCTCTCCACCAACGTCATATTTTCTAACCGTTCGGTCGTACACGCATATTCATCAACCGGAAACCAGCCCCTAACAGCCTCCTCTCCATTGAGCAGCATCTCCGCAATCCCTTTCCCACTAAGCCAACAATTCACCATCCCATTGCCGCAAAATCCTGCAGCTACCCATTCCCTTCCTTCTATCTGGGCATCAGCCGGTCTTCTACGTGATATCTCATAGGGGACTTTGCCAACAATGGGGTTGTTGTCGATGGTGAAACCCATGACACCTGTCCATTGATCTACAATCTTCGTACCGTTTCCGTGCTGTAATCTTTTTTCCACCGCGTCTTGGAGAGTGGCTAGTGCCGTGGGATTGTGTAGATCGTCCCGTGTACTGCCCACGTCAGCATCCTCCACGGATACCTGACCCGTGACAAGAGCTTTTAGAAACCCTCCACCGAGATAAATATCATCCGTCAATGATGAAGAAGAAGAAGGTGATTGCGTCACATAATCATAACCAAAATCATAATGCAGAATCCACGATCTTCGATCCCCCAGTCTCGGAAACGCAGGCGGCGCGCTTTGGCGAGTCATTTGTCCACGTATAGGGTATATTTTCCCCTTCAAACCGGGCAGCAGATGTGCAGCAAAAGCGTTTGTGCAGTGTATTACATGTGTAGCTTTTATATCTCCTCGGGGAGTTGAAAGGAGGAAAGGGTATTTTGCTTCCTGCGGATCGGTGGATGTTATGCTGTCGACAGGGGTATGTGTTTCGATGGAGAGGTTTGGGTATTTCTGCGTATTTGAGATGTGGCTCGCCACTGCGCCGACGAGTTTGTATGGCCACATTGCGCCTGCCGGACCGGTGATGCAGCCCACTGCATTGATTGTGCCGAATCTCTATATTCAAATCAGACCATAAAGGTATGAAGGTGGTGAATAGAACAAACCTCGTTGATGTCATCCCCCTCATGCACAATCCACACATTCCTTTCTTCCGGAAAATCCTCCAGATAACCCTTGACCTTCTCCTTAACCCTCTCCCAAGCATCCCGATCATAAAACGCGTCCAATCCATCTACACGCCTCAGGCAACTCTCCTTCTCCGCGTCCCTCCCCAATTCTCTCATCACATCCACCAATGCGTCCAACTGCGCCAATCGAAACCTCACAACCCTCTTCGCACCTTCCTTGCCATATAGCTCCTTCAAATCCTCATAATCATCATACGGATCTTCTTTACAATGACCCCCGTTTCGCCCCGTTGCGCCAGAGGTCAGACTACGTGCTTCGAGGATTGAGATGCGCAGATCCGGTTGATGTTGGAGTAAGTGGTATGCGGCGCTGATGCCGGTCATACCGGAGCCTATTATGGCTGCATCGACAGTGGAGGGGAGGTGAGCGGATTGGTGGCTTGAGAGGGCATGGGGCGAGGATTGCCAGTATGAGGATGTAGGGTTGGGGACGGGGAGGCCCGGGTCACGCGAGGCTTTGGCGGCGAGGGCGGTGCAGAAGGTGGTCATGTAGTTTTGTTCTGACATGTTGATAATCTACCTGTGTAAGATTATTTAGTTGTTGAGGGAAGAATCATGGAGATGGGCTCGAGATTTATCTCTTCATCAATTGAACTACCCCGCCAGTCTGCCGCCCCATCGACTACACATAGTAACTCCGAGCTGCTAAAAATCTCTATATAGATATAGTCAGTCGCTTTGATCTGAGGCAACCTTGGAATAATCTCGGAGATAAGAGACAAGTCGACATTCAAGCTTTCTATTAGTCCTGGGACGAACAAAGTTGCCGTGGATCACCTAGGTAGGAGTGTTCCACATGTTGAGGTATCATGGCTTTCTATGTAGACTTGCACTCAGAGGTCATCTTGGAGCAGTAGGCGCCAACATTAGGAGGGCATTTCCTTCAATCTGTCCAGTAGTGATGCTTCATGCCACATCTATTCAGGGGATGTGCACATATATCCAGCAAAAACAAATATAAAGAGCACCTAGCTATATACATAGTAAACGACCGGCAAGAAGCGTGGGTTGCGCCAAGACGCGCAGTGATTGGATCCCCTGGGTGACGGGCCCCGTCCACTTTTGTTGACATCAAAAACATTCACTCTTACTTAACTACAACAACACACTTTTCACAAACACACTTTTCACAAACACACCAGCACGCCAGACACGTCTTGTACTCATCAAAGAACAGAGAGCGCTTCTGAGAGTGAATCCTTAATCTTTCACTTATTTTCAAACTGTCTTGTCATTTCACTCGTCCCTCCCAGAGCGACTCCCCCGCTTTGACAGTTGACGGTATACAAGTCGTTGGTTGTCGACTCTGTTGTCGCAACCACTATCCCCGCCGATTGCTGAAGACTGCGCGGGCTATACAACACGGTATTGAGGTAAACATCATACTTCCACCTATTTCCTCGCCCTACCGACCTTACGCATGATTCAAACTATGTCCTTGATACTAATCAAATGGCTCATAGACCGATCCTGGCAGCGCCTGATTGCCTGCATCCGCCACCATGGCCGACGCCGAGGAGGATTTCTCCTCTCTCCCTCTACCGGATCGCTTCACACACAAGGTCAGCATACAAACCCCCGGGCCCACTTGCAGCCTTATTGATTGGTGCCCGACTGCAACAACAGGTCTGGAAAGTACGAAAAGAAGGTTACGAAGACGCCGCAAAACAGTTCGAGAAAACGCCAGACGAATCGGATCCCGTATTCACACCGTTTTTACAAGACCCGTCGTTATGGAAAGGCGCAGTTGCCGATTCGAATGTTGCCGCCCAACAGGAAGGCCTAGCGGCGTATGGTGCGTTTTTGAAATATGGAGGAGTTCAGGCGTGTACGAGGTAAGTAGTGCTGTGATAATAATGAGCGGAACCGCTTATAATGATTAGAACACGAGGTGTAACGGTTTCCGCCATCGCTGAAAAAGGCCTCCCATCGGCGCGTCCTGCCGCCAAGGCAAACGCACTTGAAGCACTACTCCTGCTTATTGAACTCGACGCACCAGGCCCAGTCATCGAGGATTTGACTCCTATCCTCTCAGCCAAACAACCCAAATCTATTGCTGCGGGACTTGCTGCTATTACAGCCATATATCACAACTATGGATGCAAGATCGTCGATCCCAAACCCGTGCTCAAGATATTACCCAAAGTTTTCGGCCATGCCGATAAGAACGTTCGTGCCGAAGCACAGAATCTCACCGTGGAGCTGTACCGATGGCTCAAGGAAGCGATGAAACCAGTTTTCTGGGCTGAGTTGAAACCAGTGCAACAACAGGATTTGGACAAATTATTTGAGAAAGTTAAAGAGGAGGCTCCGCCAAAGCAAGAGCGATTGACTAGAGCACAGCAGGATGCTATAGCGTCTGCCCCCGCGCCTGGTGACGATGACGTGGGTGGAGAAGCTGGGGATGATTACGGCGAGGAGGAGGATGAAATGGAACCTCTTGATCTTGCAGAACCGGTTGATGTGATGCCAAAGGTACCGAAGAATTTACACGAACAGCTGGGCTCGACAAAGTGGAAGGACAGGAAAGAATCATTGGACGAACTTTACAAGGCGCTCAACGTTCCTCGAATCCAGGAAGGACCATTCGACGAGATTGTCAGGGCACTTGCAAAGTGCATGAAGGATGCAAACATTGCAGTTGTAACGGTCGCCGCCAACTGTGTGGACTTGCTTGCCAAGGGTCTGCGCTCTGGTTTTGCAAAATATCGGTCGATAATCATGGCACCAATCATGGAACGTCTGAAGGAGAAGAAACAATCTGTTGCTGATGCGCTCGGCCAGGCGTTAGATGCTGTGTTTGGTTCTACAGGTCTTTCGGATTGTCTAGAGGATATCTTTGAGTTCCTGAAACACAAGAACCCTCAAGTCAAACAAGAAACCGTCAAATTCCTGACCAGATGTTTGCGAACAACGCGCGATGTGCCCCAAAAACCTGAAGTCAAGTCAATCGCCGAAGCCGCCATCAAATTACTAACCGAATCGAGTGAAGTCGTACGATCTGGCGCTGCTGAAATCCTAGGAACTTTAATGAAAATCATGGGCGAACGAGCTATGAATCCGTATCTTGATGGCCTGGACGAGATCAGGAAAACTAAGATCAAGGAATATTTCGACACAGCCGAAGTCAAGGCCAAGGACCGCCCCAAGCCTATCGTCGCACCTCCCAAGCCCGCCCCCGCAGCTGCGAAGAAGGCCGCACCAGGCGCAAAGAAACCTGCACTCGGAGTCAAAAAAGCTGCTCCGGCAGCTGCACCGCCGCCACCAGTTGAAGAGGCATCTCCACATCCTAAGCCTAAAGCTGTCGCTAGACCAGGGCTTGCACGCCCAGGCGCGCCTAAGTCGGGGTTGGCTACTCCTGGAGGTGGGCTCAAGATGCAACGACGCATCCCTGGTGTTGGTGGAGCCGCAGCTGGATCCCCTCAACGACGTGTATCGTCGCCGCCACTAGAAGAGCCAGCAGCCGCACCTCCCCCACAGCCAAAGTTCGGCTTAGGACGAGGACTGACTGGACGACCGATAAGCAAAACTGCGGCACCCGCGGAGGTAGCACCTGCTGCTGTACCTGTCATGTCTGGTCTTGCTGCTGCTGAGCGTGCTGAATTAGAGGAGCTCCGCATCGAGAAAGAGCGCCTATGGAAACTCAACGAAGATCTCCGGACTGAGAAGACGAGGCTTTCGTCTCAAGTGACTGAGCTTCAGAACCAGAATGCACAACTCATAGAAGACCATACTCGGGACGTCTTGAGCATCAAGGCCAAAGAAACACAGTTGGTTCGTGCTCGTAGTGATGCAGAGACTGCAGAACAAACGGTCCAGAAACAACAACGCGAGATTGAACGACTGAAGCGTGAATTAGCTCGAGCTGTTCGTGCATCCACAATGAGCCCACCAGTGTTAGCAGATGGGCTCAATTCTGGTATGTCAGACAACGGCCCACTATCACCGGATATAGGTACCTATAGCAGCAACGGCTCTCGTGCTGGCTACATGAGCTCGCGCTTGGACACCGGACGACCTCGAAGCTATGTATCCAGTGCGAGTGAGGACAAAGAAAACAATGGCTTTGGCTCGCCTACTGCCGACACAAATCTAGACTCGACATTTGGACGGAGGAAGTTCAGTCCACCGGTGGGACAGAGTTTGTCGAGTAGAGGTAGCCCGGTTCGATCCACGGCTCGCTACGCATCTGCCGGTAGCACCCATAGTGGTGACGACCAGCCTTCGATAACGAGCCGATCAGCCGAGCCGGCAGAGAATTGGAAGCGAGCGGCAGAAGTGACCAGCCAGTTGAAAGCCAGAATTGAGCAGATGAAGGTATCTCCCCTTTACACGACATGATGTATTCGGACTCTGACTGACATTCAATGATAGGCTCGACAGGGTCTTTCTCGCCCTCCACCATCAACTCACTCATAAGCATAGCTGTAATACATCAGGTCACTCAAAAACGAATTACCCGGAAGGAGGACAAAAGATACCCCATGCCATGACTTCTACGACTATATTCTTTTTCTTTCTATCTCTTTTCTCTTTAGCAAATGTTTTACTAAATGCACACATTTGGGATCTTTAAGCATAAGGGATGATTTATTTTCTCTTTCTGATATTCTCGAATGGTCGGTAGGGGTTGTATTAGACAGGTCAAACGATTATAACAGAGCGAGAAATGATTGAGTAAAATGTATGACAAGTAACGAGCTGAAAAGTAGCTTAAAGGTACGTAAAAAAATTTCTTATATCGAGACTAGGTAGAGTAAACGTAGAACTATTGGTGGCGGCACGGCAATACGGGCAGACACGCTACTCAGTACATTCCACATTCGGTAATCAGGAGGTAAAAATTGGATCAATCGTCTACGTAGAACGAAGCTTACAAAACCCGCTGAAAAGCTGTCTGACATGAGAAATACTCTTTATTATGTCGTACATACCCGTATAAAATGCAGTTCCTGGCTGCACAACGTTACTGTGAAACTCTCCATAGGATTCAAGAACAGTTGGATTTCTCAATGAGCTGACAAGATGGCAGCAAGAAAACACTTTTTTAGTTTTTGTGTTATTATAACCAATATGTTCCCAGCGGTCACTCCAAATCCAAATATATTACGACTTGATTCAACCATGCTTTACAGCCTTCCGGCCACTTTCACGGGTCTGTCATCTGAATCCTTTCTGCAGACAAAAGGCCTCTTCAATGCCGCTGAACCAACGGAAACGTTAGAAATTCTCAAGCCATTCATATCGTATGACGATGAGTTCACCTCTTTGCTTGCCGATGATGCTAGTCTGGAGCTTATATACACCGATCCCGACAACAAGCCGATAGCGGATGAAATGGGCATCTGGGTATGGGATCACAACCAGGTGTGGATGGCGTCCAGCTCTGTCGAAAATGTCAGCTATGTCAGCATTTTAGACATGAATACGCGCGGTGTGAAGCCCTTGCTCGTTCCGTCAAATGGTGTCCCGATTCTCAATCCAAACGGCGGTGGATACTTTGACGGAAAAGTATACATTGCAGGGACTGGGAATGCCACAATACCGCCTACCATCTACGAAGTCGATCCAGTCACTTATGAGACTCGTGAGCTTCTAAATAGCTATTTTGGGTTGAGATTTAATGGGCCCAACGATTTGACTTGGGCCAAAAGAGGTGACAAAGCGTGGTTGTTCTTCACAGACGACCCCCTGAGCTATTATTATAATAACGGTGATTATCCCACCATTCCAGATGCAACCTGGCGTTGGGACCCTACCGAGAAGACTCTACTTCCTGTTATCGACCGAACAGATATCCTTGTCCCCAATGGCATTCGAGTGAACAGAAACAGTACCAAGCTATACGTCACCGATACTCCAAGTTTCGCAAACCCAGGCAGTGGATTTGTCACCATCTCCTCGACAGAGTTTTACTATGGCAGTGACAGTGCTGCGATCTATGTCTTCGATCTAAGCGAAAGTGGCTTCCCACACAATAAACGACTGATGGGCATCGCTCAGCGCGGGATTCCGGATGGCTTGCATGTGGATGATGACGATAGAGTTTGGACTGGGGAGTCCGATGGCATTGTGGTGAGAAGTTCAGCGGGCAAGGTTTTGGGGATGATCAATGCTCTATCGATTCAAGGTGAAGCCGTTGTCGACTCAGATCAAGCCCCGTTGCAGAATTTTGCTTTAGCGGGAGACAGGGTCATTATTCTTGCGTATTCCAAGATTTATCAGGTGAGACTGAGTCGCGCTATTGTGGAAAGTATGACATAGAAAGGAAATTTGATCGATTTGGTGGGCTCTCATATCAAATTTTTGTTATATATCTGTTGATAGAAGTAGCCCGCTAGAAGGACTGGATTAATCCCATTCAAAACATCTTCAGTATCCACTTATACCAGTTGTGACTTCCTCCTCGTAATCCGCCTATTCCATTATCATTCCCTTAACCAAAATACCTTCTTCCCTCTATTTCAGTTCACCGCCAGCAGTCATATTACCAGCTTCTAGACGCATCCATGGATGGCAGCGACAGTACGGAATCCGATATGCTCCTACACCTACCTACTATGCTCGCTTACAGCCTCAAGCCAAATTCTATCGTACTAGTTGCTTACTTTAAGTAGCTAGTTCATGTTGAGACATCTTGCCCTAAATAACGCTAAGGGGACTAGCTTTGAATAGTAAGGTAAGCTGGGCCTCGACAGGGCTATTGTGAAAAATCGACCATCTATCTATTGGATGCCATTCCGCGTCAACATTGGGGACCGTAATCTATCAAGGGCTTCACTCAGTACAGTCATCACATTGTGCCTTCGTCTTCGTATAGCTCCAAGAGCAACGTGCGGATATCACTATCAAGATCGCCTCATCCCCTCACCAGACTTCCCTCCTGATCTCGCGATCTTACAGCGGTGTCACTCTCTTGCAATACTCTCTGCCAGTGAGCCATCGCAGAAGGAGAGGCTGGTCTAACCATGATCTTGAATTATTAATTAGCTTTTCAGCATAGAACAGTTACCCCCTTCTGCCAAAGGAAAAATCTCACCCATTTCAGATCTCCTTCTAGAGCTGCGAATTGCTTGGTATCTCCCTTCTCCAATTTTTTCTGCGCTTTGCGTACCTTCTTTTCGGTATTGTTGTCACCAAATTTCTGGCCCAATGCTGCGATAACATCTTGACGGCCACTATCTTGCAGCGGTGGTAGTACATGGGTGAGTGGAGCGAGAAGGTCACCGTACCACGCCACTCTCTCGTCTGGTGACAATCCTACTATTCCCCTTGATTCAGAGGGTGCGATGCCGACCTCAGCGTTGACATCTTTTGTTCTAGCGATACTGGCTGAGGTTAATCCAAGGAAATGGTAGCGGAGCAACAGCAAACATCTTTCAAACTTACCATATTTCAAGACCATTTGGTACAAAAATTTCCATATTAGCCCTTGATAGAGCTTTAGCAACCGTAGATGAATGGCCCATTGCTGTTCCGACTCCAACACCAATCTGGCCTATCGCGAGACCAATCGAGGCAGCCCCAGGCCTTTGGAAAATTCCCCAGGTCGAATTAGCACAGGTTCAGAGAAAAGACACAAAAAAACAGAGGGATGGAAAGAAAAGAACTCACAAAAACCACCCAGCAATGTTGGCTCCCTTCTGAAATATTGCTGCCTCTGGATTCGGGATGATAGCGACGTTGATCGCGTCCAAAGCTTGCATAAAATCTTCAAAAGAGATCCCAGATTGTCCTAGCTCCTGACTATATCCACGAAGGAAAGGTTGTCCATCTCCGTAGTCAATCTGAGGCAAAGCCAGCGGCCGATATTTGGTACGGCGTGAATGAACTTGGCCGTGGTAGTTGCTGCCCCCATTACTATTATACTTCCGCCTCATGCCAGAAGCACCTTGATCTTCCATAGATGATTGATATCTGGTGGACTTCGAGTACGGCGGTGGTACTGCACTAAAGGGATGGTTATAATTGTGGTCCTCTTCGTTATCTTGTGTGCCGTAGTACTGGCGGTCATCGTAATCGTAAAGAGGGTTCCGGGACGAAGCGTAGTTTGGACTCTGGGTCTGCATTCTCATATCTCGTCCCATATTATAATCAAATTGATTGGGGAGATTCTGACGAATAGAAGATGCCTGGCATTGGGTCGTCGAGTATTGATTGGACGATGGGGAAAACCGCGAGTTGAAGCCATTTTTGACTTGGTCAGCTCCCAGCGCGGTGCTAAGAACGTCTCGAATGATACCCATGCTGAAGGACTCAATTTTCGAGTAGGGTAGATAGCTGATGATTCTTTAGGTCAAATATATTTGTAATACTTGGTGCCGGAACATAGTGCATTAAATACTCTGTGTCGGTCTCTCATATGTAGTGTCAATCAGGTACCCCTTCCTATTACGGTAACCACCCTGTAATACTTAGCGCCACGCGACTGAGCCCACTGATTTATACCTATCAAGGTAACCATCCGGAGCTGAAGTTGAATATTTCAAATTGTAATATTAAAATTAAAATAGATATTTTAGCAATATTCGCTACAAATGTTGTCACTATTGTAGGGATACCTGTGTATCTGGCAGGTGAGTCGTCGATGACATTGCTTGGATATTTTAGTTGACTAGAGACCAAAGATCTTGGGAGGCATTTGTGCAAATTACACATTCAGGGAGGCACCTTCCTGTTGCTGCAGATATCTGCGCCAGTATTCCACGATTCGCTCAGGTAATCCATAAGTCTGGCGCTACCGGATCAACACTGGTCAGTCGTTTGTTTTTCCCACTGTGTACTGTGGGAAACTCGGCTGTTGTTGTGCCGGAGTCAATGAATCCTCTGAGTGGACTAGAAATCCAGCATCCCAAATTGCCATTGAAGTTTGGCCAGACTAAATTGACAGTGACCCCCCCCGACTATCCGAATACAGTTCAAAGAAAGCGTAGGAAAGAAATGCGCAACGTGCCACAATATGACCTTTCAGCAACAGAGGTGGCGGTATGGCTGCTACCGGCTTTCTCCTATTGAACAAGTTACTCGTATCTACGATATTACTGAGTAGTTGATGTTTCCCTAAGGAACGGTTCATGAATAGATACCTACCGGTTCTTTGAAAACTTTAGGTAGTAGCTGAATTTCAAAGAGTTCTCAGGTCACGCTATGGGCTTTCAAACTTGATCCGGTGCCCGCTTGAGACATCTACAAATCCAGCGTCGTCCTAGCCTCAAACTTGAGCAAATCTCCCTTAACAACATCCTCCTTCTTCGCCAGCAACTCCTCCGGATCCCACGTAGCGCTTACCAACCTCCCATTCAACCACGAAAATCGAGCTGTATCCCGACTCAACCAGACGCAAAAGGCGCCGCACAAGTTAGGGTCATCCGTCAAATCTACACAACCGTCAGCACCTGATCATTCATATACCTTTCTTCCGGAGATGGAACATACATTTAATAAACTCCTTCGGCGCCGTAGCAAGCGCATTCTCACTGCCCACAGCCCCCGGATGCACACTCACAGCCAACAATCCTTGCTCCGCAAACTGTTCCGCAACACACTCCACAATCCGTGCTTGCGCAAGTTTACTAACGCAGTATTTCGTATTCGCTATCACGCCTTTTGTGATACACGCCGCTATTGAGCCTACCACCAGCAATGCTTTGGTCTCAGACGTTAGAAGCAGTGGTACGAGATAGTGCGTAACATGGTATGTGCCGAGAGTGTTGGTGTTGAAGACCTCCGCCCAGTGGCCGTCTGATGGGGAGCCGTCTGTGACGCGGAGCTCGACGGGGCCTGATATACCGCTTACCAGCACAACAGCGTCCAGTACCCCTGAGAAGGAGGAACCTATAAATTCAGCGAGTTTGCGGACCGAGTCGTGCGATGCGATGTCGCAGTGTTGGATATGGATTCTTGTCTTTCCCCCCTCTTTATCGCTCTCACCAGACGAAGATAGTATGTCCTCAGATACCCTTTTCAAGGCATCGGAGTTCCGCCCTGCGAGAATAAGATCACTGCATCCCGCCAGTGCGTATGATTCCGCGACTCCAGCGCCAATCGCACCTGAAGCACCGATTACGCAAACCGTGAAGGGGCGTTTGAGGCGATTTGATGGCAGAGATGGAGAGAGCGTAGGCGTTATGTTAGAATGAGAGGTGGATGTAAAGCCATCCATGTTGAGGACTCGGGGGTCTGCCATGACGACGGTCTCGGTTGTTGAAACTTAGCGCTGGTTAAGTTTTGTCCATGCGTTGAATCGAGTTGGATTGGACATGGCGAAAGCGCATTTTATATGCGTTTCCTGATCCAGAATCAATTCAAGGTAGTAACAGATATGGCGTTGTAGATTTTGACCTCCTAATCTGCCAATGGACATTGATCATTCAAAATGACTCATTGTGATTAACGACTAGACTAACCACAGCCTGCAGTTTGAGAATTGTTGGTTGTGAATTGAAGCTAAAATAGCGTTGACGTATACTAGTAGCACAGAACTGCCGCACTGGATCAACTATAACACTACAATTACGGTACACTGGGAAGCACTCCAATACATCTATAATTATGACCGACACTCTTAAAAACTACCGAAGAGACCTTTCAGTCCAAAACACTAAGTTTGGCATTGATGACGAGCATGGTAGTGGGTATCTGCAAGGAAAATAGAATATAGGAAGAACATTTGAAGGTAGTCATCTCTTCATTGAATTTTGAGAACTTTTTATAGCCCATGGTTAGACAGGTCATAACACTTTTCGTTCAATCAAGTGCAGGCTTAGATCTTGATGGCAGACTCGATAGCCTTGCGCTTCTTCTCCTGGCGATCGTTGGCCTTGGCACCCATGATACCACCACCCCAGTGACGACGGTTCTCCTCGTACTTGTCAGAGTAACCCTCCTTGATAGCGGAGACGAGCTTGGAGAACTCGGAGTTGTCCTCAGAGCGAACCTCGGTCAAAGCAACAACGGCGGCAGTCTATACCAGTTAGAAGACATTCAAAAATATGCAAAAAGAAGAAAGACAAACCTTCTTGTGGACGACTGTTCCGAGACGAGCCTTGCCCTTGATGATGGCGTAGGGAACACCCATCTTGCGGCAAAGAGCGGGAAGGAAGACAACCAACTCGATGGGGTCGACGTCGTGAGCAATGAGGACGAGAGAGGCCTTCTTGTTCTCAACGAGACCGACAACGTGGTTGAGACCGTACTTGACGGCGTAGGGCTTCTTGGAGACGTCCTCCTTCTTCTTGCCCTCGGCGACGGCGGTGGCCTCCTTGTGGAGACGCTCCTTCTTCTCAGCCTTGGATTCGGGGCGGTACTTGTTGAGGAGCTTGAAGGTCTGGGCAGCGGTGTTGCGGTCGAGAGTGTTGGAGAACTGGGCGATCGCAGGAGGGACCTTGAGACGGAGGTTCAAGATCTTCTTCTGGCGCTGAAGACGGACGTACTCGGGCCACTTGACGAAGCGGGAGAGGTTGCGCTTGGGCTGGACATCCTGACCAATACCGAAGTTACGGCTGCGAGACTCGAAGAGGGGGTTCTAATATAATTAGCCCTGAATATAAGTCATGTCTCAATGGAAGGAAAATACTAACCTTGGTCTTCTTGGCACCAGCCTTACCCTGGGGGAAGGGGGCGGCAGCAACTTTCTTTCCCTTAGGAGGCTATCATTGAGAAAAGAAGAATCAGCAAATCGTGTTCAACACGCTGTCTTCTTTGAACTCTAGAGAGAACACGAAAATCGCAGTGATGGCCGACATTTCTGCCGGACACCACACACGACGATCATGGCTCAAGCCAAATCATCACCAGTCTCCTGTAGAGAAGGATATATCACTTTTCAGGGACATAATCAGTCAACTACAAAGGACAATGGCGGAATTGCTTCGGAAGAAATGATCTTCGGCCAGATGAGTTGCTTTGTATAAAAAAAAAGCAGACCCAATGAGAAAGTCGACGGAAGTCGTATAACTCTCAGAGCTCAGGAGAAGACTCTAAAGAGTCATTGTGAGTGTCTAGCTTACCATTTTGTCGATTGGCGATGGTCGAGGTGCTGAATGTGCACTGTGTTGACTGAACGAGGGGACGAAGAGGAAAAGAAGTCAGGATGGAAGCAGACTTGAAGATGAGAAGATATCGTGCGCGAACAAATAAGCGAAGTGGGGCGGCTACTTTCTCCACTGAGCCAATGAAATTTGTTTCTATGGATGGGAAGGCTATTCCTCTTTTGTCTGCTTTACAGGGCAAGCCCTTATCTAACCTCTGTCGTCGATAAGCCGATAAGCCGTTGCCCGATAAGCAGTATTTACCTAAGCCATGAACCACAAGTAAGAAGCATGTTGTCAATCATATAGTATAATACGCTAAAAATACATATCACAAACTCCATAAATGCAGACAAATTAACCCTTCATATCGAGGAAGTCATCGCCACGGCCCGAAGCCAGGTATACTCAACTGCCCAACCGAACTCGCCGCATCAACAGCCATCCTCTTTCCCCTCGAACCCTCCTGCGCCTTTACGCCTGCCACAATCCTATCGGTGTTCGTCTCAACCACCACACCGCCAATAATCATCTCACTCAGCGTGGCATGCATAGTCTCATACCCAAAGATAAGGTCCAACTCGCACACATTCTGAAACAGTCGATCGAGCGCCTCGACAAAGACTTGGATCAGGTCGATGAGCGCTAGTGGTGATTCCGTGGATGTTGAGATCATAATAAAGGACAAGGTGGCGTAGGTGCGATATGTTATTTGTGTAGGTGCGTCGGATGGTCCGCTGGCGGCTTTGGAGCTTGCGCCTTGCGACAGGAGAGGTGGGAGGGGAAGGAAGTTGCATGCTGAGGCGGGGCGTTGGGAGACGAGATCGTAGATTTGCTTTATGAGTTTTTGTTGAATTTGTGTGTCCTGGAGAAGTTAGTGGTTGGCTTTTATGGGAATGCTTTGAGGCGTACAAGTTGGGTGTAGAACTTGGTCAGTCGGGGCTGACCTGTGTTATTGAAAACGAGCACAGCGTTGATCATGTTGTCGCAGTCAAAGTAATGACAAGAAAGATGTAAAATTTCAAGAGCCCTTACACGGATCTAGACTTGGAGCGACCGAAACGTCGATGTTGATGTCGATATTGATGTTGATGGTGACGATGATGTCGCGGGGGAATCTAGCCGCCCTGATTAGGTTTAGCGCCGGAGGTCGCAAAGTTCTCCGGCAGCTCATAACTAGCTTATTTGCACCAGAACAGCTTCAAATAAGATAATATCGTCAATGCGTCGAATTATGGCCAATTGAACAGAAAAAAATTATAAAAAATATAAAGGGCTGAAATGTGGAAACTTCATCCAACCTCACCATACAGACTCTGCCAAACTCTCCTCTCACGACAACAACAACGACGATGCCATCTCCAAACCCTCCCACAAAACCTCCAACACCCCAACCCAAACAATAAACCCACAACCTCAACAGCTCATCGCACATCCTTTAACGACCTCCAACCCACCGATCTAGCAGCCTACTGGGATACCCAGCCGCCGAGTTCCACCCAACTTAAATCCGCTTCCCGCTTCTTCGCGCACACCCGCCACTCCCCCGTCAAACTATACTCCGCCGCGCAATTCCGCACCATACCTCACGACAGCCGGGAACCCGAAGTCGCATTCCTTGGGAAAACGAACGTAGGCAAAAGCTCACTCATCAACGCGCTTGTGGACCACGAGATATGTCGTTCGGGTGACAAACGCGGGAAAACCACGGAGATGAACGCGTACGGAATCGGAGGTACGAAAGGCGGGGAGTCCAAGATTGTGTTGTTAGATATGCCCGGTTACGGCACCGGGAGTAAACTTGAGCAAGGGGAGGAGATTATGAAGTATTTGCAGAGGCGGAAACAGTAGGCTCTCCCCCCCATCCTTTTTATCCTTTGATGGCGAGCTGCTAAGAGGTACAGATTGCGCCGAACATTCATCCTCTTGGACCTCCACCACGGCATAAAACCAGGCGACCAGCAAATCCTCACTCTACTACGTCAATACGCCATCCCGCACCAAATCGTCGTCTCCAAAGTCGACAGACTACTCTGCGACAGAGTCCAAGACCTCAAACACTGGCATTCCAACCAAACAGTACGAAACTCCAAACTGGCAAAACTGCAAATCGACCTTGATGCGCTACGGGCAATGGATCAGATACCGCCCGACTCTAACCCGAGTGATTCGCGGTATGAGTTTGCGGTGAGATTGAAGGAGACAAAGGGTCCGCCGCCGTTGGGGGAGATTATATGTGTTAGTGCCATGAAGGATGTGGCGAAGAATTTGAAGAAGAGCCATCTCAATATTGACGTGTTGAGGTGGTCGATTATGCAGGCTACAGGTTTTGATGGGAGCTTTGAGGGAGTATGCCCATGACGCAAAATTAGCACTAAAACATGACAGGCAGAATAGCTGAACACGTCTGTAGATGATGATGATGATGATGGAGATTACAATGTATCATCATTGCGATTACATATATTGATGTATATATATACCTGTATAATAGCTAGATAAATAATAGATACCCAGCAGATACCCTTGTGATCTTCAGTCCTTATTGCAAATCGGTCATACATCATACCTATCAATCGATACAGGCATCTTCACAGATATCATATCACACCTATACCGTATAAAATTGCAACACATAAAACCGTTAGATCCCGGAAAAGTTAACTATATCGCCAAATTCCTGCAACAACAACGCATCGATGTTCTCATTTTGCGATTCAGACTGGTTGGTTGAATGATTTAAAGAATCATTAACTGGGTCATGAATTGTGTCTGCATCACCGTTGAACAAAGATTGCATATCGATCTTTGGGCGCTTGGAAGCGTTGCGGATGTTTGTTGCATCACTCATTGGTCCGACATTTCTTTTGAAAGGAACTTCTGGCGCATTGTACGACAATCTGTCCTGTGGCCCTAGTATCTTTGCGACAAGACTTGTGGAAGGACTCTGAACAATGTTAGACGGTTGAGTATTGCTTGAACCAATAATTTGATCAACGTCATCATTCAAGTCAAGACTCGTACCGATTGTGGGAGACTCCACATCAGTCATATCAGTCGCTGCGGGTCGCGTTGGAGAGAAGAACTCTTCTAAACTGCTGTCATCGTACTCACTCGACGAACGTCGTCGGCGATTGTTGGATCGTTTCCTATTCCTAGCTACTTTCCTTACCGTAGCCTTGGGCAATATCGCTTGAGATGATGCAAAATCTAGACTGGACATTCGTTTTGCCTTCGATTCAGGCGCTATATGTTGCTTATGCTGCTCTTCCTTGGTAGGTTGGGTGAGATCGAGGTAATCAATTGTATCAAAAGAGGGCCCGTTTCGCTGTGAACCTTTAAAAGGCGTCTTTTGGATACCTTTGTTGAATAATGAAAGCTGGATATTGCTCTTTGTTCGTTTATTATGACGAGCATTCTTGTGCATCTTTGGAGGCTTGTCGAGACCTTCGCGGCAGCAAAAGTGCTTGCATCTATTAATCGATTAGTCATTGTACTGCGAATGCGATAAAAAGCAAACAGACGTTGATTTATCCTTGCATTTGTGGTTGCAGTTGTATTTCCCATTTTCAAGCATGACTGGTTGTAACTCTGTATTCTCACGAAGGTCACTCGTATGCCGTTCGTTCTTTCGACTATTGTTCGAAGCCCTGTCCACTGAATCTTGATTCTGAGGATGATCATCAAGACCATGAACTTCAAGCACGATTAGTCGAGATCATCAACAGACAGGGATACACCTACCAGCTTCCAAGAAAGCATCGTCCGGAATATCATCATCATCAAAAGCCTCCTTCTGAATGATAGCCTTCTGTCTTAGGCCGTCACCGTTTCTGCGTTTGGAAGTATTCATTGGGATGTCAACCGAGAAGAACGAATTAGGCACATCTGGCTTCAGTTCTGCGTATTGACATGTTCCACCTGGTTGACTGCCTTAGTGTGTGGTATCAAAAGTCATGGCATTCGTCTTACCGATTTCATCGCACATCACGTAGCATGTGATATGCTGCAATGGACTCTTGATCTCCACACTAAGCAGGATTTCTTGATCGTTCTGTAGCTTTTGAGCGCTGATAAAATTTAGCATAGGATATAGTCTGCATAAATTAACTGCCTCACCTCAAGCGTCGAAAGTCTAATAGTCGGCCATCAGAAAGCTCCGTTAAAAAACAAACGTATATAGGACGCTTGTGGAAAGTTGTTGGTGTCTTCTCATTCAAGAATCCTATGTCGGCCTTGAAATTGACTCTCACTGCTCCGCCGTGCTTGGTCGCCTGAGAACAGTCAACACCGGCGAAGAGCAATTATAGTGCATCAACTCACCTTGCCTAGCAGTTTGATACTCACACGTAACTTTGGAAACTCTGCAAGTCGTGCAAGTAGTTTCATTCCGAATGGCGGATTCTTGCTCAGTATCATATCAATTCTGTGCGCCTCTGTTTCCTCCAGTGCCTGAATACTGTTAATGCCAGCACCAGCTAACTTTCTCACCGCAACGACACCAATCTGATCGATTTGCTTCATTTGAAGAGGTGAACTCTCCCAGACTCGACTAGCAAAGCTCCGCGCGAGTTCGAGACAGTTTCTCACGGCAACGCCATCCTCGTTGTGTATCTGACAATCAATGATGCATCGTAACAGACGATTGATGTGCGTGAATACAATCGCCTTATCTTGTTGAAACTGCAGTCTGTGTCTCTGGAACTGCTCGGCAGAAGGAAAGTCAACAGCACCTAATTCAGACTGTATGAGAAGAGAGATCTTATGAGCATTCTGAACCAATTCTACTTTTATTGGAAACCGGATTCCGTGAGCCCGATTGATCTCCCTGTAAAAAGGGCGCTCCGCTGCCTTGAGACGCAACTCGTGAAATTCATCTGCTTGAGATACTGCAGATAACTACCTCGTATTAGCCAGCGTCCAGAGCAACATGATCGAGTAACTTACAATTTCTGAAATTTTCGCTCTTGGAGGCAACGCTAGAATTATTTTCATAGTCTCAAACTTGACGTAGTACTTTGCCATAGCTTCACCGTACGGTGTGGCCTTAATAGGACCTTGCTTGACGACAAGTTCAGTCTCCCGGAGAAGTTTAATGTCCTTGTCACAAATCAGTTGCAGCATTTCATCCTCATCTCTGCGATCTGCATTTTCCTTTAGTTTGTAGCGAGCAGGATTTTTTCTGAGTCTCACGCATAAAAAAGTCCCCGCAAGCCACTTGATAGCGCTTTGGATGTCCGAAATCGTGCCCAAAGAGATCTCTGCATTGAGATGGTCGATGAGATTTAGATGAAGACAACTTTCTAGTTGCATTGTGCCCGATACCAGTTGTTCATAGATTGGAACCCGTTCTTTCTTAGCAAGTATGACAGCTACTCCAGTGTCGTCGAATTGAGGACGGCCGGCACGACCTAGCATCTGCATCATCTCCAAGTCGGTGTACTCTTTGCAACCGCCTTCCTGCCAGCAAACGGTATTCTTAATGATGACTAGGTAGCAAGGCAAATTGATACCAACGGCAAGCGTGGATGTGCAGCAGATGATACTCAGTTTTCCTTCAAGGAATGCTCTTTCAACGGCATGACGATCGTCGCTATCCAAGCCGGCGTGATGGAAAGCGACACCAGAGGCAACGAGTGCTATGAATGTAAGTAAAGCCTAATCTAGGAATTATGGAATGTACCTTTCAAATCTGTATTCTTGATAACAGGCATTCTCACCGGTCCGGCCCAGAATCGTCTTTGAGGAATAGTGTTTGACCACAGCTTGGCGAGCTCTTTTGCAGTAGAGATGGCAGAATTTCTTGTACAGCAGAAAATCATCATTGGTTTTTTGTTCGAATGCTTGGAGATAATCTCAGGGAGTTTTGACCCTAGTAACCTGTCGAATGCAAAGTCATTCCCCGTACACGGATAACCATATACAAATTTCTGAAGCTTCGTCGGACGGAACTCCTCGCCAAAATGTTCTTTATGAGCAGGCAGATGTTGCAGCGTATCATTCTTGCCCAACCACGTTGCTATGTCTTCTGAATTCGGTATCGTAGCACTCAGAGCAATGAAACGGACATTTGAACCGACGGACTTCATTCGAGATACCACAGCCTCGAGAGCAGCACCACGAGTATCGTTGAGAACGTGAACTTCATCAATCAGAAAGAGCCTGACTAGTTGCATCAACTTGGAATGATCTCTCCATCTTCGTGTCATACTATCCCACTTCTCCGGTGTGGTGATGATAATGTTGGCAGTCTGCACCGGTCGCGACTGAGTATAATCAGTATCGCCAGTCAACTCGGCACACGATAGCCCTAACGAAGTGAACTTCTTAGACCAATCACGGAATCTTTCAGAGCACAACGCTCTTGTCGGAGCCTGATACACCAGCTTGAAGAGGCCATCTTTCAGGTTGTTAACCAAACGGCAAATTGCAAGCTCCATAATAACAGTTTTGCCGCTTCCTGTTGGAGCAGATACGACAACGTTGTAGTCATTGTCATACACATGGTGAAAACACTTTGACTGCACCGCGTTAAAAAGGGGGTAAGGGAAGAGAGCTCGGAAACGATCTGGGAGTGTCTTAGTTTCGATCAGATGAATGCCTTGGACTACAGGTGGCGCGTGACTGAACGATATCTGACAAGGTAATGAAGGAGATGTTGATGGCCCTTTCCTGCTCGAAGAACTGTCTTTCGTATGCTCTGACCTGTCGCTAAGTTGAGCGGGCACATACTGATACTCCGAGAAACCTGGCGCCGAAGCGATTTGAGGCTGACTTGGTCTGAAGTACCGCAGCAACGGGCTCGATTGGAACGATGTATCCGGAGAGCTGGAGTGATGGCCTATGACTGGAGATTCAGGAGAGACAGCTGTTGATATCAGCAGCCGCGAACAAAAGAGAATGACAACACCTTACAATCCTCCGTAAAACGACGCAGCAAACCTCCTCTTCCCGTGGTTACCGTTTGAGAATCCCGCTCTCCAAGCTGAGCTAGAAGCTCTCGATCTGCATATATAATTAAATTAAGACTGAAATTTGTCGGAGAAGAATATCGCATTCATACCGAATGTGTCGAGCGGGATGTCATCATCTTCCGTCGTGAGGAAGGGGTTTTGAGGACCAAAAGGCATGGTGGCGGTGACGCTTCACATCAGCGACGAGTACGTTATCGTATGAAGTTCGTCAAGATTTCAAGAGAAGGGGAAAGAGAAGATGAAGAGGATAGAAGGTTTGGAAAGGGGTCCGAAAGTATACTCATCGAGCAACCACTCCGGAAGGCAGGAGCCTACCGCGTCAACCGTATGAGGTAGGAGCTTACCGAGCTACACGCACCTTCCTGTAGTACACGCAAGCTCGATTGTGCAGACAAGAAATAGACAGTGTCTCGATGTATTCATAATAATTGTACAAGCAAACAACCATACCCGCTGTAGCAACATCCGTCTATATAAACCTCAAGCAAAAAGCAAATCGGCAAAAATGCTATAATAATCCCTTCTTTCACCGTTCATTCATTCCATCCTTTTTTGTACATCTATTCATCAGGTTCTAGGAAATATCCTGTGCTACTCTGATTCGACTTGACTCGCGAATGACTCGGCGATGCAGGCCGGGACGTTGAAAGGCCGGCTGACAATAAAGGTGTATTAGGGAGTTTGATGGAGAAGTCGCTGGGAGGAGAGACGCCAGGTCTGCTGTGGTCCTCGTCAAAGCTCTCAATCCGAATTGGGGGTGGTCGCATCCGAGCTAGGGGGGAAGTTGATAGTGTAGTACCATATAAAAATGTTGCGATTAGGACTATAGCGGCGCCGATGCAGAACTTGTAACTATTAGCGACAAAAGTCGAGAACAAATAGGATGGTAAGAACTTACGTTGACCGACAACTCCAAACTAAACATAGACAGACTCGACAAAATCCCAACGACGAGGGTGAATCCCGTCGCAGTCGTCTTCGCAGTCTTGTCTGCGTACGCAATGGCATATCCCGCACCAAGACCCCCGATAGCCTGGATGAAGATAATCACCCAAACAATCCAAGTATAGCCGGCAAAGAATCCTTGCTTCGCAATAACCTCTCCATCGAGGAAAATCACACCAACAAAGAACGCAGGTACCACCGACTGAAGCGCCAACTGCACATTGCGCACCCAAAGCGACGTCTTCGCCGCACTATCGCGAATAACCTTCTCAAAACTAACCGCAGCCAACGCCGACGCAACACATGCGCACAGAGTCGCCATGAGACCCACCCGGCCGTCGAGAGTAGGATGCTCTAGCAACATATCCTCCTCAATTCCTTCGTAACTCGCAGACCGCTTCACAATCTTCATCGGCGAATACCCTTTTTTCTGCCTCCATTCTTCCAACGACCTCGGAAAATGTGCGGATTCATCTCTCGCCACCAGACGATCCGACTCATGGCCCGGCGCATGTAGCAGCACCACACCCGCCGCCAAAAACAGCAACAGTCCCCAATTCCGTGCGGGAATATACCGCTGCAACACCACCAGCCCAAAGACAGCCGCAAAGAGCAGCTTCACCTGGTACGTAATCTGATAAGTCGCCGGATCCAGATTCGACAGCGCTACGTACTGCAGCGAGTTCGAGAGTGTATAAAGGCAGGCGGGAAGAGCCAGCTTCCAGCTATCGCCTGCAAAGATTGTGTTTGATAAATTCGAAAACAGCGATGTGGCGGGCATGGAGGGCGGGGCGTATTTGGAGATTTCATAAAGGGCCATTGTGAGCGAGATGGCGAGTTTGATAGCTTCGGTTAAGAAGACGGCGGTGGAGGTTACGTAACGTTTTCCGGCGACGGTAGGCATTACCCTGGAATAATGGATCAACTTTGCATAAATGTTAGCATGAACTGAGCCCTTTCGTCGGCGGATATGACTTACCACGACAGTCGATGCATATTGTATCGTCAACTGGACGTCGAATCATCAGCCCACCACAATCTCCGATCACAAGAGTGCAGACATCCTTACCAAGAGTAGCGACAAATTCCGAATATAAGCCGACCTCGACTTTGACGAGATCTGTTTTACCACCATATTGTCGCTTTCCTTTGTTTTGCCTTGTGTGTCAGTGTGTGTGCGTGCGCGTATATGTTGATCCCACACCGATCAACAGATCAAAAGCACCAAGGCTCGAGCGAGGTCCAGAATCGCAGCGTGCAATTCTTTGACAGTTATACAAATAGGCGGGCTTGCGAATTATAGACAGCGACGAGTATGAGGAGAAGTTGTGTTGTGTTGTCACAGTGCGGTCAAAGGGGAGAAGGTCAGAGAAAAGTGACGTCTTTCAATCTTGGCAAAGCACGGAGATGAGTCGCAGGTCGCCGAACAATAAAAACAGCTAACCCGCTTCGACAGGAAAAAGAAACGAAAGCCTTGACCAACTCAACTTTGGGTTTTTAAATTTTTGAGAAAGAGAACAAATATGAGATTCGCTATAACCCGCACCGAAGAATTTTCTCGAAATAGGAGACGAGTACCTGAAGATTATCCGCCCCTGACACACGCACTACACACTGAAACGGCTTAGTCCTCATGTTAGTTTGTCTGGGGTAAGGCAGCCAGAGGCCGAGGCCCCTGGGTGGTTGCTGGCCAATCATGCGCGGTATTGCCTATACAGTACTCTCGATGCCATATTTCTCCAGCCCAGAGTTGAATGGCTATTGTGAAAGTCCAGTATCTGCGTGTCACAGACGATGTCATGTACGTAGTATTGGAATGCAGGCTGGTCTGTGTCACTTTCTACAAGCGGGTGTTGGCTGATACTTAATGTTCAATTCAACTCAATACGTACAGGCAAGTAAGAGATGTAATGCAACAGATATCGTAAAGAAAACAAAGATGACCCGCTGCGAACAGTCTGATATGCAAACCCAGAGACAGTGAAAGAAAGAAAAGTGTCTGTTCCCAATGCAACCAACCAACCTATCCCCGTCCCCTTCTATCCGACAAATGAAATAAAGAAAGGTGAGTAGTAATACTTGCCTTCATAGCGAAGGTAGATTTGATTATAAAAGGATTCAAAATGCAAGAAAAGAGAAGAAAAGAAAAGAAAAGAGTAAAGGACGACTAATGTGCAATAGCAACCTCGTCAGGATCTCGACCCCACTTCACAGCCCACAAGGGATAGACAGGCGGACTCGATAACTTTTCAGTCTCGCCTTCTTCCAAAACGATGGCACCGCTGCTATCTGTCCGGCGACGAGAATGTCGTCGTTGTGCGATTTCGTCCGGAAGCGGGGGAAGTGCATGGGATGGGGGAGGAGCCGCCAACTGATGAGAGAACCGGCGAATAGGGAGGAGAGTGGGTGTGACGGGAGATGCATGGCCCATGGTCGATGATGATGAGGGTGTTTCAGAATATGCGAGACTCAATCGAGGTGATGCGGTGAAATTGTGGTTGTTGTTGTTGTTATGGTCCGTTTTCTGCTCGGCATTAGACGCAGTGCGGTACGGTAGGTATGGATCTTTGTCGATTAAAGATTCACTTTCGGCAAGGTTTGGTGCAGCAATTGGAGGGATTCTCATAGCTGCACTCAGCCGGAGGAACGAAGTATCAAATTGAGTCTGAACAGGCTCAGGAGAGCTAAGTGATGGATGTTCTGATACCTCGTGATTCTCAGCCGCTCTTTCAGCACCAGGCTCAATATCTTTGAATATGCTTGGGGTAATTCGACCATTCCGTAACCTCATGGCTTCTAGCAACGACTCCTCCTGCCGAGTGACTGCGATGATGCGACTTCTTCTCTTCGCAGAGTGGAGATCGTTGTACGACTGTGAAGAAAGTCGGGGCCGTCTTGAGTTGCTGACTTCTTCCGCCTGCTCTTCCGGTTCCTCAATTAGAGGAACATCAAAATGAGCAGACGACCCATACATCTTCGTGGAAACGGATGATCTACTCATAGAAGAAAGTGAGTCGGCTCGTGAAGGGATAGGACGCCGTTGTGTACTGCGCGAGTCGGAGCTGACACTAGATACGTTGGAATCGGCCCGGCCAAGACGAGTCAATTGATAACCTTTAGTAGCAACTGCCGCTTCAGCATGACATATCTCTGGCTCAACATAGTCGTTTGTGGCGAAACTGTCCCGAGGCCCTCGTGATGGTGCCGCTTTTCTTACGAGCTGTTCACCGTAGTCCTCATCTGCATCGGTGCCTTCATCCTCGGATGATGATAAAGACAACACGCTGTTTTTTGTCAAATCCTTAGTATGAAAGGTGCTGCTGCTCTTTTTCTTTACCAAGCGGCCAGCAGACTTCTGATGAGCCGAACGCAAGTCACCTTCCGACTGCCATGTTTGAAGGGAGGCGCGGGGAGGGTTCGTATATGAGGGGGGTAGTGGCTGGCGATAGTAATGATTTTCGCTTTCACGGCTTCCACGGGACGTATGGCTTGATACCCTAGAAGGGGCACGTGATGACCTCCTGGAATCGACAGCCGAAGTAGTCTTGGCGATGCTGTTTTGCACTGGAGGTTGAACTGGCTTTATGATCGCTGGTGCTGGTCCTAGTGCTATTGGCTTGGAATGCTTCGCCTCCTTCACTGGCCTTGCATGATCCAACACACGGTCAGGCTGCTTCGTTTCCTCCTCATCAACTTCTAGAGTTTCCCCTAGGCGGATGATCTGCTCCAAAGGCACATCAAACCAGTCAACGGCAGGCCTGCGCGTGGAAACTCGTTTTCGTGGAATTGGCGGCTCCTCTGGGATAGGAGCCGGAGCTTCCTTAATCGATGCCCGCATATTCCCCCTGGAACGTGGTTTTGTGAGTTTGGCCGGTTGTGGTTTTACCGAGAACTCCGAAGTGACCGGGGACGGCGAGTTCGTGTATCGCTGAGGTGACAGCAAAGGCGCTGCAGCAGGTTTCGGCTTGGGAAACAGCAAAGAAAGGTCGAGTCTGCTTGGCTTCTTTTTCGGTGCGTCTTCCGCTCGTCGGTCTCCTTTTGGCGTTGTTGGTTTAGCGGGTTTAGCAGTTTTAGGACTCTTCGAATTCTGGTCCAACTGCGGAAATCCAATTCCCCGCATATCATCCACCACTCCAAACGCCAAACTAAGCTGGGAACGGGTATCAAATGCATATTCATCGAAGTTGAGGTCGCGTGCAAAGCCCGCTGTCGAGCCAGATTTGTGCAATTGCGGGTTCTCCATGGGCATAGGCGGACGAATGTATTGTCTTGAAGAAGATTGATTTGATTGATAGCTTCGGCCAAGTAACGGAGACGATGCTCGCACACGGAGTTCTCGATTTATAGATGGATTCGCTGGATCCAATTGTTGTAAGGTGGCCTACAAGACACGACATTGTTAGCTTTATAAAAAGACCGGCGGAACTAGCGGAAGGTATCAGCTATCAGGGTCTCAATACCATTCTGTTTCTTTCCGAGGTCATTCTCACTGTGCCCTGACTCGCCTTTCTAGGCAGATTCCTTTCATCATACATGGTGGTTTCTGCGTTGACGCTTGACGTTCGCACGGCTATAGGATATGGGCTACGCAGTGATTGCCTTCCCATGGCGGGATCAGAGGATAGTCCACGGGAGGTTTTCGTATTGCGCGAGACGGTTCAGACGAACCGGAGGAAATTTTGTGGAAGGCGAGGTCACCATGTGGTTTTGTAGCGAGTCTTTCCGGGGGCGTCGTAACTTTTTCGTGGGTGTGAGAGAAGAAGTTCTGGTAGTGTTGGTTAGATTTCCAAGTTGCTCTCCCCTGGTGGCAGGTGCGGGCTGAGAGTTTAGAGGCGGAGAACAGACCCACGGCAGGAACTACTACTACGCTAGCCCGTAGTTTATTAAGTCTGGCACACTACGCTTAGCACGTTGACTACGCCAGCAGTGGCTTCAGCCCGTGCGAAGCAAGATTCCTCGATTGTCCCGAGAATAGGAGGTGGGTGGTTCATTGTTGGCCTTGTCACTTGTGGTTGGCATATAGTAGATACTGAGTATAGTTAATACTGATCTCAATAATATGTACAGTAGTCGATATTATGCGGGCAAAGTGGACAAAGATCCATTGCAGAGATCGATCAGCCAGACTAGAGAACGCAAAGACTCGTCACTAACCCGATTTGAGGTCCCGATTGCTCCATTAGTAGGACAGTGGTGGTGATAGTGTGTCGATCCTGACGGTATTTGAGATATTGTTCTGCGTGGCAATTTCCAACAAATCGAATGACCAACGCGCGCTTCTCAGAGCTGAGCCAATGCTATGAGAGGAAGACTGAAGAATAGGAGTCGTCCCGTCAAACGAAGATGATAAAGCTCCCAGCCGAGAAAATCCCCCTGAATCGTGCAATTCTCGGACTAGACCTAATTGGGACACTTCCCTGGCCTGAAGCCACTAAGCCGGAGAAAGCGTCGACCAGACACAGACACGTGCAAACAGTGCAACTCTGCCAAGTGTCTCTTTTTCGGCGTGACAGCAACATTGTTCCGATCTATACGGAGGATTAACATCAAACATCCGACCTCCTTACAGTCTACACGTGCCTAAGCTGCACTACGTATGCAGCTATATTCCAAATCTCTCTGCCGATGTCGACGTCAGCCCTAGCAACCACCTCGGCTGAGAGGAGCTTGACAAGATGATGACAAACGCCGAAGAGCGATAGTGTTGCCTACCAATTGAGCTGAACCCTTGGCCTGGGCATGACTTGAAAATCATGTTCCTTTGTCCATTTCGTCGACTCGCCTTACGCCGGGATATGACTCAGCTGTTTGAGTCGTGTAGGCTTCTAGACCTCTCGCGTTCTAGTACTTTTAATGTTTTCGAACTGGGTATGATGACATTCCGGTCCTATCCAAAATGAGACAAACTAAGAATCACTTTCTCTTCAATGTACGTCGTTGCAGGGCTAACCCTACTTTCCTATTGTCGCCTCTCGATTCGTTCTATGGTCTAGCAAAACAGATGTTCTATTTAGCCAACTACTTCCTCAGCTCACTCTTCCGCCTTGAGATCCTTCGAAATCCAGTATCGAATCTCAAGCGATACAAGAGAGTCAATACCGAAGCTGTGCAAACCGCACAATGTTTTCAGGGCATGCACGTTCCGCTCTAAAGTTGAGTTGTATTCAATCTCCTTCGCAGCTGGGATGTCCTTGATTCCGTCCTTGATGGGTCTTTGAAGAGCGGCATGAGGTCTGATTTCGATCATGATGTCTCGTCCGCTTTTGTTCATACTACCCTTTTTGCATTCCTCGAGGAGGTGTGAGACCATTTCTCCAAATGCGGATGAGAATATGACTTGGCCGACGAGGTTGTCGACCCAATATACTGAAGTGCATGTATCCTGCACGGGAACCTCTATGCCATGAACAGAGGAGAAGGAGCAAGGCCGTTCCGAGTGCATATCTCTAGGTTCTAAGTCACCTAATTTGAAAGCGTATTCCCCACTGATCGTCCATAAAGGAAGAATGATACGCAATCCCAGTTGGAATAACTCTCCCAAAAATGTTCTCTTGCTGCATGCGTTGTGCGAGCTCCGTGACCGCCCTTGTGCCACCTGTGACGGTAACGTTATCGGCACTATTTACGCAGCCGATGACGAGAGGTTCGCATGTATGCTCTGTTATCTCCGATAGATATTTCTGAATTGCACTCTCTGAAAGAGCGACTGAAATCATGGCACCTGAATTAGGATGTTCATGCAGCAGCTTTGGGACTAGAAACCCTTTGAAGTACGCCGTCTGAATTGCAGATTTGTGCGAAAGTCCCCCGGCAGAATATGCTGCTGCGATTTCACCAGATGAATGACCGATGACGGCTGTTGGGCGGACGTTCCAGCTTGCTAACAGATCTATCAAGGCGATTTGTATGGCGGTGCAAAGTGGTTGAGAGAACTCGGGTTCGTTGATGCGAGAGAGGGATTTGTCTCTGTTTAGTTCATCTAATACAAAATAATCAGTATTGGATATCGCAATACACTATAAGGGAAAACTTACCAATAAGACTCCATTCACACCCAAATTCTAACTATCCCCTTGATGTATGTCCCAGACTTCTCCAAACTCTCCCTATACACCGAATACAAACTCAATTCTCTCCTCATTGCAAACCACTTCGCCCCCTGACCTGTAAACACAAAACTGACCAACGGCTCAGAAGATGACCTCTGCGGCTTTGACGCCAGATTAGCCAACTCCTCCAGTTGAAGCTGCTCAATAGAGTCTACTACCACAAAATACTTCCATGGTAGCGCGCTTCGTCTTGTTGATAGTGTATACGAGAGGTTCTGGAGATAGCGTTGTTGCTCCTCGGGGCGGAGATAGTCTGATTTGAGGGCTCAGAAGTAGCGCTGGTAGATTTCTAGGATTCGTGGAATACCGGATTCGTCGGCAGTTGAGAAGGGGAGGACGATGGGCCATTTAAAGATCAATTGACGCAGAATTCTGTTGCCGTTAAGATTAGGGCTATTTCCGTCAGTGTCCTCGCCGGGCAGTTGGCCTTGTAAACGATGACCTTCAGTCAACGACTTTGATACTTGGGTCACTGATCAATGCTTTCCTTCCAGACCGTTGAGACGCAGGTAGTTCAGCGCATCATCTACAATAGCGTGAGCATTTGTTCCTCCGTAGCCAAAGTTGTTGATGCTGATACGACGCAGACCTTCTGCTGGGAAGGGCATGGGGCTCGTCAAGAACTGGAACAAGACTACGTCAGAAACGGATCCAAAGGAGCTGAATAATAAACAAGGTCCCTACCTTGAAATTGTACTTCCCAATCGGATTATTCGGATTCGGCACCCGATAATTAGCATTCGGGGGCACTATTCCATTCTCCAACACCAGCACCGCCTTGATCAAACTCGCCACTCCAGCCGCAGCCTCAAGATGGCCGATATTCGCTTTGAGCGTGCCAATCCACAATGGTTTCTCAGTTGCTCTCTTAAAAGCATTATGAATAGCCTGCGCTTCTAGTGGATCACCAATCGCGGTACCCCTGCCATGAGTCTCGAAATAGCTTGTATCTTGCACGTCCAGATTCGCATCTTTATACGCTTGCAAGATATTTTCTGTCTGCGCATGTTTACTCGGCTGCGTGATACCGGGTGTCCGACCATCTTGGTTGACTGTTGTGCCGCAAATGACTCCGCGGATTGAGTCATTGTCGCGAATAGCATCCGACAATCGCTTGAGGACTACGACGCTCACAACCTCACCTTTTGCGTTACCGTTTGCGCCAGAGTCGAAGCTGTATGAACGGCCGTCTGGGGACAGGAACCCAAGTGTTGAGAGTTGGTTCATGTTTACTTCTGGCGCTAGAATGAGGGAGACACCGCCGACTACAGCCTACTCCTACTTTAGTATCAAGACTGTAGTGATATTCCCTGGGGGCTAACGTACGAAGTTTGATTCCCCGGCCTTCAAACTCTGACATGCCATGTGAACAGCTGCCAGACCGGATGAACAAGCCGTATCCAGAGTGATACTAGGACCTCTAAAGTCAAAAAACCAGCTGATTCTGTTGGCTAGCAAGGATGTACCGATACCAGTACCCATGTATTTTGCAGTCAGTTCTGGGTCTCGATAGAGAATGACCTCGTAGTCTCTAGTTGACGCTTCAACGTAGACTGACGTCTTTGAGCCTTGAATTTTGTCCAATGGAGCGCCGGCTGCATTCATTCAGTGGCTAGTTCAAGATCGTACATAAAGTATGAAGGAGCTTACCGTTCTCTAAAGCTCTATAAAAAGTTTCCAAAAGAAGCCGCTGCTGGGGATCCATTGACTCAGCTTCGATCTGCTGGATTGAAAAGAATGGAGCATCGAATGCAGCGATATCCCCAGTAATAAAATTGCCGAAACGGACGTTTGCCTAAGCACTGTGTTTAGGGAATGAGACCTGCCAAAGAAGAATGAATTGTACTGTATCTGTCCGACTCAGATTCGGATGATAGAAGGCATCCATGCTCACACTTTCCTTGGGTACGTGGGTTTTGGTATATCGTCCTTCGTAGAGCATGGTCCAGAATTCCTGGGCTGAGCATGCATCTTGAGGTAGTCCAACGGCGATAGGATCAGGCTCAGTGATAACAGGCATTGTGATAAGTTCAAGTTACAAGTTCTAGTGTCTAAATTTAATCCGTTTGGATGAGGTATAGTAATACTAGGTTTGAACAACTTGAACTACAAATTATCACCAGGTATCTGGGTATCTTATATCTGCTTGTCAATCAACAACCTTCGTCACAGTCGATATCGTATTGCATCTGCATTGGAAAAAAACACAGGGATGTAATTGAATCTTTATCAACTTACGCGCCGAGTTCACGAAGATCGGTGACTCAATTGCTTGAACAGGACATTTAATATACATAGAATCGAATCATGATATTCCAACGGCGGTCGACCGATAGATACACGGGCATATTCCGAAGCTCTTTCGGACCTCATCTCTCAGCTCATCTCTACGCGCTTTCGCAGTGTCTCCCACATTGAGCAGACTCATAGTCCGGCACACCTGATGGCTTGACTGTATGCGCGCTTGACTATTTCATGCGGCTAAGCATGTACAGTGCCGGCCAATATAAACCCTGCATATAAGTGACAACTTACACATTTCCTGCATAAAATCGGGCATGTAATTGATTCTCGCGACCATGAGTGTATTTGCAATCATCTCGCTGGTTCAAAACAAGATAAACCATGTCTTTTCCAGGCATGGTGCAAATTCAGACCGCCACTGGTTTAACCCTATTGCCGGTCGTCCTGCTTTCAAGAAGGATAGTTATGACCTTACTCAACCTTGCAGTACCCCAATTGGATTTGAAGCGAGATCACATTTCAGCCAGACGACCATTTGCCAATCTTCTTTTATGCCTCATATACGTTCTGCGGTTTTTACATATCGCTCATTGGTCTACTTCTTTGATCACATTAGTCTATCGATACGAATGGCACCACTCTTAGCTCGGCTTTGGCCTAAATGAAGCAACCTTTTTGTCTTATATTTTTTTCCCTTCTAGCATATTTCAACAGGATTAATCAGCCTGATAAACTAACCGCATGATTACATATCGAATACCGAGTCGCAATGGTGATGCTTCGCGAGACTGGCCGCCTCACAGTGTGGCTTACGATTGCCATGTCTGCTCTCGCTATACTAGCCGTTGGCGTTCGGCTCATTGCCCGGAATAAAGTCAAATTGATTTTCGATCCCGACGATGTATTTATTCTGCTAGGGCTACTATTCTTTCTTGGTGTAGAAGCCAGTCTTCTAGCAGGCACAGTTTACTCCGGCGCAGCCGACATGTTGATGAGCTGACTCTGATCGCTTAGGAATCTACACTTCGGGCGGAACACTCGATGAATCTCAAATGAAGTTGAACGAAATTGATAAACCTCTTTTAAATAAATCTACGCGCTAGAATCTTTCGTCACAACGACCATTACCGCCATCAAAATTGCCATTCTATTGATGCACCGCCGAATCTTTCCAATCGCCGAGTTTCAATGATATGCGCTCGTCGTCGGCGTGTTGTGCGTGACTTGGTATTTTATCTGCTTTTTCGTCAATATATTTCAATGCTGACCGTTGAGAGCTGCGTGGCAGCTTGAATTGTTGATGGATGGGCAGGCGACATGTCTTGACATATGGACATTTCGTTATCGGATATGAGATTTTCAATACGCTCTTTGATATCGCCATATTGATGCTCCCTATTCGAGCACTGCCAGGCGCACACTCCAGTTGTCGATGACGAAGAAGATAGTCGTCGGTGCCATATTCATTCTGGGTGGCTTGTGAGTTTTTGCTTCCTGCCATGGACATCCACCTGCTGACGTCTTCAATATTGTTGTCATTTGCATCATCCGTACCGTGTACTTGAGCAATGCAACTCTTGAAATCCTGGTATTATAAATCTACTGTCCCCCAAACCTATCAACGTTATTGCCAATTCTCTTTCTTAGTCGCAATATACAACGGCCTCAACTGGACATCAGTCGAACTGGCTGTTGCCGTCCTCTGTGCTTGTATCCCGACTTACGACTCCCTACTTCATACACAGAGAGCAGTCCGAGCACTGAGTTCTTGGGGCTCACACAACAAAAGTCGGTCTGGTAACAGAATGTTCAAGTCGTTTGGATACGAGCGACAGTCTGATAATAATGAGCTGGAACACTTATCAGAGCCGTCGACGCAAGCATGAGGAATACCAAAAGGCGCATGTAATGGTTTGATGCTTAGAAAAAGCAAAACATGCCCGGACCCCGTAATATCCATGCAAATTTTGATACGTGACGAAATTGACACACGTCGTTCGTGACCATACTGGTACCACAAAACCAGGATGCGCGTATTAACATAACATGTATTTTGCCTGAGCGACCAACAGACAGACACAAAGAAGCATAATAGATTGAAGGTCAAAGAGTCCAAGTCAAACGTCGTGGCCAGCTGATCTACGTCAATTTATTCTTGCTAAACTCTTTCCCCTCTACACTGGTTGACTCGACATCCGATAACTTTTTTATCACAAACATTAACCAGCAAGCCAGCAAAATGGTTGATAATTGGGATCCAGCAAAGCCACTGGTAGCTCGACAGCCATTTAGTCTCATTTACACGATCTACTACATCCTCAGTAGCGCGGCCAGTATTCCAGCATGGGCTATACTCTACACTATCCCACATCTCAGGCCGGTCTCGTCATGGCCCTACAAAACAGCTGTGACCAACAAGATTTCCTATTATCTGTTGACTTTCGTCAGCAAGATTCGCATTTCAACACCGCAGCCCATATCCCCAGGAAAAGAATCGGGCCTGTTTGTTGCTCTGAAACCGGCGAATAATTCAAGAAAGACCTACACCGGGCTCCTCGACAACCCGCAAATCCAGCCTACAACCATCGGTGGATTCTGGGTCCCTAGCCTCAAACAATTAGCAACTGTATCATCCGCCACAAACGATAACTGGGTTGTACTTCATTTTCACGGTGGTGCATACGTGCTTATGACTCCACGAGACCCCACTGTGCAACGAGGGCCCAAACAGCTTTGCGAAGAGCTTCCAGCAGATGCCGCTTTGTGCGTGGATTATCGACTCTCCTCGAACCCTAAAAGCAGTCATCCGGCACAACTACAAGATGCAATTACTGCGTACAACTATCTCATTCATGATCTGCAAATTTCTCCTTCGCGGATTCTAGTCTCGGGTGACTCTGCTGGAGCTCACCTTGCTATACTCTTGCTTCGCCATCTCACAACTCACCCAGAAGTCGGACTACCATTGCCTCGGGCGCTACTACTACATAGCCCATGGCTAGACTTAACCCCAAAGGGAACATCCGTCGACAGCATGCCTGGAGGACGAGATTATATCTCCGATGCCTTCCTACAATGGGGAGCCACAACATTCACCCCTACCGGATCGTCGCGCGATGCAGATTTCGTGAGCCCATTCTACCATCCATTTGCCAGTCCCATTCCAATTTGGGTCCAGGCAGGCGGTGTTGAGAAGCTTTATTCTACCATCGCGGAGTGGGTAGGCAAAATGAGAGATGCTGGATCAACAATTGAGCTGTATACTATGGAAGATATGCCGCATGATGTTTTTCATTTCTCGAGTGACATGGATTTGGAAGCTCAGGCACGGGATGCCATCCGTGCTGCGAAGGGGTTTCTCGAGCGCACTCAATGAACAAGTGTAGGTTCGGTTATTCCCAGTGGTTTTGTATCGGCTGCTTACAGACATGAAGCATCGAGTCTATGTAAATTACCCGGCACCGGGATTGGAGAAAGCATACCTTTTTTTTTTTTTTTTTTCAAACTGATAAAGCATTGTTGTCAAACAAAATCACGAATATTCTTGTGTGTCCAACCTGGTCGCAAAGTGAGGGGTCACTTGTGTAACGAACCGTACTGGTAATTCAAATACTCCATACAAATCTAATACCCAGCCCACGATGAAATCACACTCGCCGAGGTCTCAGAGCATGGGTCCATGCAATGACTGCGTATGTATTGGCCAGCCGATTTCCAAAGGTCTTTCACAAGGACCTCTTTGAGTACTTCAAATCATCGAGCAAGAAACCCTGCATCGACAGACAAGTCAATCCCAGTCACATACCCGCTCTCCCTACCGCTTGCAAGCCACACCACCGCACTGCCAATGTCCTTTGGCTGACCTAACGTATTGAATGGAGATGCCTTTTCAAGCCAGGTTACATCACCCGTGGCTTCGATGACTCGCTGGAGGAACGGTGTCATAATATCTGTAAAGCCAGGTCAGACTACCGGAATGAGTACACCGGAAGAAGTTCAGACACTCACATCCTGGTTTGATAGCATTGCACCGTATTCTCCTCTCTCCATATTCGACGGCGACTGATCACGTAAACCCGAGAATGGCTGATTTCGCTGCGCAGTATGCGGCTAACAAATGAGGGGAAGACATATTAATTACCCTGTAACGTCTAACCTCGGCTGCGTGCGGGGTGGCATACAACCAAACAAAGAGAAACAAACTCACAGCACCCTGGTAGCCCGCTAGAGCCAGCAATACTTGAAATATTGATTATATTGCCCCTGAAACCACGCTCGTCTTCGTCCTGTTTTAGGAACTGGTCCATCGCGAACTTGGTGGCTAGGAACGTGCCAGTCCGCGCTGACAGGCATCTAGACTTAGTGATCTGCAACCCCTTTGAGACAATGAAAATCGGAAGTTTGGAAAATACAAGCATCTGTTCCATTGGATTGCTGTCATTTCATCCATTAAAATCCAAAATTCACGCCCCAGCATTGTTCACAATTCTGTTTCAAGTGAATGATATTCCTTGTTAGCTCGTTTGTTTCTCGGATACGCAATATCAGAAATGGAAGTGCCACGAACAAATCGAGCCTGCTGGTTTTATTGGCTGCCTCTTGAATGGCATAACCAGTCGAGTAGACATCATTCGCAACATCATCTTGCTCCAGACTAATATCACACCTGACATAAAGCGCTCTATCTTCTCCATATAGCGAGCGAATAGGTTCGTGCGTTGGCAAATCTGCCTCATTCTCACTACTATTGTTCGAGACTTCCAAAGCTTTAGATGCCATATCTGCGCCTTTGGTCGCCTTAAAATTAGGATCCATGGTTGAACGGACATCCTGTGTTTCCTTCAGATCAGCACAAACTACCAGTTGAGCACCCGCTGCTGCAAGAGCAAAGCAATCCCGCGACCGAGGCTGGATGATGACCCAGTGGCCACAGCAGTGAGGCCACTTAGACGATCAGAACTCATTGTGGGTGTTTCGTGAGCAATTTTGTCCTTCTTTCAAAGTATTGAGAAAGGTGTAGGTCTGATGTCTAAACGAAGACGAGAACGAATTTGAATAACAAAGTGTCTCTCGCTATCCATAGACAAGGTTAAATTCATACTTAAGTAGTTGGTGTACAGAAAGTCAAAAAGAAATACGAGTTATAGCGAGAAAATTACTGTGGCCATATGCATCGTATCCCGAATCGCTGTCTACCGCACTTCTATGGCGATCGGTCATAGCTATCAGCTTCGGAGAGTATTTACAAAACTAACCGCCCTTACATATGCACCTGTATAGCCCGCATATATTATGAACTGCAATGAAGTTGGTGAAAATAATGTTCGCATGCGCAGCGACAATGCGTATCACAATTCTAGCTCTTGAGGTTGCAATTGGTCGGGTGGCCGGTGGTTCGGGATGTTGATATTACCTGGGCGCGTAAGCCTGCGTCTTGTGTAGCCGTGCGAGTTTATGCAATAGCTTCGACTGATGCCTCACAATAGCGCCTAAGTAGTTATATTAGCTTTATCAAAGAAGGAGTCAATTGACATAGCATGATGCTCTTGCGATTCTCAGTCAAGCGGATGGTGGAATACAGTCGGCCTACTCGGCCCTCCGGTGATTTTTTTCTTTTGGGGTATTCTCTTGCAGCGCTTATCAATGAAAATCTCAAGCTAGTTTATGCATATAATACAATCTAGAATAAGTATGTTGCAGTTTTGATTGTGTGTTTGGACAGGCGTATGTACGTTGGCTGCATAACGAAGAAACAATCACAATCTATGCGACGCCAAGGTATTCATAACAGCAGCAAAACTTTGATTATTATATTGTATTTTCTTTTTTGTGCTGGTTATACTTCCTTGGATTTTGAGCTCACAATCAGTGCTACAAAACATTTCAGATATGGCAGTTGCGACGTTGAGTTGGAAATACTCACTTTAGGTACTATAATACACGTATGCTAGCTACATATGCAACTACAAGACACTTTAAGCTGCACCAGACAAGCATTTTTGTTAATATTACACTTTACAAACTTCAAGCTTCAGAAAGGGCCTTCTCCTCTCGCGATCCTATTGCAAGTCGCGCAAGACCCTAAGATCAATAGATTGCCTAATCGGGGTTGATTAGGGCTTGACCCACAAACAAAGTCACCACGCTGAGTACCGACTACAAGGTCCACGAAAAGTCGATAGCCTTGACCATAACCATGCAATAATTCTCTTGAGTGAGATTCTATAGCGAAGGTTAACTCATGCTCAAATGGAATGAAGTGGGTTGACTGGTAAAATATCGGCCGCACCTTACATTTCGAGTGGAAAAATTTTTCTTCCTTCGCTGGCTGCTCGCCTAGATAATCACATAGCTGCTACATATAATAGGTAGGACTTATACTTTCTTGGATATGGTGCATGAGTCCACTTTCGCAAAGTGTTTCTTTTATTTCGAAGAAGATTTTGTTGATTAATATACCAGAAACAGTGAAGTTCTCACTGTGTGGCCTTTCTTGATGTGATAGTATCTTTAGAACAGATATACTCGTCCATCTATTCAGTGGTCCAAAGAAGTTTACTTATTATGTTTATTATATCTAAGTATATCTGCTTGTCAACCCGCTCGAATACCATCTCAGCCCCGGTGATTAGAGTTGGTATCTTGGTCTAACTCTTAAAATGGTACCATACATAAACTTAGCATCCGTATTAATGCACAAGTTCGTATACAAATTCGTATATAAATTAGTCTATAGATCGGTCCAATGAGAAATCACCCTAGCCTCCATTCAAGTCACCAGTAGTGAAAAAGAAGGAATCTCGTCGGACGCGATGAACCTTGAAATTCAAAAAAAGTTAAGAAATTACTATGAATGGAATACGATAAGACGAATGCGAGCAAGCGGATGAGCTTTGAACCAATGAAGTTTCATGAAACGCACGGTGTGGGTCTGTCGGCGGCGAGACCACTCGGGCCCGGGCAGAGAAGCCCTAACATGAGAAGCTGTGTATATGAAAGATATAAAAAGGTGGACTTGCGACTGTGATATAGATATCTTTACTACATTCAAACAACTCAAACGCATTGACTCTTCGTCGAAGTGACAGACATACTTGTTCTTACATCTGCTAGAGCGAGAATTTTCAGACCGACACAATGAGTCGATCTCCATCAGCAACAAATAGCAATAGAACAAGTCCGGTTAACGACCTTGAGAAACAAGATGCTTCTTCAACAGATAAAGCTCCCTCTCATCAGGGAAACCCTCCTGCACCAGGCGACCAATACGCTCCCCGAACCGCCAAGTTCTGGACCATTATGCTATGCAACTACCTCTCCCTTTTCCTCGTTGCCCTCGACCGCACAATCATCACAACCGCCATCCCGCGCATAACCGACGACTTCAACAGTCTAGGTGACATTGGCTGGTATGGATCAGCCTACATGCTCGCCAGCGCCATATCTCAACCGTTATTTGGCCGTATCTACAAATTTTACGATATGAAATGGGTCTTTCTAACGAACGCGGTCTTATTTGCAGCTGGTTCCGCGATATGTGGTGCTGCGCCGAACTCTAAGGCTTTTATTGCTGGTCGCGCCATTGCAGGCTTTTCATCCGCGGCGATCTTCTCGGGCTCGATGCTTATTGTTATTCCGTTGGTCCCCTTGCATAAGAGACCTATGTTCCAGGCTGTGAATGGTATGATATTTGGTATCACCTCTGTGTTGGGTCCATTGATCGGCGGTGGATTGACCGATGGTGCTACGTGGCGGTTAGTTTTCTCATTTAATGATCTGGAAATCTCCCTGACCCGATTTTGTAAAGATGGTGCTTTTATATCAACCTCCCCATCGGCGCAGTGAGCTGGACTTTTATGGCTCTCGTCTGGCACCCGGAAAAACCAAAGCGCGAATCCGCTTCTACCGCGACGCATATCAAACGACTCGATCCCTTGGGTATGTCGCTTTTCGTGCCAGCCGTCATCTGTTTGCTTCTGGCTTTGCAATGGGGTGGATCAACCTACACCTGGAACAATGCTCGTATAATCGCTCTATTTGCGGTTTTTGGCGTCCTCTTTTTGGGGTTTGTGGCTGTTCAAATCTGGAAACCGGAGACTGCAACAATTCCGAGCAGGATTATCAAACAACGAAGCATTATCAGCACGTCCATATACATTTTATCAGTGTATAGTACTATGATGATGTTGATATACTATCTCCCAATATGGTGTAAGTATCCTCTTATTATTATATCACAAATGATACTGACAATCACAGTCCAAACCGTCAAAATGGTTAGCGCCGTCAAATCAGGCATCTATACAATCCCTCTTGTCCTCAGCCTAATGATCTCCGGCTTCATTGCCGCCTTCATGACCCAAAAGATCGGCTACTACGTGCCCTCCATGTACCTCTGTCCATGCTTTCTAGCCGTCGGAACAGGGCTAATGTCAACCTTCACCATCTCTACCGGCTCTTCGCACTGGATCGGCTACCAATTCATCTGCGGGTTTGGCCTTGGTCTCGGAACACAAAACGCCGCTCTGGTCATACAGCGCATCCTTCCCATGACCGACATCTCGATAGGGTTTTCCTTAATGTTGCTTTTACAGCAACTGGGGGGCGCTGTATTCACATGCGTCGGCGAGACGGTGCTGAATAATGTGCTTATTTCCCAGCTTGCTGGTGTGCCCGGTATAGATACGAATGCGATTGTGGACCAGGGCATTACGGATTTGGCTTCGGTTGTACCGGCGCGATATATGGTTGTTGTGCAGGAGGCGTACAACAAGGCATGTACGAGGATATTTTTGGTGTGCATGGGCTTGACATTGGTGGGGGCTGTTAGTTCTTTGGGGCTAGAATGGAAGAGTATCAAGAAAGGGAAGAACGGCCAAAAAGCGGGTGATGGTCCCGCTGAAAAGACCGTCTCTAGTGATGGGAAGAATGGAGAGAATGACCAGAAGGCGGAAAATGAAAAATAGGCAATTGCAGCTTACTCAGTCACAATCTGCTTTACGAATTTCTCATCTAGCTACATAGATACCTCGATAGACTTAAAATCTCTCTTCTTAGATAATACGTCTGACATCTTCAGAGTCTACCACGGAATCTCGCTTCCACTCATGACATCAATAAACTTTCCAGACATGCCTTCTCTTGTAGCTTCAGACACCTAAAACTAATCAGCAAGCTAGACGCGATGGAAAAGTTGATGAGGGACATACCAACTGAAAAATCGCATTGACCGAGGCCTCCACGTCTGTCGGCGGCTCAGGAAAATTAACAGCATCAGCATAAGCCTGCCCATTATCCGTCTTGACCCATCTAACATCAAGATTAGCCTCCATAGTGCCACCCTAACCAATTTTGGCAGCAAGAAAAGTAAATTCGTACCCCGGATGGATAGCAAGAGCCACCAACCGCCCATTCTCCTCATGAATCTTCCTCACAAAATAATTCCCCGCGGCCTTCGACGCTCCATACCCACCACATGGTGTCGAATCAACATACGCCAACGACCCAAGCACCGAACTCACAAGAATAAATCTCGGATTCGCCGATTTCTCGAGCAGATCTTTCCAGAGTTGTTGATACAACCGCACGGGACCAAGGGCGTTGACGCGATAGAACTGCTCAAGCGCGTCAATGGGAGCGTCGAGAATGGTGTCAAAGGGTGCGCCCACGCCGGCGTTTGCGATTATAATGTCGATTTTCGGGATTTTGTTTTCTGGAGAGAGGAATGATGAGCGGAGAGCAATTGTGTCGGTGGTGGAGGCACTGTCGAGGTTGTAGATGCCGTGCAGTGTCCCGGGATAAGACTTCGGAAGGGCTTTGAGAATGCTGGATGGGTCGTTGGTGCGTGCGGTGAGGATGACGCGGGTGTTGGATTGGTTGAGGTAGAGTGCTGCGAGGCCGAGGCCTAGGCCTGAGAAAGGTATTAGATGATATTTTCTTCAAGGGGATGCCTTGAAGGCATTGGGTTGCAAGTGAACAGACGGAATTGTACTTGCCCCTATTCGCGCCAGTGATGAGCACAACAGTTTCATCAGACATGGTGCTTGACGTTCTAGATCAATAATACGAAGAAGCCGTTGATTTAGTTGAACAACTGTAGCAAATATGAGGTCAACTAAGAAGATACGAAAGGAGAAGAAAAGAGAAGATAAGTCTGTGGGAGAAACGCACTTATAAAAACCCCACTTTAGATCGAAATTAGCCCCAAACCCTTACACCTCAGCTGAATCCGCAAGCGGATTGACTCGTTACGATCTTATGGAACTTTCTTGATGAAGAATACTAATAGAACTGATGGAATAATCTATTTTGAGTTTTAGTGTGTGTGTACCTGGAATCCGGTGATGCTCATACCCAGCACTGCGAGAGCTGCTCGCGAACCACGGTATCCAGTGAACCATCCACCACGATAGCAATTTCCATAATTTCTAATATTCAAGAAAGAGAAAAGGTATGCGACTTGTACAAGGAAAGAGGAACATGCAACCAAGCAAGAAAAGAGCAACAACCATGAGGAAACCGATGCCAGAAGGGAGTCGATTAGGGCTAAATTTCCTATTCGGGCTCGGCTCCGGCCCCCACGGAAGATTTTTGTCACCTTCCTAAAAGGTCCGATTAGGAAAGTAGAATTTCGACATAAGCAAAAACAAGACAAAGAAGGAACCACAAATCACCATCGCCATTCCGTGCTCAAGACAAAGGCTTGTAGGTGAAGCAATCAATAGAATCCAGAATCTTCCAGATCTGCTGATTTTCTGAAGCACCGTTGATGGACATCTCCGCTTCAAGCGCGCCCCAGCTAGCGGCATAGTTGATGACTTTGGTCTGCTGATTGGGATGCAGGATGGGTTTGAGATTCATTGATTCTGAAATGATGCGTTGCCAAAGATGCAGTGAGAGGCCGAATCGGTATTTGGAGCGGTAGTTGTCGGTCGTCTTTACCGTTGTGATCGATTTCTTGCCGCCGTTGCGACCTGAGTATTCTTTAACATCTTCGTGCGGATAATTTGGCATTGCTGCAGCGACCAGTGGAGGATTGATCTGTATTAATGGATTCTCGGATGGACGATGGATTGCCGGGAACGTGACATCGAATGTCGACGACTGAGGATCAAACCTGAACGAGGAGATAAGTGCCCCGCCGCGCGGAGGAGCGTGACAGTGTTGTCGACGAGCCGATGGCTGTGCTATTGGAAGTTGTAGGTCTGGCACACTCACAACTGCTTCGGTGCTTCGACCAGAACTTTCTCGAGTTCCCGCATACACGTAATTTGACGGAGCTCCAAGTACTGTTCGAGTAGTAATAGGATTACTAAATGGTGATCGTGCTCGGGGGACTCGTGTCAGCGCTGCGGTTAGTCCGTTCTTTCTAGCTGTAATCAACCCATCTTCAGCTGAAGGCGGGCGGTTCTCGGGATCTAGCAGGATGATTCGAGCGACCGCCAACATGCGCAGAGCACAATGCCACAGAATCGATTTCCGGAGTCCTTCCGTACCCAACACATGGATACGCTGTTGACTAATAGTGCGGCCAAGATTGACCGTCAAGCTCTGGAGGAGTCGACGACGACGCTCCCCTTCGTGGTCGAGTTCAATGTCTAGACTTTCAAAATCTTCGACGAGGTCATCTCCAGAATCGGCCTCAGTGGTAAAAAGCTTGATCTCCTCCGTGAGTTTCATAAGTCGATGTGACAGGACGCTGAGACCATTGTTTGGCAGCCAGTAAATACCACAACGACCCTGCTCGATTGGAGGGAGACAAGGTGGTTTGCCTCCTGGTAGGAAAGACAGAAGGTTTTCTGGGGCTCGATGGAGTCTAACCATTTCGGCGAGATGGATGATGGATCCATTCGCTATGCCAACATCTTGAACAATGAGATATGGAACTGAGCGCAGGCCGCGGGTGCATGCGTAACGTCTAAGTTCGGCATCGCTGTGAGTGTGATGCTTGGATCCGGTTGTCTGTGGCGAAACTGTAAGATATCCGTCAGTATCGTCTTGTGGTGCATGGTTATAGGGGCCTTCTTCAGTACTAACCTTGTCGAGTTGACTTCGTTTCCTGCCCAGCTACACCAGGCTCATCTTCACGCTCCGAGTGCTCCCGCATCAAATCCTCAGGTACATCCCCATCGCCCTCCCCGTCCTCCACAATTTCCACAAAATCAAGCTCACTACGAATATAAAACCGTGCTAGTAACTCAATACCCAACGGTCCCAGCACATTCCCACTGAAATCAATCTTCTTCAACACACAGCACTGCTCAAACGACTGCAGGAAGTACCGCCATTTCTGCGCGTCAGAGGCCGTGACAATCTTGATCTCATTGTTCGAGATGTCGAGTTCCTTAAGATCCCGTGAGCTCAGATTAATTACTTTTGCGAGCTCCACAAGAGCATTGACGGTCAGTCGGTTTCCTTTTAGGTGTAGTTCTTGCAACTTGTTGATGCCTTGCGGGCAGTCACGGCTTTTGGACTCCGCGGCAATTTGTAGATCGAGGATGAATTCGTTGAAGCCATCGTCTGTGAGTTCTTTGCCTGATACGTCAATTTCGAGGATCGGGTCGCGGACTCTGAAGTTTGGGGTTGAGGGGATTCGTTTATTCTAAAACACATTAATATCTTTTGTCTTGTTCTCTGGACCAGCTGAGTTACATACCAGGTCCTTCTTCACAGCTAAGCCAGCTTTGACACCGCTGATTTTTCTCTGGGCTCTGTTAGCAGATACACAAAGCATTAGAAATAAACAGCCCACTCACGGCGGTGTAGTTTAGTCGAGCCATCTTGTGTTGTGGCAAAGGGGTATGATCTCCTGAAGAGGGAATTGTCAACAGATAGAACCTTCAAGCTTCAAGATGACCAAAAAAAGGAAGTAATAGTCAGGAAAATATAAAATAAAGAAGACTGACAAGAAGATATCTTAGCTCTAGCCAAGAAGAAAAGGACCCTCGATCTTGGTCACTAGGCAGAGAAATGCCGTAAGAAAGGAAGAGGAAATTCCTTAGCAGATACGAATAAGTGGCAGAGACGGTGGAGAAAGACGAAGAAGAGGAGATTTTGAGACGGTCTGCGCCCAGCTAGCTGTCTCTGTTTGTGGAGGGCGTTTCCCTCTTAACCCACACAGATAAGCAAAAGAAATCCCGACAAACGGTGATTGAAAAGAATGGGAATATCCAGGAAAAAATGGCAGGACGGGCGTGAATGCAATATCAAATCTAGACTTGGCATCTGTTGACCTTCAGCAAGAGAAAACCTGCCCAGGTACACGAGAAAAGAACACCGTCAAATTGATCACAAACAAAAATATTCAAGTACAAGATATACAAGAAAGACAGCTGGTGGGACTGTCCTTTGACTTTGACTTTCTCAGGGGTATGGTCAAAGACTGCCTCTATCCAACAATATGACCTCAATGTTGTTTGAAGGCAAAAAAAATCAATTATGACGATGACAATAAAATATGAAGGCATTATATTGTTTTTGGGAATTGATAATTGTAGTCTTAAAAGTAATAGCACTCCCCATGGAATTGGCGACGTTTATATACGCATACCTACCACGCTTTTTTTCTGAGGTGGAAAAATCATGGCTATAGCCAGAATCGATGTATTTTCTGCGACAAAGTATGGCTTATGAGTAGACCATCAACAAATAATCAACTACTTCTTGGAGTAGATAGATACGAATCAAATTCTGTATAGTCAACAGGTAGGTCTTCTACCCTGTTTCATCTAGTTAACGAGAAATTCAGTTGATGATACACACAGGAATTGATCTCATAAGTTTCGAAATGTACTACGCTTCAAAAATGTTACTCTCTACCACTAATTCAGTTTAAGATGAAATGTCCATTCAAGCTTTTGGTTTGCATGATCAATACACTTGATATGAACGATCGCGCCCTGTTTGCAAATACACAATTGAAAATGCTGAAATAGAAAAAAACTAACACACAGAAAATGAATTAAAAAACACATATCGTGAAATTAAAGTCATAAAGTGATAAAGTGATAAGACTCCAGCCCTCTTTGTATGCCCATAGACAGTATAAAATGAAATGATACTTGTGACCAATATGTAATGCTCGCAAGACCTCAAGGATATCGGGGAAATGTTGCATATCGTAACTTTGCGCAAGCCCGAAGAACCGAACACCTGTCAATCAAAGATGCCATATCAGAAAGAGAGCAATACCGCCTACGCTATGCAATATGCAAACCCGAAGATAAAAGAAGTTTGATAGTCATGAAAGGGGGTATCATGTTTGGTGATATCGTGCCGAGATTCGTCGTGTACAGTTCGAATGCGGCTCGTGCGTAATTAAAATATACGAATCGTGCTTATTCGGTAGCATCGTAATCGTCTTCATCGTCGTCGTTGTCAACGGAAAGACCAAACCGGTCGACCAGTATGCGTTTACCGAGTCGGTATTCGGGAACACCATCCCGGAAAGCACCAAAATCGAGAACCTTTGCAGAGTTAATCACAGACAGCTTGATAGATCAATAGGTAAGCTTACCTCAATATAAGTCAAACCATCTCGCTGGACAGCCGCCACGCAAGTGCGCTCGTTGAACCGTACTTGCCACACCCCACTGAGGTCTCGAAGAAGGTCCTTGACGCATTCGCCGTTTCGTACGTTCCACATTTTTAGTGTTCTGTCAGATCCAGAAACGATCTTTTCGCCATCATGCTGGAAGCAGGTAATGGCTCCAGTGTGAGCAGTTAGTGTGTTTTTGCACTGACCGTTCTCCGGATCCCAGATCCTGAGAGTTGAGTCGGCCGCTCCAGAGACCAAACGGTCACCCTTGAGGTCCAAGAGACCCACGAGTGATGTATGGCCTTCTAGATTGTAAAGCAAAGCCCCGGTGTCCAATGACCAGACTTTGACCATGTTATCCATGGAGCCACTGATGCAACGATTCCTCTCCACATCCAAAACAACGCTGTAAACTTTGAGCGTATGGCCTTGTAGTCTGTGCAGGCACTCTCCAGTCGAAATCTTCCAAACCCGAACAGTGCAGTCGTAACTTCCTGAAACCAAAGTGTCCCCATGTGCTGCGATGGCGCGGACAGAGTATTGATGACCAGACAAAGCGCGTAGGAAGTATGGACAATCGGTATCCTCCGCATGTGAGCTGGCGTCAAGATAATAAGGATCGGTCGGTTTTGGTAACTTCCAAACTCGGAGATTGGAATCACGCGATCCTGTAATGATAAGCGGTTCCTTGGGCATCATGATTGAAGACCCATCGGGATTCTTCCCAACTTCAGCGGGAAGTAAGATCTGCAGGCATCGAACTGTAGATGTGTGCCCGTGGAATACCTGCGTACACTTAGCCTTTTCAATATCCCACACACGCACTGATCTATCGGTGGAACCAGAAACAAGTGTGTTCTCGTGATATTCCAAAGCCCAAACGCCACCTTCATGACCTTCAAGAACAGATCTCAATGCCCCGGTCTTAGTGTCGTACACATGGATTTTGGTATCATCACTACCGGTGAGGATCTTCTCTGAGTCAAACTGGAGACAGGTGACGACATGGCGATCATGAGCCCGGAAGGCTAGGTGCTTTGGCTTCAATTCAGAACGCATCCAGCTTTTTTGAATGGAAAGATGGCGTTGATAGAGCGACTTGTAGAGATGCAAACTACGAAGTGAGCCGAGGCCAACGTTAGGATAGGGAATGGCAGCAGCGGCGGCATTCGCTGCGGCAGTGGGTCCCTCAATGAGTGAAAGCTCGTTGATCCAGTCTGAATCTGAGGCTGGGGATCCTATCCTGCGAGATGAAGTCAATTTACGCCTGACGGCCTTTCGACTCGGCGTTCTGTTGGCTTTCCTTTTGGACCGACGAGGAGAAACAGTGTCCATGGCAAGCGAGTTAGACAGAGAACTTGACAAAAGATTCGATGTCTGGTTGAAGTTGTCGGTATCAATGTTGATATTTGGTGTAGAGATATCCTTGTCGTAGTCCTCTGGTCCATTTGGAAACTGCCAACCCCAGCCTTCTCTAATAGCCTGCTGGAGTTCGCCCGGAGGAAGCTTGAACCCAGCGGTGTCAAACAACTCCTTCCAATGCCGTTCATCCGAGTTGATGATATGACGCCATTTTTTCGAAACCTGAGAAGCCCGACACATGGTCTGATAATCGAAATACTTTACAATGTTAAGCGTCAGTTCTGCGGGTAAAAGAGCTAAAAAGTCGCACTTCAACGCAGGGTTGACAATATCGGCCACAAACTGGAGGGTAGGTTTGGGACAACGCTTCAAAAGCTGATACATCATATATGTCTTCATCTCATCCGGTATAGCTTCGAAAAAGTCCAGCGTGCCAGGGATATCCATTAGAGTCGTGGGCCGCGATTGGACAGCAGTGTCGTTCGTAGGTGTTTGGCTGCTAGACACGCTGCGCATAGTCTTCTGTCGGAAAGTGTTGGATAGAATAGGAACATGGTTATCCAAGCTGGAGTCCGTATCTGTTCCTTGGTCGTCTGGAAACTCAAGAAAGTAGTCTGGGTTGTGAGTATTCATGGCGGTTACTGGAGATAGGCTCGGGCTGGGCAGGCACATGTCTTGACCGAGGACTGACCCATGAGTAGACAGAGCGGTTGGAGCAGTCTGTTGAAAAGACTCTGATTCTTGGGTTCCTTCATTGTCTGCAGCGAGAGTTTCACCAGATCTATCGTCTTCTGTAGCCGACTGAGGATCTTGGCCATGGTAGTCCGACAAGACACGCGTCATAGAGCTCGACTGATCTTCGAGTACTGGCGTTGTCTCAACTGAGCTCTGATGTCGAACACGAGTCTTTGAAGCGAATGTCTGACTTGAAGTTGAAGTCTGGGAGAGAGCGGCGTCGCCTGGAGAGGATGCGGCAGAGGTTACAGACTGTCCAACTTTGTCGGTATGAAGACGCTTTCTCAAAGCAGCATGTTGATCAAAGCGAAAGCGGGTTGTTTCGGTTTCAGGGGTGGCTAGGCCGGCAACTGACGAATTAGTGGCGGAGGCAATACCTCCCAGGCGACTCTTTCTTTGTTGCCCACGAGAATCCAAAGGAACCATTAAAGACCGTGTGCGCTTGCCAGATGCTTCCGGGTATGTAGACGGGGAAACGGCTCGGCGTTTGGATGCTGTGACACTCGATGGACGGGAGATAGAGGCACGAGGGCTGGCGTTCTGACTTGAACCTTCATAGCCTGCGACCGACGTAAGTACACCTTTCGACGACTTCAGAGCGACATGTTGTTCATGTATCTATAGTCGTTAATTGAAAAAGGCCGGATAGGATAAAGGATCAAGGACTGGGGTAAGACATCACTAACCTCGTGTAGAGCGGCATCGGTATCTTCTGGTTCATTGAATACCACAGATTGGCCATCGAGTTCGAACTGAAAATTTCGGAGAGCGGGCGGAGTAGGATATAAAGCAAGAGGATATAATTTGGGATTAAGTTCACGAGCGGAGCGTGGAGGATTCAAGACGAGAGGAGGAAAGTTGGTGGTGGTGGTTGTAGTGGTGGTGACGACGGTGGTGCGGGTAGCCGGAGCAAAAGAGAACTGACCGATGCTGGGCGTTGGCCCGACGGCGGGTGTGACCTCACGGTGTTTTTCTACCTCTCGTCTGCGAGTCGACTTTGAGGAATTTGGTCGAGACATAGGATCAGAAGGACCTGGGATTGGTGACGCGTCTCGCACTCGAGACCGCAAGCCCGACACCTCCATTGCGTTGAGCGGCGAGATTACCGAGTGTAGGATAGGAACAAGGTGTCGATAAGTATAGGGATCTCAAAGTTGGGATTATATGTGCATCACAGGAATGGCAGTGGTAGTTCCAGATACTGGACAGTGATAGCTAGGTAGAGCAGTTGCTTGCAGGGAGGCACTGGCCACAACACCCTGCTGATAGGGCGAGATTATGGCCGGTCTCACAAGACGGCCACAGGAGACATCCTGGAGAGGATGCGGTTCAGGAAAGCAAGACGATTGATCATGAAACCGATCAAGTTGACAGAAGGACTAGGATATCGTATGATCCAGGACGTAGAGGACGGTCGGATGTTGAGGGGAGAGGTGGTGGTGGTGGTGGTGGTGGTAGTGATGGTGAGTGAGGGAGTGAGTGAAGGCGGAAGGTGGGAATGTCTGGGTGAGAGTGGACACAGGGCAGGCGGGCGATACGTAGTAATAGTTCACGATTAGTCTGGAAGGCGGGATGGCAGCCTGAGAAATCAGGACGCCAACTGGGGCGGAACAATCGATGGACCCACTGGAGGCGACTCTGTTCCTCCCTGCTCTTCAGTAATCTGTAGTATGTACTCTGCAACTACAACCAGGTACTATGTTATTTTCTTCTTCAGAATTGTACATGTACAGTCTCTTACTTGCTTGTCGCCAACTGGGCCAAGCATTCCCCGGTAGATCCGCCATCGCCTTGATTTTGCTGGCCGAGATCTTGTTTTTTAAACCGCATCCGACCCTTTTCTCCCTTCTAAACCCTTGCCCTGCGTCTACATGAGCGGGTAGCATACGCCTGGTTCTATGGGTCCCTTCGCATGCTACCATCTCCTTGAGTCTACAGTTTTTTTTACTATGTATTCCACTACCCAGGAAGGCAAGTGGCCATGGCAAATCTGAATCTCAGGATGGTATGAAAAACGGGGAAAAGAGTGGGCCAGACCGGGAGCCGAATGGGTCTCTGACGCTTCTCCTACGGAGTGCTTCACGATGTACTCCGTCCGACCTGTCATGTAGATGACTGAACGAGAGCTGAGTTTACGGCGTTTGTTGTTTCAGGTTCTGTTCGGGCTGATTTTTGTTTGTTTCTGTCGTATATTGAATGGTGTCGGCAAGTGGATATAGCCGAGTCAGTCACATGTGGCGTACGTAGTACTTGATGAAGATAATCCTGGATCATAAAATCTTGGCATCTGAATACGTACGTATGAGTGAACTCACGAAGCGAGGGTCATGACACTACCCGGCTGCACGTACAGAAGGGAATACTATGTATATCCTCGTCCGGTATTGTCGGCGACATTACGTTGGGGATGGCCACAGCCTCGATATTCCTCACTTCCCCACCGACAAACCAGGAAATGCTGCCAGCTAAGATTAAGACCAGTCCAAACCTGGGATATCCAGCTACTGCTAGCCCGGAGTCTGGAGTTGGCTTTGGACTCGGCTATCGTAAATAGTCGCGAGACAGTCGACCTTTTCTGTCGTGCCCTGTTTGAAGCGATGGAGCGACCCAGTGACGTCGTAGGGCATTGAGCCGAGCTGGACAATGTGCTCCTTGCTTCTGTATCTCAACACTCATACGCCGTGTCGCAAGAGTCCACCAGTATTCTTTTGTACGTATGTTTCTTAATATCCAGTAGGTCATTTAAATGCGTTCTGGATGCAAGTGACAAGACGAGGTCATGCATGGAAAAGTAAACGAGTGATTGGCGCCAACGGGGGGGAATTGACAGTGGGCCCAAGCCTCAAAAAGTTTAGCCTCAGGCGATAAGGCTTTAGCCGATGGTTATCAGCCCCGGCGCTCTTTGATCTTGCCAACACCATCACTCCTGTACATATTGAACACATGTGCGCTCCATAATAGCTTCTTTGTTCAGCGTTCAATCCGTTTTCAGCACAATGCTCCGCCGGCAAAAATCGTACCAGTCCCTCCCCCCTGAAGAACCCTCCAACGCGCCGTCCACCTTCAACGATAAACTCCCCCTACCAAAACTCATCGTCTTCGACCTCGACTACACATTATGGCCATTCTGGGTCGACACGCATGTCAGCGCCCCCGTAAAGCCCAAAGACAACAATTCGCGCTGCGTCGATAAGTCCGTTCCCTCCTCCCTCGTCAGTTAGATTCACATTCTGACTATCGATGATAGATGGGGAGAATCATTCGCCTTCTACCCCGCCGTATCCTCAATCCTGCACAGCGCAAAAGCGCACAACATCCCCCTCGGAATCGCCTCGCGAACCCACACCCCGGACCTCGCTCGCGACATGCTCAAAGCCCTCCACGTAATACCAACCTTCACCGACAACCCTGCCGCGCGGGACACGCGACGCCGCACCGTGCGCGCCCTTGACTACTTCGATTACATACAGATCTTTCCAGGCGATAAAACCCAGCATTTTACGAAGATACATCAAGTGTGCAACATACCGTATGATCAGATGCTGTTTTTCGATGATGAGGCTCGTAATAGGAATGTGCAGACCGAGTTGGGGGTTACGTTTTGTTTGATTAGGGACGGCATGACGAAGGAAGAGGTTGATAGAGGAGTGTGGGAGTGGAGGAGGAATTTTGGAATCAGACCGGGGGATCAGCCGGGTGATATAGAGGAGAGGGAGGTTAGTCGATTTGATGAGTAAATTTCCGGACGTCCACGGGTGTAGGCATGTATAGATTAGATGGATGTTGTGATGCTCGTGTATATGTATACATGGCATGATAGTTACGAAAGTATCAACTAACCACAATAGAAACAAGTGTAATCGACGCTGCTAACGCTACTCGGCTTGATATCTGAATGTTGCCCACAAATCATTCCGTGCCAAGATGAACCGATACATGGTTCTAAAATCACGGAGAGCAGAGAAAATGATCACCAATAGTCTCCATATCTCTCGTCTGGGCGTTTTAAGTTGAAAGTCGAGCAATATTGACAGACGTTGAGCGCGTAGCGTCCCAAACGCAAGTATTGTTTAGCTGGAATAAGATAATGTCGAACCTGCTTCCAGGTCCTGTGCCACTATAGCATCAACTCAAGCAAAGATAAGAACAACAACTATTCTATGAAATTGAGGACACTCGGTGTAACATGGAAGTGATTTGGTCATTATATGTGGGATGTTGCTTGTACCGTATGGCGCTCTGTTGGTCAAACTAAAATCTATCCTAGTGCTACCTATTTAGGTTGGCTTCTTTACCTAACTTTCAAGTTGATTCTTTGTACGATACGACAAATAGTTTACAGGTCAAGACTCGAGCTGTCATCGTCTTTTCTGGACTATGTTACTGATGTTCCTTTGTTGTGCTTTTGGCCGCTAGTTTAGGCAATAGTAATTTGTTATAGGTATGTATAGTCGTTCTTGAGCACGTAGGATTAATAAAAAAGCGCCGTTTGCTGAAATATATGCCACTGTGCCACGTCCTAAATTAGCTACTTAATTAGTTAATAATATACAATACAGAAGCCATGTGATAAATATGCTGGCATATTACGCTACTGTAACTGCGTCTGTGCTATAAAACGATTCGGCTAAGACCCATGTTCGTCAAGCACTAATTTAGCATGTTCACTGTGTTAGACTAGTACAATAACCAGTTGGTTCAGTCAATCCCCTTCTCGTCTTGTTCTGTGCAACATCATGTCTACAATGCCCTCACTTTTAGATCTTCCTCGCGAAATCCGAGATGAAATTCCCGGCTTGGTGTTGTTCACTCCGCCACGGATTCCACCGGATTTTTCTTGCTATGATCATCGAAGGAGGGAATTGATAATTGCATCTCGTGATTGTCGGGGATTGATAAGATTTTATCATTTAGTCAAAGTTCTACCGAATAATTTACAATCCAGCGCTTTCTTTACTACTTGAGCATCTCTACTGCTCCTAAATCACCAACTAAACGCAGAGACGTTGAGCCTGTTACGGAGAAAGCGACCATCAACAACGCAATATGTCCTAGATATTGCAGTTGTCAATGACCTAGAGCTGTGGCCAACATAGATCTCCGTGCCATTGCTAGCTAGAGAGGTGAACGAAGTCTACGTGTCAACCCGGACTATTACAACACAAAAACTTGGCTGGAAAGGAAAGACTAATAAATGGCTTAGGGGAGATGGAGTTCCACCACTATCCTGAGCATTCGTGAGCACGCTACAGCTATTTTTTTTTTTCTTTGTTACGGTCCATTGATGGACGTGATGGACCATTCAACGCAACAAGAAGAGAACGATAGAAAGATGATTATCCGAAGATTGATTCTTGATGTACAAAGCCCAAGCCCAACAGAGATCTCCGCCATTGCGCCTTACAATCCAGAGCAAATATTACCGATCAATATCATCCAGTTACGGAAGCTCCGACGCATTGTAACAGATATCAACCATGTCATGCATCCAGAACTCTTACTGAAACTTCTAACTGGATCTCTCAATCCAGCTCTTCACTATTCATGCTATTCTCGACTTTTATATGAGCGGATGGGAACCATCGAAATTATGTTGGATGGGGACGTCAGGTACAAATGGGATCTACTGGAGTGGTCAATGAAGCTCACGACATGTGTATCGGAGATACACAACATCAATCTACCTAACTTGTAATCGGTACAATGGTAAAAAGCAATACTGATACATGCACGTAATGTTGCATGGCCCATTGCACAGCCTAATGAGCTTTACCGAGAAGAGCTTACATGGAAACGTAGAATGTACGGGAATATGATTGAAGATTAAATTATTTTTTATTTGAGTGAAGTATCTCTCGGAATGTCTTTGATTGCAGCTAGCCCAATACGGGCCTTTTTCCTACTCCGATCCTAATGTGATAAATTACCAATTATACTATTAAATATTAGTCTTTTAGAACCAATTCATTGGGAATGTATAATGAATTTCTCGTGAAAACATTCTGAAGCACCGCAAACGGCAAAATAAAATCTATCATACCTCCATCTCAATATCAACACGCAATTTTATAGCTCCACAGGAAAACGTCCTCTCAACCACCCTCCGTAACGATAGAAGAAGAACGGCACTGGAAGAAAACCTACGCCTATAAAGCCTAAAACGCTATTCCCCCACCCAAGTCCTAGGGCCGTATACAAAGATGGACCCAGTAACGGAATAAAAGCTGCAGCAAGAAGTCGAAGAATCACATTCGCAGCTAACGCAGAGGCCGCAGCCTCCGGGCCAAAAGCATCTACAAGATAAAGCTGGATTGGCATCGTGACCCAGAGAAAGCCAAACCCAAAGAACGCAGTGCCGAGGATGGGCACAATCCAATGAGTCTGCTTCTCGGCTGCCCAGCCATACCAGAAAATGCCGATGGGGACGGTGGGCATAACCCACATGATGGGCTTCAGGCGTTCTTCAGGTTTTGGCGAATCTCCGAGTGCTTTTTGCAGCTTGTCGCTCACGGTGGCGAAGACTCCCAGAGATATGGCCATCGCAATTCCGACGCCAAGATATGATAAGCCAGAAACACCGGTGGAGAAGTGGTACTGTTCCTCAAACACTGTGGGAAAGGTGGTGAACAGTATGAAAAGAAGACCAAAAACAAATGCGCACAGGAGGGAAAGGAGGAGAACGATTGGTGACAGAATGAGAAGCTTTGTAGGTCGAGTAATAGCGCGAAGAAATAGTTGACGGCCAGTAAGGCCTCGATCCATTTTCGAAACTATAGCAGCATTGCCAGTTTCTTTCCGCAGGCGAGCAGCTTTCCATTCAAGCAGCACAGCTGCATTTGTTTCGCGGAGGAAGAAGATTGATGAAGTAAATGCCACTCCTGCCTAGGTCGAATTATCAGCACTCGAGAATGAAAGACTTTATTCCCTACTCACCAGGATTAGGATCAGCCAAAAAGTCCATCGCCAGCCAATTGATGCTGACACAAAGCCACCGATAATTGGACCCAAGACCTTCAAGGATCGTCAGTGTCGTACCCGCTTGGAATATAGCATGTTACCTACTGGTCCTAGAAGTGGTCCTACGAAGAATAGAGACATCACTCTCCCACGCTGAGCTGGCGGGACGACATCGGCGACGGTTCCTCCGCCAACTGTCAATGGACCCGACGCAGCACATCCGGCCAGAAATCGAAAGACAAGAAACATGCCCGTATTTTTTCCCAGCGCACACCCGATGATGAAACCAATGTAGATTACATTGCAGGTGTGGTAGACCATAAGGCGTCCGTACAGCTCGGACAGCGGTGCAATAAGCATTGGCCCAACGGCGAAGCCAGCAAGGTAAATGGACACGGTTAGACTGGTTATGGTGGAACTTGTGATATGGAACTCGTGGGCAAGCGCGGCTGCTCCGGGCGCAAACATTGTCGCAGCGAGATTTCTGTGTGTGTGTGTGTGTGTGTGTCAGTCAGAGGGAGTTTGTTTTATTAAAAGGAGTGCGGGAACCTTACGCAGTGAGCAAGAAACTAGTAGCGAGAACGACTTGGATTACGCGTTTTGATACCGGCCAGTTCCTCGGATTTTGAGGATCTTCTGGTCCATCCCAGTCAACGACATTATCCTTTGTTTCTTGGCCTGTTGCTGTCTGGTCCGGCTCGCTGGATCGTTCATCACGGCCGTCTTCCGATATGGCCGGCTTCTCAGGGGTGGATTCCAAGTCGGCTGCCATGATGAGTTGTCGAGGGTGGTGTGACTTTGGGAAACTGGAGCGTGTTTGTTCAACGTTGCTAGACTGTGCACCATGCTAGACGAGAGGCTGCTGCTTTTATATGAGCGAGTATTACATTACACATAATCGTAGCAATTCAGAGATGTACATTTCACGGGGTTAGGAAGCCTAACTCCTTTGATTCCTCAGTGAGGAAAGGACAAAGCCCGCATGGAGTCATAGATATAGCTTTCTGGGCAAAAATCCGCAAAATGGTCCGTGAGTACGGAGCATCAGAAGCTGGCAACTGCGCCTTTATATTGGGTTGAGTTAGGGCTAGAAACGCCTATCGTTGCGGTCTATGATTCGCTGATCCGAGCGAATGGTCACGGACGGTCACGGACGGTCACGGACGGTGGACACGGACGATCGTTGATCTCTTCTTGCCTCTCGAATTGCGCCTCCAGACATCTTTTCTCTCACTTGAGGTGGCGGCGAAACGGAAAACCGAATCTGGATTATCAAATCACAGGCATTGCGCACGCTTGAATTCCATGAGCACCTCACTCACCATGGCTGACAATGCTCAACGTCCGCGTCCGCCTCCGAATCGGCGCCGAGACAAAGTCCAGCTTTCCTGCGATCCATGCAGACGCCGGAAGTAGGTACTTGAGAGCTCTCATCAAGTAGTTTACGCTCACTCTGTTAGGCTGAGATGCGACCGGCAACACCCTTGCGGGGCTTGCTCGAGGCGTGACATAACCGAGTCCTGCAATTATGCAGCATCTTCTCCTAACTCCGTTGTCGCGCCGGGGAAATCTACTAGCCTCCACGGTAGAATTGCTGAACTGGAGAACCTTGTTCTGACGCTGATGCAAGATCATACGCTCCCAACCGCGCCTGCATCGAGCTCGCTATCATCCTCCGATGTGTTCAAAAACTTTCAAGATAGAAGGGCATCCCTGGCAGACCCTGGTACCCTGGAGTTGCGCAACTCTGGCGCGAGCTATGTCCAAAGTGTTCATTGGGAAGCCATTCTAACCAGAATCAGAGGACTGAAGGAGGACTTAGTCATTGATAGCAAGGCTCCGCTAGGCTCACACTTGTTCTATGGCCCCAACCGGCATGCAAGTCGAGATGAAGTGCTGGCAGCGGTTCCTCCTCGTCCGGTCGTTGATCGCCTGATGGCCCTTCATTTTGACTCCTACATTGTCACTCAGTGTCAGTAAACCCAAGCTTTTTGCCACTTCCACTTAGAGGCATTGACTGTGTTGTAGATCTCATTCATCGCAAGAAATTTCTCCGAGAGGCAAGTTCTGTTTAACCCAGTCGATGACAAATGGTCTGACATTGTCCAGTACGAAGCTTTCTGGGATAATCCATCTGCGAGCTCTATCGCTTGGGTTGGTCTTATGTTCTCCATGTTATATATCTCTGCGCAGTTGCAAACCTTCACCATTGACACCACTGACGGACGGGCCGCATCGCTCAAGACGGAATATCTTAATATGAAGGATGCATTTCGGGAGAGGGCCGTTCAGTGTCTTATATTGGCCAGGTACACGGCGGGAGGACCATATATTCTGGAAAGCCTTATAACGATACTTACTGGAGAATTTGTACTGCTGAAAGATAACGCTACGGATGGTTGGCTCTTGGTTAGTATGATACTTCACATTGCAGTCCGTATGGGTTATCATCGGGATCCAGATCACTTTCCCGGAATATCTCCATTCGAGGGTGAGATGCGCAGACGCATATGGACTGTGATTCTGCAATTAGATATATCCATCTCCTTGGAAATGGGCCTCCCTCGAAATGCAACGGACACGAACATCGATACAAAGCCGCCTCACAACCTGCATGATTGTGATTATGACGAGGACACGATTAAGATGCCCCCACCAAAGTCAGAATCAGAATGGACACCAGTGCTTCCCCTTATTGCCAGAGCGCGGCTGATAACAGCCCTCGGCTTGATTTGCGATCTCAACACCCATATTAATCAGCCTTCCTATGACGAGGTCATCAATGTCGACGCACTTCTTGGAGACGTATACAATCGTTCTATTCCTCCCCTGCTGCGCTGGGGAACTGGGCCCTACCCCATCACAGATAGTCCAAACATTGTAATACAACGGATAAGTGTAGAAACGACTTACCACAAATCACGCATCCTCCTCTACCGAAGAGCTTTGATCAACTACCCAGTCGGACAGACTCAAGAGCGGGACAGGGAGTCGGTGCGAATTTGTCTAGATTCCGCGCTAGAAATTCTATCTTTTCAACAGATGCTTCACGACGAGTCTCAGCCATTTGGTCGTTTGTCCCAGCTAAGATGGAAAGTCGCACACATTTTCAATCAGGATGTTCTCCTCGCAACGAGCGTGCTCTGTCTTTACCTTCAAGATGTCGATAAATTCGAATTATCTACGAATGTTATGGGACAGCCGACGTGCCCACCTAGAGCTGAAGAAATTCGGCAACAACTCAAAACCTCGCATAAGATATGGCTCCATATGAGTATGGCATCTGCGGAAGCCGGTAAAGTAGCAAAGGCTTTAAGCATCGTCATTGGGACCACGGAAGAGTCTGTCGAGGACAATAGCGGGCCCACTTTTTACAACTTCTCAACGGATTTTGATGCCATACCTCTGAATGGATTTGGCGCGTCGTTCAACAATCATTGTGAGTAGCATACTTAGTCATGTCAATTGCCACTAACAAAAGGTTTGACAGATTTCCCTCCCGGCTTCTACTCTCCTTTTGCATTCTTTGATAATGTACTGGAAACGGAGGGAGTATGAATATTTGATTGCTCCGGGACCGAACCACGTAGAGAAGACCAATGTACAGTGAAGGACTTTGACAAGTATTTGCTCCGGATTGCCAATAAGAATCAGGATGATTGACCGGGGAGATTTAGTTTAATACAGTTCTATCTAATCAAGCGGTAGTGTATACGCATGCTTCTAGATTCTTAATTCAGGTTGAGTGAGTTACATTTCGGTTCAGCTAGTATAGGATAACGAAATTTTAAAGAATTATAGAGTATATATCTGATAATAATAGAACTCAAAGTAGAATATAGCTCCATAGATTTCCATGGACGCTTTTTCTCTCCTAAAAGCCAATCAATGGATGTATGTCTTAGTACATGTGTATAATTTATCATGCGATCCCTCTCATATACTACGTAGTACATACACGTGTATGGGTAATATTTCAACATGATATATCAGTCTCTGCACCCTAGCTAGGAATGTACATCTAGTAAATCGCGCATATGACGTCTAAACCTTGATAACCACGGCTTGTGATAATCGAGATCACATTATAGAACATAACGGAAGCTTCTCATCTGAATATCAGTAGCATCCTCAAGGTGAGTGTCATCTGGCTGAACCTCTCCTTCCATTGCTGCCCGATCTCTCCGCTTGTTCTCCCAGGTGTAGAGGCCCCGAAGGACAAAGGGCATGATGAATAGAACACAAAAACAACCCAGCATAGCCTTGATGCCTGTAGGGTATCCTCTTGACTGTTCTGACGCGATAAAAAGCTGCGGTGCAGCAATACTTCCTGCGCAGTATCCTAGAAAGAGGAGGAACGTTACTGTGGCCTTCTTTGTTGCCCCAGCAACATTCCCTCCAATAACGGCAAACGAAACTGACAGCCCAACAGAATTGGTATAAATGATCCAAAGGGAAACAACCCTTCCCCATTTAGCATGGCTTGGTAATGTGTGAAGTAGAGCAGTGCCGATGATTGAGGGGATGCAACAGAGGGACATAGCATAGAGCCGCAAATTGGGGATCTTGGTACATATAATACCGCTATATATGCGCGTCAGATTTATATAAATAAAGGAATGGAATCAAGATTGCTCCTTACGCGAAGATCAAAGACGCTAGTTGAATAACATTGGCAGGGATGCCAATCAATTGTGTATCAACCGCGCTGAATCCCAGGTTCTTGATAATGAGACTCGAGAACTAGTGCGAGAAGAATTAGTTGGTTGACTTGAGAGCTAAAAGCGATGATGTTTTCACGAACCCCAGATAGAGCACCTGCGGGGATCGTATTGCAAAGACCAATAGTAAAGAAGACGTAAGTTTTCGGGTCCATCATTGCCTCCTTTGCCTGTGACCATTTCCATGGTCCTTTGCCGCTTGTGGCTTGTGAGTTGACCTTGGGAATTATTAGCAAGACACTAAACCTAGCAGAAGGGACAAGGATACCGTTAGAGATAATGCCTCCTGTTCGCTCGGAGTAAAGAAGCGCGCGTGGTCAGGATCCCCGGGAAAGATGAAAGCAAAGATCAAACCCCAGACGAAAGTGACGCCACCAAATATCAAGAACATGACTCTCCACGAAGCTATAGATAGGCTGTTGGTATGTCCAACTGCGTAGCCAATCAACCCCCCGAAGATGGCAAATAATGGAGTTCCGCAGAACCAAACGCTTTGGCGGATAGGCTGCTCATCTCGCGTATACCATTGGGAAACAATGATCAGAAACGAAGGTGCCACAAGGGATTCCAAGGCACCCATAATAATGCGAGCAATTACTAAGCCGGCGAAGCTGTGGCTAAAGTTGGTCATCATCAAGGTCAATCCCCATGCTGCAATCACAAACCCGAGATACCTCTCAATGCGAAATTTCGGAACGAGAGCCAGCAGTGGGTATTGAAATCCTAGATAACCGAAGTAAAACACACTGTTCACCCAGCTGTAGTCTTGGCCGATAAGGTGCTATGAGATAGGTATTAGTAAAGTGATTCGAATTCGATAGGATTTTCAAGCTCACATTGTCCTCCTGAAGGGTATACACTGCAGCAAACCCAAGGACCGCCTTGTCCAAGTATTGCATCCCGTACGTTAGCAACATCTGCCATCCATAGTAATCAGTACCATGTTTAGTGGACGAGGAGAAAAGGCCATACATACCATCGGCATCAACATGAGATCAATCTTGCGCAATAGTTTGGCGCGAGAGATGCCCAGGCTTCGACCCATACTTTCTTCCACGATCACAGCATGAGAGAGGCTGTCTTTGGCGACGTTGTCGAAATCTTGTTGACCGGATATGGAAGACATTTTGGATGTTACCCACTAGATGCGAGGCGCACGAATGACTGATTTTGAACTGGTGTAAAATATCAGCTGGCAAGGGGACTTGAGCCCTCATAATATTTCATTCTGCTAACCACCACTTTCCCCAGACCAATGCCACAGGAGAAGAAAGACAGCCCATATGGAGGTCCACAGATAGCCCGTGTGGGGATCCACAGATAGCTCGGATTTCCTAGATTCCCTTTAATGACCGTGAAGAAAGAAGCTGATAGCAAAGTTTTAGGTTTCTCGCCGATGTAGCCCAATTCGTGCTAGGGCGATGACCCTCATCGCTAAACCGTCCGAATACAGTAATGAGTGGAAACCAAGACTGATATTATTGTATATGTTTAGATCGATAGATCACTACAGCAAAAAAAGTTCTTTTCTAATATTTTATTGCTGGCATCTGACTTTTATCCCTTCTGATTTGCGTTCCAGCAAATATGGCACCTGTAAAGATCACCGAGACTCACATGGATTCACGAAATCAAGGGCCACAAAATGGTGGAATTGACAATGGGTTAGGCTTTTATACTTACCCAGTATATAAGAATTTGGATCCATCAGCTCTCCCAGAAGGGAAAGTGGTCAAATTTAATCTTGTTCTGACTGCAAACGCACTTGAGACCGTCAACGTGCCTGTTTTAGCCTACAGATCGAGAAAAGCCGGGCCTACAGTCGGTATCACCTGTGCCATTCATGGAAACGAGATCAATGGAATACCGGTAATACAGAAACTGTTCGAGGACATCAACCACAATAGTCTTGAGCTCCTCAGTGGGACTGTCATAGGAGTCCCGGTTGTCAATGTCCCGGGGTTTCTCGCATCAATTCGCCAGTTTGACGATGAATCAAAACAGGACTTAAATAGACTTATGCCTGGGTACGATGTTCTGTGTTACAAGTTTTGTTTCTCAGTGTTTTGAATTTACGTTTTGTTGACAAGAACAAAAAACAACGATATAGGAAGGAAACCGGAGCAGCGCCTGAACAATACGCTCATGCAGTGTTCAACAAGATCGTCAGCAGTTTTGACTACGTTATCGACCTTCATACAGCATCTGCTGGTCGGCAAAATTCTCTCTACGTTCGGGCTGACATGGGTCAACCTACTATTGAAGGTTTGGCGCGCCTTATGCAGCCCCAGGTTATTGTTCATATAGCCACGAAGGGATCGTTGCGAGGCTGTGCTCAAAGCCAGGGTATTCATGCCTTGACTGTGGAAGTAAGCAAGACACACTTTCCCTTTTGTTTAGCATCAAGGATTGCTTCATATAGCATCTAGTCAGCATTTCCCACTGACTCGCTGAATCATTTCACAGATTGGGAACCCTAGTGTTTTTCAACCTGATTTCATCAATGCAACTTATGCGGGTATACGCCGTGTTATTGCTTCGATAGGCATGGCATCAGATTATGAGCCAACTCCGTCTGTCATTGAATCTATTCGCAAGGTAACTCCGGAAGGGACCGCGGTTTGTACCAGAAGTGTAAGTACTATGTTGCTAGGGATGTGCTCTTTGTAGCCAGCTAATTTGCAACAGTTTTGGGTTTATTCAAAACTAGGGGGAATTCTCAAAGGTCATTTAAGTCACTAAAGGGGGGGGGAAGTTCCCAAAATATCTACTAACATCGCTGTAATAGTGTTCAAAAAGCCTGCAGAGAGAGTCCGCCCACGAGAACTGATCGGAGAAATACAAACCATATTTGGAGATCCTGTGGAAAAATTATTTGCTCCTGAATTCGAGACGGTGGTAGTGGGCATCGAAGCAAATCCAGTGGCTAAATCTGGAAATCGGGTTGTAAGTGTATCCTAACCCTTATTTTCAGCACATAATGTTACTAATAATCAAAAGATTCACCTGGGAGTCCTAGGGAGCGATTTTGAAACTATTACCAATGATGGACATATGTAGAGGATAATGATGTGACGGGTTGAACCCGTGTTCTGGTATGCTCCAGAACCTTGTCATTGCGCATGTTTCCACACGGAAGCATCCTAAAGCCAAGCATAAGTCATGAGGAATATGTCGACGGCGTTGGGTATCTGTTTTCTTTTCTTGTCTCTACTACCCGGCCCAGCCCGTGACAAATAACACTTGCACCTGGGCAGCGAATCGCATACGGAGAACGTTCTTCATGGGAAATATGTATAATTACCAATAATTTACATCTCTAATCCTCATCCTAATACTTTCCAGAAGAAACAGAACGTCACAGCCAACGAAATGTATAATTGTTCATAGATTTTATATGACAAGACCATCATTAAACTCAACCATTATCTGCTCCCAATCTAAGCGACTTGCCGCTTGGCTTTCCTTCTCATATACAACTTCTACAAATCTCCTTGCCTGCTTGTAATGATCACCTCCTGTCTCTTCATACATTTTCAGGCGGTCTATAACCCATTCCCGATATACGTCATCATCCACTTCGATGGCAGCCATCACTAACGGCAAAGGCCATATCTTTGTCGGCGGTGGTGACGACGGGGAACCTTTGAAATGTGTCTTGTAGAGTGTGTTTAGCTTTTGAGATAATCGAATGATGTCAAGAGCGAAAGCAGAAGCAGAATGACGGCTTTGACTGGGCCCCAAGGCCCTAGAAAAGGAAATTTCCACCGTGTTATATAAAGCGGACAACACAAAAAAAGTTGCACGTGTTCGAGGCTGAAAATTATGCGCTTTTTGAAGCGACTGGATTGTATCTCGGTGCTCATCCAGATCCTGTCGTAATTTTGCAATTTCAGCGGAACAATCTACGCCATGTTTGAGCCGAGTGATATCGTGCAACATGGACACAAGGTAGAGCATGCGGCCGAGAAATGGAAACTGTGCTTTATCACGCTCGTATTCTTCATCTGGGTAGGTCAAGTTGTAAGCTTGCGGGAGAGTGAAAAAAGAAGCATTGAGGTCAGCCACAACGCCATTCTGGCCTCCCATTGCTTGGAGGACTGCTCCCTCGCCGGGCTGAAACGCAGAGGCTTTGGCATCTAGTATATAGAACTGAGATATATCAGTCAGGAGTGAAATTTTTCAGAGCGTAGGCAAAAGTGACAACTCGAAAAAACAAACGAACCCATGTTGCGACGCGTGATCGTACTCCCTCCATCGCACTTTTTATTTTTGGAATCCGGAGGAGGTGCGCAATGAATCGAAGAATATTTCGAAAGTGACGGGAGCGAGCAGCCATCAGATCAGAAACAGCTAAGAAAAAATAGCCGACAAATATGGCATCAAGATCATTGGCTGATGCTCTCACAAATGCATCGTCACGAATGGGATCATAGGCGCAGGGCCAAATTCGTTCAAGATCCTCGGGCGTGAAACCATATTCCTTCTGCATATGAGAGATACAGTCGGAGTAATGTTGCAAGGAATCATCGAGATCTCCAGCCTTTGAAGAGAAGCAAAGGCTGGCAGAGCTCCAAGAGAGCATTGAAGATAAGACCCATGGATGACTTCGTGTGAAACGATGGAAAAAATATGTGTAATAGGTCCAGTCAGGAGATTTAAAGGTGTATTTACCAGCAAGCTTCTGTGAGAAGTGTTGCGCCAAAATATGAGTCGGAAGATGCCCTCTTTTTGTTTTCTTTGCAGGAGGCTCCCTGCGTAGATCGACCTGTGGAGCGGTAAAAGTGAAGTTACTATTCTCCTCCCTGGATCCAGTCACCTCCAAGGGTGATAATGCAGGCAATGGTGCATTATCAACGAAATCGAAATCGAACCAAGTATTTATTTCCGGGTTGGAAGATTGTAGCAGGCCGGTCCCATCGGCTGACAGGTGTGATGAAAGTATACTTTCGTGCTCAGTGGCCTGATATTCGTTAAACAGCTCTGGATCTCTGGATTCTGGTGAAGCGTTCCTAGAAAATAGATGAACATGAAGTATGCAGAAGTGCTGCTACAGAAGCGATGTACCTTGGGGGGCTGACCACGCTCTCATGGATTTGCCCTGAATTAGAAGAATGTCCTTGAGAAAAGCTGTGTTCGGGATGCTCATTAAGGAAAATAAAGACCTCCGGTGAGCCATTATACGAACATTTCAAATGGGACGCCTTGCACGCTGAGCACCGAGGTCGATGTAGATCGCACTCTTTCCTACGTCTCAAACAGGTGGAGCAGCTCATTTATTGTGATATCTTTGGTTCAAATACTGGGTCTAAGGATTCCAACGAACGGTTGGTGTTTGAGGATCTAAGGAGAGATCAGAGAATGTGAGCTAGCATCCAGGGCTGTACCAACTTTATTCCAGATTCTCGGAATCTTAGCGACGATTACGCCGCCGTATATGTGTTTCAGGAAGAACAAAAGACATAGGAATGTTCAATTTGAGAGCTGGCAGACATTTTTGTGTAAATCACTCCATCATCACTGCGCTTGAGAGAGTTGTTATGGAGTTTAGCTTACCTTGGGTCGAAGTCTTTCTAGGCGAGTCCTGCGCGCTAGGAATAAAAGTTATCCCGTCCCGTACGTAGCTGATAGAAGCGCTGTTCAAGGGTTTGATATCCTGACACTGGCAAACTCTCTAAAAAAAATGGAAAAGAAGGAAATATCAATGAACGACACACGATCTCTCCGCGAGTACGATAACGTGGCCAATCTGGGACGATGAATCCTTGTTATTGTCGACTGAGGCATCGGCGAATGCGTGCAGCTTTGCGGTTTCTAGATCAATCTTGACAAACCGTATTCCGTGGGTCGGATTATCACACTACCGTTCGAGTTGTTAGGCGCCTTTATATCCTCTTTCTAGGTTGTACGGCTTGTGCTGCAGGAGAGAGTTTGAATGAAGCCTCATGTCAGATTGTAAAACAGAAGCGATATACGCTCCAAGAGCTCACTGAGCGACGTACTGCTCATAAAGGAAAACGCTCTTGCAAATCTTGCCACAAGAGCTGATTGTATCCGCAGGGTGATCTTGTACGGGTCAAGTATTCTTATTCAAAACAAAGTTGCGTCTAAACGACTGGCCGACTTTACAAAGGCACGCACCGAGCACTCTCAGAGCGGGACTGAAATTATCACCGCCATTGACGGGCAGACTTATAGAGCGAGGAGGCATTTTGATGTTGATATCGTCGCTGTCGTAACTATTATCAAAATCCGGTTTTTTAATCAAAGAGACATGAGCTCCGCCGATTTTTGAACGTGTAGATTGTGACTTCTAAAGTACCTTGCAAATATCTCGGAGGTCAGTGTGTGAAGCAAACTTGGGGAGTTCTTCAAGCAACTCACAAAATTCCAACTGATGACCTGCTTAAACTTGGTCCTCAACTAGCTTGGGGAAGAAGGCAACTTTTCCCCCGAGACTGTGGTGCCCATGACTGCAATAATTACACAATTTGCCTGCGAAACGGAATCGAAAGACTCAGTCAGTACTACCTAATCCTCAAGGTGGAGTCAAGCCAGAAGCATTGGCGTGCTAAACCGGAGGCATATCTGCCGGGATAAGCTCTTTTTCGTCCATGCCGAAAGATTGATAGCCTTTATTTGAGCGGCTAACCGTGAAGTTCAACATCTAAGCATCGTTCGGAGCATCTCGCCTTTCTTTGCTTTTGACCTTTCCTCTAATCGCCAGCGAGTTCATTGTGCTGGGGCCCCTCGGCTTTGGCGTATGTTGAACATGGGCATTTGGCCAATTAATTGACCGATTAACCACCCTCGAGTGTACATGCATAGTTAAGAAGCTAGTTTAGCTACGCCCAGTCATGCTGGCAGTCAGACGTTCAAGGCGTAATACGGACTACGCCAAATTACCATGTATATAGATGGCTTTACGCCCGCATTCCACGTATTTCGCACCTAATGAGCATCACAGACCTCTGCTGAACTTTTGTCTCAAGGTGTTTTGCGCTTTCAAAGATAACGTCTTGAGAGTGTTTCGATGATCTATCAGATTACTGTGTATTATCTATTGCTTAGTATAACACTCGAGTTCCCTCCTTCTATAATGATCCAAAAATCGCCTCTGCAAATCCTGGTTCAACAGCGCAAAAAAAGAACCTTCCAGCCAATCCTAACATACTAGCCAGGTGGTAAACTGATGCATGACTATGCATAATCAACGCTCGACGCCACACTCGGACGTGAGACGAGAGACCACTCTTGGCTGTATGTATAAAGATACACTTGAGTCTAGTAAGACTGGAGATGTTACTGTTCAGGGACTCTGGGCCCCTATGTTGGAGCAATTGAGCAAGACCGACCCAATGAGTCTTGACCGGAGACCTGTAATCCTTGACACTGCTGAAACTCTACGAACAATCAACATAAGCAACCCAGTCAGCTCAAATACCAATGGATGTGACTAACCTCAAACATAGATAACAACAACAATACAGTCAACAGCGTAGCATCAGATCTACTCTCCACCGGATCATCCAAAGCTGTTCTTGCCAAGGATACAGCAGCTGCAAAACTAGTCTCTGCAGCCGCTTCCATCTCCTTACGTTTGGAAACAAAAGAGAGAAATCCTTTATAAACAGCGGAAATAGTATGTTGAAGACATGAATCATCGTCAGATTCATTCATGATTGATATGCAGCGTGCTAGACATTCATCTGGAGTTGAGTCCCAGCTAAAGTACACGCTGTCGTAGGATGCCACATGAGCAGTCTTGAATAGAAGAAGCACAGCTGCGTCAAGCAAAGATTTGTTTTTCTTAGTCGATGCATTAGTTTTTGATGCTGGCCTTTGAGCTGGGGCAACGACATCCGAGGATTTTTGTTTTGTTCTTCTGCTGCGCGTTACCCTACTATTACCGAGACCAGTTTCGTACCTGATTCGTGAATCAAACGTCTCGGAGTCTACGTAGCCTGTGCATTTTTGCTTTGCGCGTTCACAGCGAAGACAATCTGGTTTTGCTTCGTCACACTAAAAACATGTCAGTCATAACGTTGAAACTTGGCTTGTAGGGATTATATATCGAGACGGACTTGACTTTGAGACGCTTGCACCTATTGCATCCCTTACTTCGTCCTCCTATATTACCCATTGTACTGAGACTTTAGTTATGGCCGAGCCGACGCCGATTGGAGCTTCAGATTGTGTCAAGTGATGGTTTGACATGTTTATATTCTTTCTCCTGACTAGACAGAGTGGGTCGATTTCTCCGCATATGACACATTCTGATTGGTTGCCTGGCCATTCTCCGCGATAAAGCTCTCGATTCATCACACACCGTCAGAACTCGAACCTCAACATCAAATCAACTTCCTCACTCTTAAGAATCCACCCTGTTCGACGGCGCCAAGCACCGGACTGCACTAGATAGAGCGTCCCCGACTGACACTCTACAATGTCATCAACATACCTCAAACCACCCCCCTCAGCCTCCACCTCCACCCAACGCCAACGCGTCTCCTCATCCTCTCATCAACATTCAGGCCCAGCACCTCCCCCGCGCGCCCCGGTCTCCGTACACTCAACGACCACCGTCTCCGAGACAGCGACTTTCCATGGCACATACCCCATCACAATCGGCTCCGGCACCGTAATCCATCCCCGCGCAAAACTCTACTCCTTCGAAGGGCCCATACAAATCGGCGATGGATGCATAATTGGCGAGAAGACCATAATTGGTGATAATGAGCCAAACGCAAGCTCACCTACAGATGGTCGCGATGGGATACTTACGCGCATATCGTCGTCGGTGGTCATAGGACCTCAAGCCACAATTCGCACGGGGGCATACATCCGTTCCGCGGCCGTGGTCGATTCGTTGGCCGTCATAAACCGCAACGCGACCATCGGCTCACACACCAAAATCTGCTCGTCCTGCGAAATTGCCGAGGGGGCCACAGTTGACGATTGGGTTGTTATCTGGGCCGCTGGAACGGGGACTGGGCAACGCAAGCGCAGACGATTTATAGGCCCTGCTGCTGAAGAGCAGGGTCATTCGCATCGGCCAAATGCAAAGAGAATTGAAGATGCGAGATTGTTGGTTCTGCATAAGGAGAGAGAAGGGCTGGCGAAGATGATTAGTTTGTCTGCTACTGGAGGAAGTAAGAGGAGATAATACCAACTGTATAGATATGGTCGATTTTACGAGTTACGATTTCGTTTTTCAGATACCCAGACTTAGCTACAATTGAATGTTCGCGTTGCAATGACTTATTTTACAACTAGGCAGGTACCTAGGTATGTAGGAAACTTGTGCAAATCACCGCCAACACAAGGCAACTTCATACAATACATTTCCTCTCCCTTCGGTCTCCTCAATTCTAAGTACATCCGAAAACGAAATCCATGCCCCCAAACACCACCCACGATCCTTGTGTAGCTATCAACAAATTGGTCATTATTACAAAGTGCATCAAGTGCATTATATAGTTTTTGTAGACAAAGGAAATGTTGACCCGGCAAAATTTTTTCTTTCGTTCTTCAAGATCCCCGATTGTGTCCTCCACCTCTGATCCTCTTTCCTGCACCGGCATCACCAGTGACCGTATCGCCGCCATCTTCGCGGGGACGTTTGTTACCCTGAGGTATGAATTGACGTGCTCCAGCATTCAAAGCGCCTCTGTTCCCACCAGGACTGTCCTGAGTCTGGCCGGTGGCTTGAGGTACATTGGTCTGAACATGCTGTTGACCACCACGACCACGGCCCCGTCCTCGTTGCATACCAGTGCCACGCTGGGCTTGGGCCTGACCTTGCTGTGGTTGTTGCTCTGTTTGTTGATGACCGGCACCACCTCCACGTCCTCCGCCCCGTCCTCGCGCAATTGGGAGTCCAGACTGGAGAGCCCTCAGTGCAGCGGGACCAGGCCCGGTATGATTGCCAACAGCACCAGCTGGTGGCTTGGGAGGGATGGAAGCCTGTTGGTTGGGCTGGGACGCCTGGGCCTGTCCATCTTGCTTGATGACTGCGAAAGGGCTTGACGCATTCTGTTGTTGAGCTGGCTGAGCTGGCTGTGCCTGAGGAGCTTGTTGGTCTTGAATTGCTGCAAAGGGATTCGCTGCCTGTTGTTGAGCTGGAGGCTGTGCAGCCGTAGGAGCAGCAGCAGGGGCAGAGACTAGAGCTGGATCCGCAGCTGCAGCTGGGGTAGCCGCCGCCGGCGCCGGGGCAACGTTGTTAGTGGCAACAGGCGTCGAAATAGGTGCTTGAGCTGATGCTGTAGCAGCAGGCTTTGCAGGAGTTGCAGGAGCAGCAGGTGGCGCTTTGGCGTCCTTCGCAATCTCCCAGACCTCGCGGACCGGTTTTTCTGGCGTTTCAGTAGCAGCTTTCTGCACGATCTGGATTTTGGCCATAGCTGTTTTTGAGCGCGACTCGAGCATACTGATCTTGACGGCGATTTTCTTGTCATTCAACTCGATAGCTGATTTAACCTTCTCCTCAATAGCCTCGTCTGACGCCTTCTTGAGGCGCTCTCGTTCCTCTGCAAGTTTGGTCTCGAGCCCAGCTGTAGCTTCAGGACTAGGACCAGCAGCCGCGGCCTGGGCTCGAGCCTCCTGCTGTAGTTGAGCCTTGACCTTGTTGACCTGGTTTTGGATGTTGCGCTTAATAATATCTTTGATGGTCTCGTTCTTAGCCACAAGATCCTTGGCCTGGCTGTCTGTAAGTTCAGGCAATTCACCGGTATCGCCCTTTGCAGGAGTACCAGGGATGGTGAGTTCAGCAGGTTGACCAGCTTCAGTAGGCGCTTGCTGCTGTGCTTTGGCATTTTCCAATTCTTGCTGGTGGTTTTTGCGAAGCTCTACCAGTTTACTGTTGAACAATTCTTTCATCTTGTCAGACCGTTCCTTGAGTCTGGTGTCAAATTGAGCCTCCTTTTCGGCCAAAGCCGCCTCCAGACGAGCAACCTTTTCTTCCAGGGCCTTGATCTTCTCCTCATCTCCTCCCAGAGTAGTTGGAGGTGCAACCTGAGGCACGGCCGGTGTGACAGTAGCGGACTCAACTTCCATTGGCGTAGTCTGTTGTTCAACTGGCTTAGACTTGAGTTGATTGAGTTCTTCCTGAGCTTTGGTGAGTTCCTGTTGAATAACTTCTTTTTCTTGTTGAACCACATTCAACTCCGATTGTTTGGCACTGATACGACCACTGAGTTCCTTTGACCGCTTCACAAATTGTTCAGTCAATTTGCCACGCAGCTCTGCCTTGCTGTCCTCCGCAGTTTTTGCAAGCTGCTCTGGGAAGCCGTCCACTTGTTGCTGCAATGAATCACGTGCCGCGATAGCCTCATCGCGCTCCTTTTCCAAGGTCGAAAGTTTCTCTTTGAGGTTCTCCATTTCTGTAGGATCAACGCGGTCATACTTTTGCAGAATGTTTTCTGTGCGTTGTTGCCAGCGATCGCGGTCGGTATGAATCAGTTTCATCTCCTCATCCTTAGTTTCGACGAGGTTTTCTAGCTCTCGAATTTTGTCCTGAAGAGGTTCGATCTGTTGAACAAGTTCATCAACACGCGCAGATTTCTCCGCGAGAGCTGCCTCGGCTTGTCTAGCCTGGTTGCGCAATGTAACACTGCTCTCCCGGAAGACATTGAGTTCATTCAAAGTCTCAACAAGCTTGTTATGGCTGAGATTTTGATGATCACTGTCAGCCGTAGCACGACGTTGCTGCTCTAACTTGAGGCGTGTGTCGTCCAGTTGAGATTGAGTGTAATCCAGTTGTTGACGCAGGCGCTTGCTTTCTTGAGTAGACAAGTGATATTGGACATCAACAATTTCCTTTTCTCTTCGTAGATATTTGATAACCTCCTGAAGTGACTCAAGACTAGAATTCGTGCCCTCGGCTTCTTCCTCCTCTGCAACAATATTCGCACGGTCTCTCTGCAGAGCTGTGATCTGTTTCGTGATGTTCTCTAGTTGATTGTGTAGAAGAGTGTTCTGGTGTAGCACTTCTTCTCGGCGTTTCTGCAGATCCGAAATTTCCCGTTCGAAACGATCCTTTTGTTCACCCCAGCTCTCTTCCTTCTGTATCAAGTCTTTCTTGGCGTTCTCGGCTTGAGTTTTGACCTCGACTATGTCAAGGCGCAATTGATTCGCTTCGGAGCGGACAGTTTGCAGGAGTTTGGCAGCTTCGGCGTGCTTCACAAGTTCGCTCTCATAATTCTGCTGAGCTTGTTGGGCAATTTCGGCTTGTGCCTGGACACTCTGTTCATACGTCCTTGCATTCTCAAGTTGCCGTTCAGCCTCATCCTTGAGTCGTGAGATTTCAGCCTCATAGGTGGTCTTTTGTTCCTCCACTCGTCGTGAAACCTCGCTCTGTTCATCGCGCAACTTGGAAAGTTCGTTGTTGGTTGTCGTAAGCTCAGATGAGATTTCCTCAACGCGCTTCTCAAGCTCTTGAATCTTCTTGTCCTTCTCCTCCACAAGTCTTTCGGTCTCTTCTTGGTATTGTTCTTGCGTTTCTGTAACCGATTGTAGGCGCTCTTCCGTGGCTTGACTGATTGCTTTGTAATCCTCTACTTGCTCCCTTGCGTGTTCCAAATCCGTTCTAGCCAGCTCAAGGTCACGCTTCAACTCTGAAACTACAATTGCCAACTCTTGTTCTCGTGTGAGGCCGCTGGTAGGAGCCTGTTCCGTGTCTGCTGTAGCTGCGGTAGGAGCAGGAGCAGTACCGGGCTTGGTTTGCAATACTTGAAGTTTTTCTTCAGCGCTCTTGAGCTCGACGTTGAGTTCGTCAACCTTAGTCTGGAGATGGTCGCGCGTCGTTTTGACGGCGATCAATTCTTCACGAACAGAGCTGAGACTGGTGACCAAGTCATCAATACGCTTCTGAGACTGTTCGTGTTCGTATTCGCGACGTAAAGCTGCGCGCTTCGAATCCTCAACCTCATCGTTCAATTTTCGTTTGGTGGACTGTAACTCGGTCTCCAAAGACTCGACGTTGTGCTGGAGGCGACGACGGCTTTCGGCATCGGTATGTTCGCGCTCGTTCAGTATGTTTTGAAGATTGGCGTTCAAAGAATCCAGTCTGCCGCGCTCATTCCTAAGAGACTCGTTGTCGTCGATGAGTCGCTTTTCGATATTCTTCCACAAATCTTTCTCTGCCTTGAGGTTGGCATTCTCGCGTTGCAGGCTATCGCACATTCCTTTGGCAGCAACTAGATCCTCGGCAGCTTGTTGTGTCTTGATGTCTTGACGATTGACATTTTCAAGCAAGTTCGAATAACGTTTCTGAATCTCCACATTCTCATTCTTGAGCAGGTTGAAGTTGTTCTGAAGTAACTCGGCTCGTTGTGCTGCTGCGCCCAGTTGACTATTCAACCGGCTAGCTTCATTCATTAGTTCACTATTCTTGCGAGACAAATCGTTAACTTGTTGCTTAAGTGCAGAGTGATCGGTTGCTGTCTCTTGACGGAAGGTATCAAAATGAGCTTGTACTTTGCGAAGTAAGTCTGCATAGTCGGTACCGTCGGCGGCTTGCTGTGGTATTGTCGGAGGTGTTGAACCAAGAGGCACCGACTGCGAGAAGATGGAAGTGTCCCCACCGGCTTGACCTCTACGCATGAGCATACTGCGGAATGTATCCCGCTCCTTGACATAGCTCTTAGTCTGCGCTGTGAGGTTCATAATCTCATCTCGATAGGTTTGTACTCGAATGCGTAATTCTTTCAACTCCTCTTGATCTTGTTGGTAAGCTGATTCTCTGTCTCGAGCTTCTTGACTCTCCATTCGATCGCCCAGCTCCCGAAGCATACGGCGCAATGTAACATTCTGTTCTTGTAGCTCAGAAAGGTCCTTGAACGTAGTCAGGTTCTGGGTAATGAAGCGGCCAGTAGCATTTAAAGAAACCATAGACTCTTCAATTTCATTACGAGCAAGTTTTTCTAGCTCATCCCGATCATATTCCTGGTCTTCTTTGGATAGGGCAACTTCAAGGACCAAAACCTTAACCTGGGCGCTGAGATCACGAAGTTGCTGTCGAAGAATTTCCGTCTCTCTTTCATAGCCCTCAACTTGGCCTCGCCATTTCCTTGCCTCACGTGTTGCTTCATCACGTTGCTTGCCAGAAGTCTCAAGAACCTCTGACATTTCCACAACCGCATTCTCCAGCCTTGCATGATCCGCACGTAATTCATCAATTTCGGGCTTACTAGACTCTAGATCCTGAACCATTTCATCGATTGTAGCTTTCAGCTCGGCATTGTTGCGTTGCTCAGCAACAAATTGGCTTCTGACCCGATCATATTCGGTGTATAATTGCGTCAAAGTCAAACCACCACGACCTCTGGATGTACGTGGAGAAAATGTGCCCACGGGAGTCGATGCACGAATTGGCGTTGACGGACCTCCGTTCATAGGACCGGGGCTAAATGGTGCTTGTGTTTCCACTTGGCTCATCTTGGCTTCAAGCTCGGCAACCTTACGTTCGGCAGCCTCCTTGTCCGAGTGTTCGGTTTCAATCTCGGCGCGGAGTCTCGCAATTTCCTCAGCAGCATCATCACGTGCCTTCTCCAGCGCAATCTGGCACTCTTGTACACGTTGTTTAGCGGTTGCTGCTGCGTTACCCTGCAGCTCGGCCAAGCGGTTCGCGCTGTCAAGCTCAATTCGAAGTGACTCAGAAGTGGACGTAGCCTCCTCCCTAAGCGACTGCATAGCAGCAATTGATTCCTCGTATTTGTGCTCCACATCATCCAATCGACTTTTCAAGGCATTTTCGCTGCGTCGAAGTTGATCGATGGTCGAGCTAGCTTCCTCGATTTCTCGTTGAAGCTCCGCGACCCTGGCGTTCTTCTCTTTGCGGAACTTGAGGTATTCGGCAGATTTTGCTTTGAGCTCGGTCTCGAAGTATTCGTTGTTTTTCTTGGTCAACTCGAGTTCTTGCTGAAGACTTTGCTCTCGGAAGCGCGAACTGGTAGATGCAGAGTTTGCTGATTGAAGATTTTGTTCGGCAGTGGAGAGTTGGCGTCTCAGCTCCACTGTCTTTTGATGAGTAGTGGTAAGCTCTTCGGACAATTTATCGTAAGCAGTTGTCTTAGACTCAAGGAGAGCCAAAGTATCGCGGTTGGAGCTCTCGAGTGACGAAATACGTGATTTCAGACCGTTAACCTCAGACTCATTTGAAGTAGTGGACGACTTGAGGGTCGTGATCTCGGATTCGAGGTTCGATCTAGCATTTTCTGTAACTAATTAGACAAACCTCACAAAACCTCTGTTGTGCATAACTAACCAGACTCCTGGAGGCGAGTGCGCAGGGTAGCCGTTTCGTTCAATCCCTTTTCAACAGAGCCCTTCAGAACCTTGACCTTCGACTCGCTAGCGCGGACGGCATTCTCCAATTCGACCTCAAGGCGAAGCTTGTCTGATTTGAGCTCATCGAATTCGCGAGCCTTGACTGTGATACTCTCCAACAACTGATTCACAAGGTCGACCGTCGGTGCCTGCAAAAGTGTTGTTACGGTAGCCTCGGCGATGCCGTAATGCGAAGCGAGAAACGGAATCTCGATGGTGGCAGAAGCCATGTTGAGTTTTCTATAGCCTCAACAGGCTTCTGACTGTGGCTGAGTAGCTGCGATCGTAATTCGGTCGGTGTTATGTTTTGAAATATAAGCTTTATGGAGTTGATCGATCAAAGTTAGCGACACAAAACTGGAGCGCGTATGTGCAGTGTTTGTTGTTGGCACACAGCGCGCAATGAGCTACTTAATGCATATCAAGCATTGAATGCAATACACATAATGTAGCAAATGGCAGATAAGAAAGAAAAGAAAGAAAAGAGAGTCTGTTGCCTGGCCCTCGACAAAGCGATACGCCGTGGTTGACTTCGAGAAGGAAAGAAGTGAAGCTGCGATCAGTCGCGGAGAGCTTGCTTAGCTCAGGTCGAACTCGGTCACGTGATGAAGCTGCCTTGTAATGCAGGCGACTCAAAGTTCACCTTTAAGTCAAATTTATCTCCAGCAGCTGCTTCTCATTGTACATATCTCTTGCTGGGCATGAAATATCGTACTCTTCATTGCCCTGCTTAGTGAGATATTTATCTGGAATTCAACACCAGTCGCTCAACCCATTTTTTCTCCTTTCCAACCCCAGAGAACTACCCGTCACTCTTTTAGCTTGTTCGCGAGCATCAACCGTTCATCATGTCTTATCTCCAGCAGCAGATCAACAGCTTCAACTCTAGCGTCGTCTCATCTGCCGGACGCCTACCGCAACAGAAGCGCATCATCGGCAGCAGCCAGCCTGTTTCATCCACTTCTTCTCAGCCTACTTCCACCCCAGGTACTCCCGGTCCAGCGCGCCGCCATGAACCTGCAAATGTCGTCTACTCGCAACCTGCCGACACCGGTACAGGAAAGGATATTATGACGAACGTTCTTTATGCGATTCAGAAAATGAAGGAGAAGAACGCACCATTGACTTTTGAAGACATTGTCGGGTACCTATCTCTTCAAGAGCGACGGCATGATCAAGGCTACGTTCACGCGCTACGAAGCATCCTCCAAGTCCATGAAAAAGTGAACTATGATCCCTCAGGAGCCGCTGGAAAGGGTACATTCAGTTTTCGACCACCTCACAATATCCGCTCGGAGGAACAGTTGTTGCAAAAACTCCAATCGCAGACGACTATGACGGGTATATTAGTCAAAGACCTGAAAGAAGGCTGGCCTGGTGTTGAGCAAGCCATCGATAAACTCGAGCAGGAGGGCAAGTTGCTGGTGACACGAAACAAAAAAGACAACCACCCGAAAATGGTCTGGGCAAATGACCCGTCGCTGATGCATAAATTTGACGATGAGTTTCGGCAAATCTGGGAAAAGACCAAGGTGCCAGACCAGCAGCAAGTTATTGAAGATTTGGAAAGGGCTGGCATGATACCTACAAATAAGAATAAGGTGGTGAAGCCTCGGCCCAAGATCGAACAAAAGAAGACCAAGAAACCACGACGAACCGGCAAGACGACGAATACTCACATGATGGGTATCCTCCGGGACTATTCGCATCTGAAGCGATAAAATTTCCTTGCTGTACTATTTTGGATTTCAACTAAGCATTGCATTGGCGTATAGTTTATCATCTAAACGACATTTGTTTCAGTCGGCCTCTGTGGGATTTACAATAGTTGCATGTATTATTATTTACCTACCAGACCCTTGGTGAGGGTTTGAAATCGATACCCTGGAATGGAAAAATATAGATTGTAGATCACGGCGCAATATAATCAGTTTTTCTCAGCTCGGTTCTAGACTCTATTTCCAGAGAAGAGAAATCACAGATACAAGTAGCTATTATACACGATATAAAACCATTGCTTTTTTGTGTCCGAACAACCACACTCTCCCGAAATCAAGCTTTGCCATTAACAAAATCAAATCTTCCATGCGGATCCACTTTCTCAAGATACGCAACCATATCCTCAATCGTGGTGACCTTAATACCAAACCTCCTTCCAAACTTGAGGCACGCATCCCTCCTCATCATACCATTATTCCCTCTAACTTCCGCAACACCATCAACAACCTCCCCTTCCTCAACCAGCTCGCCAATTACACCTGCCAGACTCCGCCCCGCCAATCGACACAGATCAATCGCAGCCTCCGTATGACCCCTTCTCTCCCTCACACCACCTTCTCTTGCCCTAAGCGGGAGTATATGTCCCGGCCGCCTGAAATTCTCCGCCTTAATATTCGGATCCGCAAGTCGTCTACACGTCAACGCGCGATCATACGCCGATATACCGGTTGTGACAGACGCATCATTCGAATCAATCGATATCGTATACGCAGTAACCAGCGGATCGGCATTGTTAATCACCATCTGCGGAAGGAGGAGTTTGTCAGCGTGTGAGGGTAAGATTGGCGCACAGACGTAGCCACTCGAGTAGCGGACGAGAAAGGCCATTTGCGATTCTGTGACAGCGTCGGCGGCGATGATGAGGTCGCCTTCATTTTCGCGGTCAGTGGAGTCGAGGACGATTACGAACTGGCCGTTTCCTGTGAGAGAAGTGGTTAGAGCCTTGCGTACAGGTAAAGAGATCGTCTGACTCACTGAAAGCTGCGACCGCATCCTCGACGGGATCGAAGGTGAGATTGTCCTCTGTGAATGAGGGCATGATGGATATAATAGGTGTATATTCTTCCACGGGCTCCCGATATGTCTTTTGTTACTCAGTGCGAATCTTCAAGTATTCTTCATGTATCGTCTCTGGTGCGTGTTGAGAAGTGATCGTGATAGATATATTGCCGCGGCTGTACGATACAAACTTCCGATAAATCCAGGATTCGTTATACCGTACTCTGTCTTCCGAATCGAGCTGCGACAGTGTATAGAATCCTGCTGATTGTACCACAATTGACGTGCGACAATCGTTCTCAATATCAGGCGAAGCTCAAATTGCGAGGGCTTCCACTTGCATGCGGGGTACACCGGACCAGAAATACAGCGGCGACAGCGACTGATTCGATCTTATTAATTAGTTCGCGAGGAATCCGCCTAGTCCCATATGAAAAGTATAAATCTAAAGGATTGCAAATCACGCGGGTCTTGCTAGAAGTCAGAGGGAGATGAATAATCCATTACCAATTGGAGAGGCCGTTGAGTCAGACCAGACTGTCGGAGTCAATCCAGCGGGGCTGCTCTGGCTATCGGTGTTCCGGGTTCTTCGGGCCGTGATTGTGTCCGTCGGATATACACTATTCTCTCTGGATATCTTGAGCCGAGGCTTATCTTTCTCGTCTATATACTTGATAGAAAGTCTTTCATTGTCAGGTATCATGGTCTCGTCAATTAGATGTATGTACTCTCGGCACAACGCTATGTAGAAGTATTTGCAAGTATATCATCAATCATGTCATCCCCAACCGCCCCATCCATCTCACCTCATCCGCCTGTCTCTCAAGTGCCCGCCGTATACGCTGGGCATATTCCTGCTCGCGACGCTTCTCAAGCTCCTTCGACTCGCGACGGGCTTGTTTTCCCGCAATATCTGCTTCATCGCCGTCGAGAGACATCCAATCACTCATCTCATCATCGGTACCTTCATCGGAGTCATTCGAAAATCGTAAACGTCCTATACGATCCCCCGACCATAGTAGAAGCTCGTCGCCCTTGAGGTTGGCATCTGTAGGAAGTATTTTCCGGACCACGTCGTTCCTCGTACTCGTATCCGAAGTGAAGAATAGCCCTTGAACCTGATCCGATTCGTCGACGTCCCCTGGAGACGTTATTCTAGACTGTCGTCTGCTTGTGTTGATGTTCCAATGTCGGACTTGTGTCTGTCCGTCCCGTTCCACCCACTTGACATTGCCGTTTGAGTCTGAAAACACTATGCGCGCGCTGTGCGATGCGACAGATAATAGTTTAGAGCTTGCTGCGCTTTGTCGGTTTTGATATCGCGCCGACTGCATGTGTGACTCGCTGTCTTCATGTTGAGGATCAGATCCGCGAAAATTCAGATCGTATAGCTCCAAGGAACCCCTTCCGTTATATTCACCACATGCCACTATCGTATGCTTCCCTTGCCAGTTGGAGTTTGACACAGGAAAGATTGGAGCTGGCACTGATGCTAGTGCAGCTAAGCGACCTCCAGAGTGAATGGCGGTTTGTAACCTGGGAAAAGTGCGCCGGTCGTAACAGAGAATACTAGGAAATCTTCCTGCCAAAAGGATGGTATTTACATGTGGAGTCGGAGGATGTAATATTGACAAAGGCCCAGGTTGAAACAACGGTGCATAATCTGCGCCTTTCTGATGCGGGCCGGGGCTCCGAATGCGTTGTGGTGGTTGTCCGTTTGGCTGTAGCTGCAGGACCTGACAATCGGGGTGGCTATAAAGATTGGATTTTGGTATATATTGGCCTGGCGTCCTTTCACATCGAAGACTAATTTCTGCTTCTTCGTCCGGCGAGGATAAGCGAGCATCGTGGATCTGGAGGCTCAATGTCGTAGCCAGTGTAAGCGGGACAGAATAATCTGTTTCCTGCGATAACGCGAATATTGACCACGCATATCTTTGTTGATGTACGACGTGTAAAGTCTCCAAGTCCACTTCGTTCAGAATATTCCCCACCGCAATATATGCTCGCCTCCGCATTGAGTCTACACTCACGCACTCGCCCACATTTAGAAATTCCAACGGCGGACTGCGAGGAGGCGTCTTGTCGCTTCTCTTGGACATATCTGTCATCAAAACACCTGGGCGGCTCATGCCGGTAATTTTCCCTTTCAGCAAGTTCGCAGAGTTCGAATGAGAATAATTCATGTCCCATACGCAAATGGTCCCGTCATCCAGCGGAGCGATGACCCGATCTTCTCGCGCAAAGCTCCAATCTCTAAGCAGACCCATGCCCATTGCATCCCTCAACATACGATTAGGACCACCAGTGGTGGGTCTCTGTGTCCAACTGAAAGAAATAGGCCCGTTTCGAGCTATGTATTCCGAATACCAGTCCACGTCTTCCGTTTCATATGAAGGATCCCACTCGGCAGCAGCTCGGCTTCTTTGCCCGATGGACGGCAGAGCGTGGTCATGGCTATTATCCACCCCGGAAAGATTCTGCGGATGCGGTTGTATCAGAGTACGAAGCGTACGGGGTCCCAGTGTACTCAACGGCGTTATCGACGACAGCGGCCGGGCGCCGGAGATATGGGCTGGCGTGAACCCATTGCCGTTCGCTTTGCCTGAGCTCTCATAGCAGTGCAGTCTCCACAGAAAATTGTCTCGCGATAACTCGAAGAATTTACGTGACACAAGTTGCAGTTTGACCTGCTCCCTAGGGTTGAGATCTATGTTGCCGACGCTTTGATCAGTATGGTAATACGGTGTTTTGGTTTCGGCTGAAAGCGAACTATCACTTGAACGAGAAGATAAAGGTGTCAAGACTCACAGTCGATGATCTTCGTTAGGATCTCTACCGGAAGTTTGTCCATGAGGCAGCAGGGAGACAAGCGGCATGAGGGGCTTCCAATATATGGCGAGCTTTCTTATTGAAGGGAGTTGGTAGTGTATATTGTAGATCGATCGTCTCCATGCTTAGAAATTGAATCCCCGCGGCGGCCTTACTGCCTCAGGCACCAAGACAGTCAATGTTCGTCGAAGATTACGCTAGTACTGTTAAAGGCTAGACCGTTAACGACAACACTAGCCTTATTGGGGAGAGTGATATATTAGGGCTAGGGTTGAAGACATTCATCATGTTTTACTTCGACAATGAAGCATTGATTGATATATCGGTTCTGTGAATAAGCGAGCAAATATCTATTTAATTCTTATTTGGCCGAAATCTAGTTTGGGTCCACCTATATATGCTATGTATTGAGTATTGTTGGTTGGTTCAGATACAACTGTACGAACGGACCAATCAACGATGCGTATTCTGCTAGTATATCGTCTATATGTCAGCCCTAGAATAACATCAAAACAGCAGGATGAAATATTACATATAAAGTGTCTACTTTCCCTGTAGAAAATAAAGAAGATTTCCTGATTCAAAAACTTTACAAACTTCTCATTTATACTGGATTGATACTGAAGAGTACATTGCAATCATGGATACATTTACCGTCGTCATCTGCCATGGCTCTTATCACACTCCAATTCCTTACATTCCCTTCATCACTGCTCTCCAGAAGCAACGAATAGAGGCTTACTGTCCTCAGCTTCCCACAGCTGATCTCACAAAATTGAACGTTAGCCCATCCCCGAATGGGTCCCCGGATTTTGATAGCCCACCCCCGGCAACTGGCTATCCCCAGCCCGCAGACGATGCAATTGTGATCAACGAACTCCTCGACAAACTCATTGAAAAGCAAGGAAAGAATGTTCTCTTATTTGGTCACTCCTCCGGTGGCTTTTTGGCTACATACGTGGCCCGGCGAAAGTATCAAAAGAAAGCTCGCCAGGAGAACAACCTTGAAGGAGGTATCATCGGCATTTTCTATGCTTGTGCATTCTTGGTCCCTGTCGGCGAGTCTTGCCATTCTTTTTTCCAACATAAGGATGGATCGGAGGGTGTTGTACCGCCGTTTTGTCGCTTTCATGTACGTTTGTATCTTACACCGTCGTGGCTATTATAGCACCGTACTAACCTACTCCGATAAATAGGGAAATGGATTTGAAGGCATCGCATCCACTGTTGATGCTGCAAAATACTTCTTCAACGGATTACCCGAAGACGAAGCGAAGTATTACGAGTCCACAATGACAGCTAGCCCGGTCCTAAGGACGGTGTTAGATCACGATGCCTACAGTGAGTTGCCCTGTGCTGCTCTAATCTGTGAAAATGATCTAGCATTGCCCCATGCGTACCAGGAAATGATGATTACAATGCAAACAAAAAGAGAAGAGACAGAACTTACAGTGTATAAGTGCGATGCGGGGCATTCGCCTCATTTGACCTGGACAGATAGGCTCGTTGAACGTGTACAGGAATGGGCAGGTTCTGTTCTGGAAACAGAAGGCTGAGTAGGGCAGGAAACTTCTTTTACTTGATAAGTAATATCAACTCTGAAATTTGTGTATACATCTACATGTTTCCTTGCAATGATTAGAAAGCAATTAATTAATGAGAAACTGTTATCTAGTTTCTCATAGAGGCACAAATTATGTCGCAGTGCTTCACTTCAATTAGAACATCACATATCTACTCACCCACAAGCTTGACTTGCGAACCAGCCTCAGTCCAAATATCTTTCTCGAGCTGTCTCCTCACATCTTCCTCGTCCAAATCCAACTTGTGCCCAAAGACAGATGAGACCCGTTCCAACGATTTATTCGCAGTTTTAGGCACAAAGACAACCGAAAATGTACCCGCTGCAAGACAAAAACAGGCCAAAGAGAAGGAAAGTTCACCAGCCGATGGAGATGACTATCTGCGGCACGACTACTCCAATGATGAAATCGGTGATGCAGATTGTCGCAGTTGCGATCCCAACGTCCTATGCGCGTCTAGAGCTAGGGAATACTTCTGCGGGCAAGGCCCAGGAAAGGCGAGTCTTATTAGAAAGATTAGAGGCATGTAGTTAGAATAGAACTCGTGTTATTATTTGCGGGAGGCAGAGATAAATTTAATGTCGGGTTGAGGAAGACTAGCGCTGGCTTATTGCTCATTGTTTACAATAAATTATAGTCTCGAGTCAGGTCTTTATCTGTGATCAGGCCTCAGGAAAAAAAAAAAGGAATGGAACTCTTACTATGCAAGTATAACGCGTAAGACCAAGCTTGTTCTTGAATGTGCTACGGGTATTCTTCCGCGGATACCTATGTAAACATCACTGGGCTCGATGTATGTACTTTTGAACATCGACATTCATACATGTAACATCAATCACCTATCACTACAACCTAAATAACTGAATGAAAACCTAGGCAGTTCCAGAATCTTCTCAGAGCTATCTTCATACAAGTTAAAATATAATATAGTCGTGAAGGAAACAACATTGAACTGAAACATAGTATCAAATGTTTAATATGACCTTATACTACTAGACTTGGCCACCCGACAACGTACCATATAGGCAACTACCGGAAAATTTATTCATACATCAGAGAGACAAAATGCTAATGTCTCAGTTGTGCCGTATCTCGCATTCCACACAAAGATGTCGAGCTCATGGTTTCATGGACAAAGCCCTAGTCAAGGCCACGCGTAAGCTATAGACAAAAGAGCCACAAATGAAAAGATATCACTCGAAAATATCGGAGCGAGCTATCAAGTTCTAATATTCGTGACTCGAGTACTAGCTTAGTTGGTGTATGAGAAAAAAAAAATACAGAAAACGATAAAGTATAGTCCTGACTCCTGCAGAAGGTAGACGTTCAATACCTGCAAGCAGTCTGTTTCAATATTCCGCCAAGTCGAATCGTGTATCGCTACTGGAATATCTTCATGATGCAATATCCCAATCAATGTCGCCGAGCAATCCAGAGGATAGGTATATATAAGTCGTTTGCCAAACCATCATTCTGCATAGACAAACACAGCAACCTACAACTCTCAATCGGCAAGCGATTCCTCCCAACCTTACCTAACTACATAAGCACCTGGACAATCGACTGTCCTTGGAACATCCATTCCAAAATGCCAGCTATCGACCCATATTTGCTTCAATTCGACTGGCGACCAGTTGCCCGAATCCGGGTTGTAGTCAATGATGTGGGAAACGACTTCCACTGGTCCTTGTGCTTGGTATTCCCCGACAATATCCACTGTCTCTATGTATTTCCTAACTCGGAATGTGGTCGCTCGAGCGGAACTCCTATGACGCCTCTCGAGCGTTGGAATTTTCCAGCCGCCCCTGGACTCCGAGTGCATCACGTTGCACAAGTTATCCGTAACCGTACCTGGCGGCCGCATGAAGAACTTGATAGACGCTTTGGCTCTTGGTTTTGGGTGTGAGTATCGACCTTTACCGTTACCTCGTTTCTGGCTGAGTTTCAATCTAGGTATGGGATTTTGCGCGACCTGAACGAACAAAACTACATCTCATATCGGGCCTGCTTGGCGATACGGCCTTATGCACGGTATCAGTATTGCAATTTGCGGCGGCGTGGACGCTTGGACCGAGTCGTAGCTTGATAGCTTGATTCTGATATGCATTGCACAACGGAATATCGAAGACTCATTTTCACTTCGGCCTCTTCGTGCAATTTTCTGATACGCCTACCTGGCCAAAGTCCTATGGACTACTGCCACATAACCCAACCACTCTAGTGATTAGAATAGTTTGAGCCGTCACTTTTACTAGCATTCCGGCAGCCAGACAATCTAGAGTCTCGCTGAATACATGAGAATGTCACGCTCCTTGGACCTTCATATTACTTCGCGTAGATGAAGCAATCAGCCAGCAAAGGGTTTACGACTTCGTGAATCCATGATATTCATGTCTGATCCCGAAATAGAACCCTGCACCCATTGCTATAGTCGCACAAAGGTATTTCCATGTACCGAACTATTTTTTCATTCTTTTGCTATAATAAATACGTAATTTATTTTTAAGGCGTAAGTTCAAAGATACTTACACGTATACATAATTGGGGAGAACCCTATGATTGGATCGCCAAAGCCGAAGTGAAATGGTTTGATTATTCTCCCGACTCTCAGTATCCGCCAGAGCATAGCGGATTATACCAGTTAACTGAACGTGGCACAATGCAAGAGAGATACCAAGAGGTTGCGTACCGTGACGAAAACTTTTGCTTAAGTACATACAAGGCTAAGTCATACTGACTTTGAGCATGAGAAGGCCGAACTGTCAAAAACAATCAATTATTCTACTTGACATTAGAAATCTCTCCAGACTTGGTACATGGAGGTTACAGGGCTCTTACCGCCAGTAACCCTCAGGCATCCTGTCCGCTGTAACAGCACTTGAGCACCAATCACAGGCAACGATTTTCTTGGGTGGTTGAGGATATTTTTCCAAATTCTCTATAACAAACATCATTCCAGGTTTAAGTGGTCCATTTAGCTGTGATCTAAGTTCCTGGGCTCCCAGTCGATGAGGACACTGAAAATACATTCAGTAATGAGACTTATCAATGGACATTCGTTTGGCAAAGCAGTGAGCCCTACCATCTTCTTTTTTTGACGACATTCCTGACACGACCTTCCACGAGGTTTGAAGGCCCTGATGCGTGTCTGCTCGTTATCGGTCAACCTTATTTTCCTTGCCAATCTCACTCCTCTGGCTACCGTGTCGATGGGATTAATGACTGTAATGAAGTGAAGTTCTTACGTCTGTGGGGCAAATTGTCTGATCTAAAGGGGTGGATGGGGCAACACGCAGTAGAGCATCAGATTTATTCGACTCATGCTACCTAAGCATAATCTCGCTCTATCAACTGCGTCACCCCTTACATCCCTTGCTAGATGCAATATGAATATACTATTGAATCGATCCCTCTCTCTACATCCCGTTTGCTTCTTCTATATGGATCCCATTTTCCTTTCTAACGAGGAAGAGTCTTCAGCTATAGAGAGCAAGCTTCGAGTCGACACACGTTCCTAGGTTTTAATGAAAAGTCCAGTCAATGGATCTAGAGATACTAGCGTTGTCAGAACGAAGAACATCATGCTGTAAAAGTTGCACCAGGCATCAATTCATCTAAGCCATGGTTTATTAGTCTACCGCTTTGTGAATCATGATGTTGTCGTAGTGTTGTTCTCGCCTAACGGGGTGAGAACTCCTAAAATCATCAATTTGATGTCAGCCTCATAAGTAGATAGTCGAGTCTTATTTCAAAGAAAATACGGTGTAGGGTGATTCGGAAGATTGTAGGGCAATGGTGATAAAGTTCTTTTTCCGGGGTTTGCCTACCTCGTAGATTTGGTTTTTCATATTGTCTAGCAAAGTTATGACTATCAAAGAAATACATTAAACCCTTGAAGATCACTATTCTGATAGTACAGTGTAGCAAAAAAAATATCTGACAGCATGTCGCCGTCCCAATTCTTTAAGCGAGTCGAGTCGAGTTTCCTCCTTCCCTCCTCGACAACGTCCCACCACCCCATCCCCCATTCTATTTCTCGCCAACTAGACGTTTTATTCACTTTTCAACTCTCCTTCTCTGACTTCAATTTCATTTCATGAATAGCGTCACGCCACCCAGCCTCGCGTCTATCGATACGCGCACGAAATGGCTCAGTTACAAACGGCTACTGTCCCCGTCCCTACCGTGACCCTTGAGGCAGTAGCACTTCAACACGAGCAAGTCCATGAAACTTAAGATTTTGGTGACTTTGTGCGCACGATACACGAGAGTATTGATGTCGACTGGGTCAACGAGGACTGGTTCCAGTACGATTCACAAGAAACATGCCGTGTTTTCTACCCTATTTACCTCGCAGAGGTGCTCAATGAAAGATATCTCATCGAGCATAAAATCGGCTTTGGCGGCTTTTCGACCGTTCGGATGGCCTATGACCTTCACGACAAGAGGGATGCAGCACTCAAAGTCATGTGCGCTGGAAAATGGGGATGGCTCCTCTGCATAATCTCAGTAGGACTTCCAAGTACGAATTACTCGGTCGCCCATTGAGAGAACTTATACCCTTGAACGAGATATGGAAACAAGGAGAGCTTGTTCGACCCAATGAGGCCCCCACGAACCTACGCACAGAGGACATATATCTAGGCGACTTTGGGCTGGCTAAGAAACTCGACGACCCGTTTATATCCCGTAGTACTAGGGAAGTCACCGGGGTCCACCATAGTAGTGCTTTTCGGTTAGAATAATGGTACAACAGTAAAGTTACCGTACAAGGCTGTATATCCATACAATGTATATTGCACAAGCTGAGTAGAACAGTTGAGGCTACGCAGATTCACTCTCTTCACTCAGAGTGACACCGGAATGAACTTTGCAGACTTCACTCTAGACCTAGGTCACAACTGTGGGAAAGTTTGCGGATATAGTATTCCTGGGCTATCTTGCAGCGATGCTAACCAGTTGTCAGCGTTCTGGGGGTTGGAATTCACTTTATCCTATTGGAATCTGCGTATCGGTTAATAATTAGGTAACATAGGTTCCCATATAAATTAAAGTGTATCCTGATGTGTAATTCTTGTTCACTGTGTTGGGTTCCAAAACCGCCTCTTTACACATTAGGTTCACCTTTCCTGCGAGTCCTTGCCAAGCCCCTAATATATATATATATATATATATCTACAGCTTCTTATTAGCTAGAAACCCTTATCTCTTTAGGATTAGCCTCAGTCATATTGTCAGGCTTCCAACATATCCGTGAGTTTTGATATAGCCGGATGCTTAGCACTGCGGTGGTATATGGCCATAGTATCTCCTGCTCCACAATTCTTCACGTGCAGAATTGGGCTAAGGAAAGGGTTGGTCTTGACACTGACGGTTTCGAGTCTGTATGGAGGTCCTGGTACTACAAGAAGTAGTTATGGTGATCTAAGTTTTGCTCATTGTCAACACTATTAGTCTATGGAGATGGTCGTCTGCACGGGCTTGTTAGTTTAGGGACCACAGACCGCGTGAGATCCCTAGCGCGTCAGCAAACACTAGGAATCCTTACAATGTGCTGGAATCCCACTGAGCCAAAAAGATGTACTATATTTTACTCAGCGGAAATCCACTTAGATCCAACACAATGCATTATATCCTGCACCTCTTAAATGCTGTTGGGGTAAGCTGGGCTTTTTTGAGCTGCGTAGGGTTGCATCAATCCAGACTCCCCTCTTTTATACGAGTCAGAAAATAGGGCATGATAGCCCTCTTCTTCTAGCAACCACCTTCGTAATTCGTGAATTTCCAAATTAGGAAGTTGATTGTTTTGAGCTGTTGTATTGTAACATAAGTTGTGCCACTGGCGGAGTATATAATAGAAGGTCTTACCATATCTACTTTTTTAAAAAAAAAAAAAAAAAAAAAAAAAAGTATTGTTAGCACACCTGAGTATATACATACACTACCCAGCTCTACCTCTGGTCTACTTTCCAAGGACTACATTATTCTCACCACACTCTACACGACACTTAAAATGCATTCTTTCAAGGCAGTCCTCGCTGCCGTGTTCGTTACTGGTGCCGCTGCCTTCACTCTACCTGCCAACCTACAGGACGGCGTATACCGCGCCTACTACGACAAGGATGGGCGCGAGGTTCATGAGCTAGTGCAAGTTGTTGATCCTAGCAATGCCACTCTGCGACGTGGAATAACCGACTCAGAGGAGCCCTCTCTCGTCAAGAGGATACCTAATCCAAACACACACTATTCCTGTGGCTGCGGCTTTTCACTCGACCATGGGAACTGCGACAATGCTGTGGTTGGCCTGAAGAACTTTCTGGACCAACATGCAGACCCGAACTTCTCTAGTGGGTGTTATGACCTTTCGCCGTATTCGTCAGCCTACTGTTATGTCAAGGATGTGGTTGTCTTTCTTTGTAACGGCGAACAAGATTATGGCGTCTGCAGCAACGACGTAACCAACAGCTTGGCAGCAATCACGAACCATTGTGGCTGGTATATTGCTGGAACTGAGGCGGCTGCAGCCTGGTTTCCTAACCTTGACGGGAGTCTCGAGATCGATCCACCTTATTTTACGGGCTATATGCAGTATGGTCCTGGCTTGAACTTCTGCGCCAACGATTATCTTGCTGGTGACAATGAGCATTGCTGAATGGTAGACCTATATGGCTGGCGACGCATATTCTGTATCGTGCTCTACCTCAAGAGGCTTCGTTTATTGACTGAGCTTAGTTGAGATCGATATTTTGCAGCTGTTACTACTTAGTTTTCTTTACCTTCTCCTGATTGATTGATTGATTGATTGATTTGCTTTTACTCTAGGTAGCTAATATAAAGCTATGCAGTTACCCCTATTGTCTACCCTTGAGAAAACTATTAAATAGAAGAAAAGAAACCAGGCTTAATTGTTCTCCTGCTTCGCTTCGTTTCTTCACAAGTTATACAAGCCACCTGTATTTTGTTTCTAGCTCGTGTGCGTTGAAAGCCCTAGGATATCCGCTTTTGCGGCTTTTCTTAGAATATCTTGGACTAGCCTCTTTAGCATCTCATCAGAATAGGGGACGCCGGTCTTTGTGGGGATTGTTCAGGATGAACCCGACAAGCATCGTGGGGGATGCGATAGACCCTGAGCTCTCTGGGCCTCTGGCTCACGCGTGTTAGTGTTGACCTGTCAGAGCTAAAATACCGCTTTACCAAAAAGGAGATCCCCTTAATGGGACGATATTGTAATGGACTGTATGGCTGCCTTGTGACGCTCTGTATTTACAGGCATTCATACAGTCCGTTACAATATCGTCCGTCCCCCTTAGGGCGATCTCCTTTTTGGTAAAGCGGTATTTTAGCTCTGACAGAACAGCTAGGCAACATCATGTGGGTGCGCACCAAAGACAAGTTTTAACGCGTCATGAAAGTGCCTCCATCGCGTCTCAATGATACACCACTTTGGAAACAAAAGGAAGAAAAAGCGCGAACTCGGGTCATCAGAGCCTCGCAGGATAATGCCAAGAAACGCCATGTAGATGGTTCAGTGTAGGATCATCAATAATATGAGGATTTACGGCAAAATCTTTGTGTGCAATAGAATCTTTTCCCCATCTAGGGTAGGTTATGGTCATGTCTACGAACCATTAGGCAGTGCTTTGGACCAGCTTTCAGCGTACCGATGCATTGGCAAGGAGAGAATAAGCAGTGTGATCAAACATTGTTACTTGAACTCAAATCTATGAATCCAACAGCGCTTGATCATCTAACTATTTGAGCCATCGAAGCCATCAGCCAGGCTCACAATCGACAAAAGAAATCCAAAGCTCTATATTTATGGACTGCCTCTGAAACACAGTCGAGCAGTATTAGTCGATGTCAACTGCGTGTGTACTGTCTGCTAGTTTTGACTTCGATTTTCCATTGTTGTTGTGTATGCATGAATATGAATGAGAGCGTGCTTCTTACGGTTCAATATTAAAAGGTAGACATTGTATGTGCAAGCTTGCTGTGCATGTATGTGTAATATTCATTTGAGAGATCTATTCATGTAAGACGTGAGAGAGAGAGAGAGAGAGAGAGAGGAAATTATTTAAATGCTTTCCACACAAATATAAATGTAATCCCAACTCATTGGTCAGGCCTGTATATTGCATCCTGGCACAAAACAGCCACCTTCTTAAAGAATCGCCTCCATTCCAACGGATCGCCCTTCACTTTGGTAAACTCAACTTCGAAAAGTCCCTCCGAGACGCTCTCCACAATTATATTTCCCTGCAGTAAGCAGAGTCGTTGATCCTTCGTCGCGACGCGAATGACGACTGGCCCTCCTGTCTCGATTCCCGCTATTTGGTTGGGGACTGGCACACCGAGTCGATGCAGGGCTTCACTTAGAAATGGGACGAGTAATTTCAATCCCCAAGTAGAATAGAATCTGTTCAGAGTTCGCGAAGGAATGATATCGTGGAAGTTCTGCGCGTTTTGCGTCCTGCTTAGAGGCACCGTTGGGTTTTGGCTGAACTGGGACATGGCGGGTTCGTCTTCGAGGCGATCGGCGAGTTGGTAATTTTGCGTTGTGGACATGGTGTGGTCCGCGGGTTGGGTCGATGAAAAAGCGTTGACGAGAGGTGTGTCCCAGTCGATTGCCACGTTGCCCATCGGCATTTCGGGTTGCGTGGATGATAATCGTGATTGTAGGTCGTCGGCATTTTCCTGCATGTCTATATCCATAGCCGAAGATGACGGACCATTTTGACGTGATCGCTGAGATTGCGAGGGGGGCGGCGCAAGCGGATCTTGCGAAAAGTCGATATGTAATGACTCAAACATGCTCGTCGCAAGGTTAAGTTGATCTCGTAGTTTGCCTTCTGCCGAAATGTATTTGTTAGGTCGGGTAAACCAGGGATGGCGTCTGACATCTTCCATTGTGAAACGACTGGCGACGTCAACTTTCATCATTCCTCTGAGCAGCGATAAAACTGATGGTGGTAATCGTTGCCAGAGCTCATCCGTTGTACGGGCGTTCTTCTCGAGGTATTCGCTGAATTCGAAGCTTTCTTCTGTCGGGCTGTCCCAGGGTGTGTTTCCCGCTAGTAGGACGAAAAGAACGACCCCGCAAGACCAGATATCTGCAAAGTCCGCTCGGTATCCGCTTCCTTTTGTCTGTCCTCGTGTACTGCACGTTATCACCTCTGGCGCGATGTATGGCGGACTTCCGCACAGTGTGGTACATGCTTTCATCTTCCCATTATATTCAAAGACCGTCGCGAGACCGAAATCCGCAATCTTCAGATCTCCATTACCAGACAATAGCACATTCTCCGGCTTGATGTCGCGATGTCCCACCCCCTTGGAGTGCATATAACTAACCGCGCTGATAAGCTGCGTAAAATAGAAATGTGCAATATCCTCCCCAACACCGGCATCGGCCTCGATTTTATCGAAAAGATCACCTCCTTCCGCTAATTCCATCGCAATCCACCGCCATGTTGCGTCTTCACCGGTGTGAAAGAAGGATATAATATTTCTATGATCGCCAATGTGTTTGTGGACCGTCACCTCCATTTGAAGTTGTCGCGCAGTAATTTTGCCATGGCGGGAGGCGTATTCTTTGTGGATGAATTTGACGGCAAACACGGGGTTATTCTCGGTGAGGGGGCATGCTTTTTTGATGCTATACAGACAACGTGGCTGAATTAGTAATGTAAGCTTGATGATGAAGCTGAACCGAGGGGTAGATACCAGGCGTAGGCGCCTTGGCCTATAGTCTTTGACACGATGCGAAAGGGGAGCTCTGTTGGCAGCGGGGCCAGCTGAGAGTGCTGCATCACGCGACGAGAGCGAGAATGATACGCTGCTGGTTGTAAATGAAAGACTGAGGCGAGTGATGTGGTGGTTGTAGAATGTCGCGTCAACAGATCGCGGATTATTGCCGAGTCAACAAGGAGTGGGTCGCGTCGTGTCCCGCTTTCAATTTATCCTCTTTGGGAACAAGATCAGAATAGTCATTTTTGCTTTATTCGGGGGTACTCAGGATGACATTGTGATTCTCTGATGACATTGTGATTGTCTGTTGCTTTTGTTGCTATCATCATATAGGACTGCAAATACAACTCAACCTAAGAGAAGGTCTTTGGGCAGATCCAGTTCTGCACACGACCATTTACAGACGCAAAACCAACACTATCGTTGCGGATGATTCTCTCATATATCATTCAAGGCTTCAACAGTCATTTGGCAATCCCCGGCTTCTCCATGCCGTCTTCTTTGTCGATATCGCGAGGTCGCGTGATGAGGATGAGGAAGTGAGGACAAGTCTCATGCGTAGACCGTACTGGACCGAGAGAGGCACGTTGTGTAAAAGGCGTTTTCTCTGGTCATTGATCGCATTACCCTGCTAGCATCCTGCAAGTCACAGTACAGCGCATCCCAGGGACAAAAATTGCAGGAAGGCGAAGAGCGAATAGATTCGCCAAGCCAAGAGTTCTGGAAACTACGCTAATACCAGAACGGACTAGCTGTTGCCGTGGGGAGCGCCGACTGTAAACAATCGCCTCTGTTCTCGTTCTCTTCTCTACTTCTTCTCGACTTCTTCTCGCTCTCTTGTCTGTTTCTGACTGGCTCTCTTGGATTAAATCTGCATTTATTTTCGCTCTGTGGACATTCTGTCATCGCCTCAACCACAGTATCATCCTTCTTCCTCTCAGCAGTAACTGGTTCGGCTGTGGGTCAATACCGCATCCGTCACTTCCACTCAGTTGCACTACTACATTCCAGTCCAGAGGCATTTCGACAGACAGAATTCTTTAAATCAAGATCTTCTTCTCGTCAATCTAATCTTTACAACATGGACTACGCGATGGAGGACACTCAGAACGCTGCGCCTCAAGCCCACGAGGCATCCAAGCTGGGCGCTCCGGCTCCTCGAGGTGATACTCAGAGCGTGACCAAGCGGTACGTCGGATCTGCTGTTGCGTAGTGTCGCGGTACATCAACTAATCTGACTTGGTTTAGTCTGCAATCAGAATTGATGCAACTTATGCTCTCGCCCTCACCCGGAATCTCCGCCTTCCCAGACGCCGACGGCAACCTGCTCTCGTGGACAGCCACAATCGACGGACCAGCAGACACACCATATGAGAACTTGGTCTTCAAGCTTTCGTTCGCTTTTCCCAATAATTATCCTTATGCTCCGCCGACCGTGCTTTTCAAGACTCCAATCTATCACCCCAATGTCGACTTTTCGGGTCGTATCTGTTTGGATATATTGAAAGACCAGTGGAGTGCGGTGTATAATGTGCAGAATGTGCTTCTCAGTCTGCAGAGTCTACTTGGTGAACCCAATAAGTATGTCACACTCTTCTGGCATGCAGTGCGCGAGTTTGATACTGATCGGTCTTTTGAAACAGCTCCAGCCCGCTGAACGGCCAAGCCGCAGAGCTGTGGGACAGCGATCCAGAAGATTTCAAGCGCCATGTCCTTGCCAGACATCGTGACATTGAAGATGATGAATAAAGCAAGTCACACATATTTCAACCCTGATCTGTCCCCATGTTTTTCTATCTGCGGGATGAAAAACCAAGAAGTCAGTCTCAAGGTTGATTGCATTTTCACGGCGCGTTGCATTTACTTTGGTTTCTACTAATACTATGATTCGACATCCTTATACTTTGGAGTGATGTATCGTGGCACAGGCCAAGACTATAGCGTTGCGTTGCGTTTGGTCTTAACATTCTTTATATAATTCCTCCTATTATTATACGCAGTTACGTGATACCTCAATCAAGGCACCGCCTTTTATGACTTGACGTATTTGGTACGACTATACCATCCTTTTAGATCCAGTCATCATAAATGAGATTCCTGTCCCATCAAGATCATGTGATGATCCAAGCCCTACCACCCGAATAGGCAATCCTCTGTATTTTCTCAACTAACCAACTGGCCCACGCTCCGTTGAACTATAGGTAGAGCGGAATATGATTCGATTTGATAAATTGAATGAAAAAGCTGGATTTAAAGTCGAGAATGTAACGCTAAATGTTGTATGTCACACAGCAAACCAACCCAAATCCCCAGGATCCTTCATGAGAGCGGCGGGCGGGAAAGATGGGGGGCCTAGTTGTCAAGATGAGTCACAGCCCCTCGCCGAAATGATTTTACAGACCAAAAGACCCCAGCCATATGAGAAAGCTCGAAATTCAAAGTCATTAATGCATCGAAAGATTCCACGAAAATAAAAGGGGAAGAATTCTTATGCCCAATTCCATCCGTAGGTTCGAAGTCTAATAGAAACATTCGCCTCGGAAGATGCTTGATAATGCCCTCAGATCCAACATTCACAACCTACACCCCCACCCAAGCACGCACCTACGCCCAGCACCGCCTCTCCTACCCATCCAAACTCTACGATACCATCTTGAACCACCACACATCCACAGGTGGACAGCTCAATGTTCTCGTAGATGTGGGGTGTGGTCCTGGCCGCGCGACGAGGGATTTAGCGGCGTTTTTTGAGGTGGGCGTCGGACTGGATCCCGGAGAGGAGATGATTAGGGCTGCTAGGGCGATGTCTGAAGAGGAGGCATTTGAAGAGTCTGGTGTTAGGGGGAAAGTGCATTTTGCGGTTTGTGGAGCTGAGTGCTGTGAGAAGGGGGTTAGGCAGGTGTTGTCTACACTCCAAAATGGGATTGATGATGGTGATAGTGGAGAGGGAAGGGTGGATTTATTAACGGCTGCCATGGCGGTACTTCTCTTTTACCCTTTCAGGGACAATATTTGGCCTCATCAAAAATAGCTATTGATGATTAATACAGGCACATTGGTTCTCCATGCGCGAATTCTGGGCCCAAGCCGCTCGAGTCGTAAAACCCAGCGGCACCGTGGCCCTCTGGACATGCTCTTCGCTCTACTGTCGTGCGTACAAACCCAAAAATAAAACCCCACGAGAGATATGAATCTGTGACTAAAGAATAACCAGATCCATTAACCCCTAACGCAGCAGCTGTACAAAAAGCGCTCTTCCATCTTGAACGTGAGGTCCTTGCCCCGTACGAATTACCGCAAAACCGGATAGCGCGCGATATGTACGATGACCTTGTTTTACCATGGCAAGCCGCTGACTCCACGACGACCGCAGAGGGAAATTTAGCGGAAGCATTCCCTGAATCAGACTTTGTCCGTTCGGAATGGGATAGAAACGGGACGCTCAGCGACGGGAGTGATTTCTTCCTGTCTAGTAACAGTGAAAAGAAAGGGAAAGAGACAACTCTAAACGATTTAGCGGAAAGTCTTGGGACGGCGAGTATGGTGACAAGGTGGAGGGAGGCGAATCCTGAGCTTGTTGGCACGGACAGAGACTGTGTTAGGGAGATGTGTGCTGAAATCAGAAGAGCGATGGGCGTGAGCAGTGATGAGAATCCGACATTGAAGGTTGCAGGTTCGCTTGTTTTGCTGTTGTTTAAGAGGAAGTGAAGTCTGTTAGCGGATACAACCTTTGAATGGAAGATTTGGCATCGTATTACCGTAGCCCGCTTCTCCGTCTTGTCAAGAGTGTTGTCCGAGAAATTACCCCCAATTCGCTGTTGGTATTTTGGACCGGGTTTGGATATAGAATGGGCTATGACGTCACGTCTCTTTACCAAGCAAAAAGTGCCCTCCGCGCTCGAGCCTCTCGGCTTTTAGCATAGCTTATCGCCGTTTGCCCCTCCAACTTGTCCTCTGTCAACGTTAAACATTTCCTTTCTGTCAATTGCTCCAACGGAGAAGCTACATCTGTCAGGCATAGAAGCGAATCACAATGGCAACTTCATTGCACCCAGTATTCCGCAAAGGAGCAACGGCTCTCATCACAGGTGCCGCGTCCGGAATCGGCCTGGCAACCGCCAAACTCTGCTATTCCCAAGGCATGAACCTCATCCTGCTCGACAACAACAAGGACAATCTTTCCAAGTTCAGCACCGAGTTCCCTTCCGGCTCCGATGCCACCGCATCAACCTTCGAGATCGATGTCTCCAACCTCCAGGAATGGGATAGAGTAAAGCGCGACGTTCTTGCCTTGCATCCCGGTGGTGTCGACCTGCTCATGTTAAACGCGGGGACCAGCTTCAAACCCGCCGCCGGGAAGACTACCTGGCAAGACCCGGAATACTTTCAAAAGACATTCGCCGTCAATACATTCGGCTACACGAATGGAATCGCAGCGTTCATCGACGACGTCACAAGTAACAAAATAGATCCGCGCGCTATCATCCTGACGGGCTCTAAGCAAGGAATTACCAATCCACCCGGAAACCCAGCGTATAACGCCTCGAAAAGTGCCGTCAAGACCATTGCGGAACACCTGTCGTTCGACTTGCATGCTAGCAACCCGAACATCAGTGTTCATCTCTTAGTTCCTGGCTGGACCTATACAGGCCTCACGAAGGGCAGTTCCTCTTCAAAGCCGGAAGGCGCTTGGACACCGGAGGAGGTTGTCGATTTCATGAGCGCGAAAATGGCCGCGGGCCAATTTTATGTACTCTGCCCTGATAACGATGTTACGGAAGACTTGGATAAGAAGCGAATTACGTGGGGTTATGGTGATATCGTTCATGGACGTCCACCGTTGTCGAGATGGAGAGGGGATTGGAAGGAGAAGGCTGCTAAGGGGATTGCGGATTTACAGATACCACCGCAGTAGATGAGTCTCTCGTTGATATATATCATCATACTTGAAGTGCAGCTGAGTCCCTAAAATTCAAATATTGCCAAGAAAGGTGGTTTTCGGACCTTCTAAGAGTCAAAGTTTAGGTAGGGCTTATGGCTAAGGACCCATACGCTAGATAATCTCACTGACGAGACAACCTACGGAACATTGGGTTTCATAACGACATGGTGCCAAAGATCCAACGGTTGGAAAACCGATTTTATATAAAGCTAGAAACAAGAAAGTAAAAAGTAGACTTTTCCTCTCATCCCAACACCCCAAATAACCCTTCCATCACGAAACACTAAATGAGGGGAACGCAACTCCAAGCTAACCCAAACCTGTTGCTCTGCCAGACCGTGTCCGACGAATCCCCTTGATGTCGTAGTGGGATCTGACGTGCTCTTGAAGTTTATCACTGCGACTGAAAGCTTTGGCGCATTGGTAAACCGGACACGGGAACGCATTTCGATAAAGGTGCACTGATTTAATATGCCTCCACAGTTCCAAATCGCGAGAAAATGTCCCAAGATATGTGCAGCCGTGCCAGTCGCATTTGATAGGTCCATACTCGCGTATTCTGGAATGACGCGACTTGTGTTAGTAAGAGTGGGTAATGGCGATAAGTGGCACATTCAATAGAGTCACGTCGCAGGGGATAGGAACATGCTTGGTACTGCGTGTAGGGTATCTTTCGCCATAAGACACATCGCCGTGAGTCGTATGGGCAATGTTGTGCGGGTTGAAGGTATAATTCTCTCCTCTTGGTCGAGATGGCTCAAACGGGAATTGCAAAGAGGAATTACCATGATTCGTCCAGCCCGTATGGGTGCCCGTGGAAAGAGGGAATGGAGCACTTGGTGTGAAGCTGTCTTCACCCAATCCTGCAGCGGTAGTTGTAGAACTCCGTTGCCCATGATATGTTGAGGGAAAAGACGGAGGAAGATAGTTGTTTGATAACCACGTAGCGGGCGAATAAAGATCGGCAGTGAAAGCAGAAAGAGGATTGTCTGGACCGAGGTGGGCAAGAAATGCAGGCGTCTCTGAGAACATCATTTCAGGATGGATTGAAGAGGAAACTGAGGGCTGGCTGGTCTGGCGGACGAACGCCATGGTGATATGACAGTTATTGTTTCAAGCGGGACAATCGGGAAGGAGAAAAGGAAAAGACAGAGTTGTTGGAATGCAACGTGCGTGGAGAGCTTTGATATTTGATATGATCAGGGAAAGTTCATGGATATAGTCCGCGTAAGGCACCTGTTGGTGCCTGACAGTGGCGAATATACTGCATTATGTTAGGGTAAGTGAAAATTTACTTGAAGGTGCAGCATGTTCGGATCTAGGCAGACACAGCCTTATGGATGATCCATTGGCTTTCGAGGGTTATAACCAAGTGCCAGCTAATAAGGATACCGATGTCGGGCGAGGGGCAATTGACTGCGGAATTTTCTGGTGTTGTTCGGCCCTTGATCAATTATCCTTGGAATCTCTCGTCAAGTCAGTTTGTTTTCAAATTCAACGAGCCATGAGCAAGACGCCTGTCTTTCTTATTGGCGGCGACACATGCTGAATCATCCATGGGTGTCAACTGGAACGATCAGGGGTATTGGCACGCAGTGTGACGTGCATAATCGGCTGCCTCACTCACTTACCGCTCCATTGCATTAATAAATCCATTCTTCATTTTACAGAAGTGACACAGATATATAACTGTTCACGATATGGAGACAGACTCTAGTATTCCCTGTGCGCAAGGTATACACTCCATTATTTATGTTCATGTCTCGAGAGACAAGGCTGCGACGCCTGACAGCAAGATTAATTACAACTATGGTGCACGGACTTGGGCATCCGCAGGAAAAAGGCTTGTGTAACTTGGATTTAATTCTATCTCATACAATTGGAGAATGAAGTAAATTTCGACAGGGAAGTCATCAGACCGCGTAATCACGGTCTGTAAGAGGCTCTACGATAACAGGATTAGGGTAACATATCGACTCCCATTGTGAATTAGTCGAATGACTGACACTTTCAATTAAAAAGTAACACTGTGCCTTAATCAAGGTACCTTCACTTTATTGTTCGAGGCGCTCGGGTCCGCTAAAGCTATTCCATGGTCCTCGTCAAAGCCTCAATCTTCGGCTCCTGGATAGCTGTTGATATATTGCTGACAAAGGGAAAGATAGATGATTGGGTTTCGATAAACCATGAGAAACTTCAAAGGCGGTGCAAATTCCACCCTGTTTGATCTTTCTGGGGGTGCTAGTTTTGATGTGTCTGTGAGTTGCTAGAGTTGAGTCTGTTTAAGTTGTGGCTGCTGTGACTTGGTCGCTAAGTATTCTCGAACAGATGTCATCAAGAATACAAGCTATGGTTGCCCGCTAGATTCCAGGTTCTCTCACATCGGACATCATACAAAGGTAGAAATATGTCCTTCACACGCTGCGATCCAACCTCCCCAGATTTATAAATCCAATTGAGTAGCCGGTTTGACTACAACAGGTAAACACCATACCAAACGATGCGGGGACAAACATAGACTATACCTAGCTGGCTATACGGACCATATATCTCCTGACACTGTGTGTCGACATCGCAGGCTATCTCTGTCCTATATACCTTTCTTTAGTTTATTCTTAATACAAAAAAAAAAAAAAGATTTTTTCCCCTTTGGCGATTATCGAGAAAAGACGATCAGCCAAAGTGCTCCCCACGACTATCCTGCTCTTGCTCCCCGTTCTACAGCCCTTGCGGCTCCTGCTGTCGACCTCGAGAGCCGCCAGACTCCCTGCGATAGCGTGCATATCTTCCTCGCCCGTGGGACTGATGAGACGTACCCCGGCCGCTAAAGCCCTCTGGTGGAGGCCATTTGCCTCGGGCTCCTCAGCGGCGGCTATGAGGACATCGTATTCCCCGCTGTCTACTCCCCGTACTGCAATTCCGTGTCTAATGGCGTCAGTGATGGTACATATCAGGTTGCCGCGTACGCGAGTCGCTGCCCGGGTTCCAAACTGGTGTTGAGCAGGTACCTCCAGGTATGTCTCAGGCATCGAGGGCTGGTTATATTGTACTCTACAAGGGCTATGCTATTAGACTACTATGTCGTGCCAGGCACATAAATCGTTGGTGACATCCTTGGAGGAGGCGGTGATACCTTTTTCAACGATTGCACGGAACCCACAATGTCTGGCATAGGTCCTGGGACCTTCCCCGGCAATCAGAGTAAGTTTTTCTGGATTGTAACGTCACAGCATTTCATCGTCGACTAGCCAAAAATTTGCACCCACAGTCGCCGCGGCACTCCTCTTCGGCGATGTCCGCCATGTGCCCTACCAACCTAACAATACTGGGACGGGAGCTGGCGCGAACGGTGTAAGGATTCTTCCCCTGTTCATTTTTTCCGGTTTCGCAGCATCTTGGTGAACGATCAAACTACTAACATAAAGCCCTCAATCCAAACGTAGATATACCCCCGCACCGATGCGCAGCTCTTTTCGCTCAACCGCTTCTCCAATGTACTGCGCTCCTCGTGTCTGGCGACTGACACTGTGTGTGCGCGGGGATTGGATGGCAACTCTCACTCTACTTACTTTGATCTCTTCTCTGGAGAAGCAGGTGCGTGGGTCAAGTCTAAGCTATGAACGAATGTGATAGTCTGGGATACAGAGGTACTCTGTAGCACTCTTGAGGGGAACCGCAAAGCTAGCTAATGTGTCGCTGACTGTCTTGCAATAACTGAATTTCAGACATGAGAGGGGGTGACGTCTGGGCACGAAAGCGATTGCAGGAATATGGGTCGATTAGGATTATATTACTAGGTATGATGCTGAGTGCGACAAGGGAGGCTTTGGGGTGTTTGGTTTTGAGGATATAAAAGAGAGGAATGTGATAATATTGGTGAATGATTCATAAGCTACAAGCTAGTAACTTATATATTTGTGTTTCCTATCTCCCTAGGTCTTTCCTTTACCAATATTCGTAGAGATTGCCAGCACACAACCCAACGGGGTTTGAGGAGAACGAATAGGCGACACGAATTGCGCTAGGAAAAATTAGAATAGTCTAAATTATTGGAATGAATGGATCCAGCCGCCCCGTGTAAAGAGATGGGAAGGATGAGTGTAAGGATGGAGAGTGGTGGCGGTGAGGCCTCGCAATTAAACACATCACTATAATATGAACATGTAATGTTAATTGTTCGATACTCAACTACATTTAGTCAATTCAGCTATATACCGTGCCTTTCTCAAGCCAAGTCTCTCTGGAGCTGGCCAAGAATTAATTGTAAGGGTTGAGTAGAAGTTACGTCTACTAGGGCTTCCGGATCGACCATTAGTTGTTCTTGAAAGGAGACTTTTGCGACGCATCAAGTGACTCTAAGCCAAGGAATCCCAAAAGTCTGTAGAGCAATCCCGTCACGGTTTAAGCATTGTAGCTCACTCACTAGTGAACAATTTCCTGGACGCACAAAGAGCATTTCGAAAGGAATCATCGTTAAACGGCATTGGCCAGTTAACTTTGATTGAAAGTGTGGATGAAGCTTTTATTGATTGTAGGAAGGAGTAGAGATACATAGGCATAGGATCTGAATTTAAACGGTATACTATTCATCCAATCCAAGATAGGGGTTCACTTCGCAGAGGAACTGTACCTGCTATCTCTTTGACCAATCTACCTCATCCTCAGCAGACAAGGCAAGTGGAAAACTATGCCAGTCATCGAACCAGTGCGTCTTTTTTGTTGGCCAAACACGTTGATAAATCTGCAATGCAAAGGGTAATATCTTCGGGAGACCCTGTTCATCCAAATTGAAACGACGATATCTGGATATGTATTGCTCTTCTTCATCCCCTACCTCAATTTTGAGGTCTCCAATACCTTTCCAAGTCACACAGTGTGTACGACTCAACTTCAACAGTACATCGTGGAAACCCTGTTCAGACCCAAGAATATCCCAACTCAGTTGTCCTGCACCGACGACCTTCATCTCCACGAATTCAAGTGGACAAGAGTCTTCTTTGTCTTTATTATAGCCTGAGCGTATTGTAAGAAAAATGCCCTTAGCAAGATCTTCGTCCAACGCAGCGTTAATGAACGCGTCTCGAATATGACCATTCCGCGGACGAAGATAATAATGAAACACTGTACTCTCGCAATATTGCTGATCGAAAGCATTAAAAGATGCATCATTGCGAGTCTCAGGAAGTTCTCGTCCTGCTTCATCATCATCATCGTCGTATCCGTTCAACAAACTAAGATCCGACGCGTCGAGTTTGAGAAACAAAGCCTTCAATCGTGGTAATACACCGATGGCCTTGTATTTTGAAACTTCTTGGATATCGCCTCTTGAACGACTGGTTTGAATAGTGAGCTCTTCGATAAAGGGGCAATATTCACTCAACAGATGAATTACTTCCAAAGGTATGGTTTCTCCGCGACAAGGTAATAATGAAAGCTTCTGTAAGCTTGTACCATGGTGCCTCAAAACGGGACCAGTAACCATCTTGGGGTGCCAGCCATTCAAATCGAGACTCGATAGAGCTGGAAGAGCAAGTAAAAACAGGCTCGCGGCAGAGTAGTAGCTGGAGGGGTGCCAACAGTTCCAATCCGGGTTGAAGTTTATAGACAGCTCGGTAAGTGAAAGAAAGTGGCAATCTCTCGTCATGTATACGATGGCGTCCAATGTTGACTTGGGACTGATCTTGAGAGTCTTCAAGACTGAAAGATCTGTGTCTTGATTCCATTTCTCAAAATCCTCTCCGCTATTTTGGCGCACTTTACGGACATCTTCTCCAATCTCGAGAAACTCTAGAAACCCACCATGTTCCTGCTTTGGCTGCATCTTAAATCCTATCCATGGTGGAGGATTGTGGACGCTTGCTGGTGCCATCAAAGCTGCAAGTCCAATCACAAGTAATTTCTTCAACTGAGGTGTTAGACCCGAGACAAGATATCTGAGAGCCTGATTTAGATATACGTGCTCCCATTGTGGGTTGCTTCCTCCAAGTGTATTTCCATAGGTGCCCAAGGACGCTGTTGCAATACCATGTAGAGATGGTGAACTCAACAATGCAAACTCGTAAGGATCTGCTGTCCCCTGTGGGTGCAGACTCCACAAGGCAAATCGAGTTATATACAGTCTGCACTGGGATTGACGCTGGTGAAGGCTATCCAGAAGACAAGGGGGGAATTGATAATAACTGGAATAGAAAACGGACTCAAGAAGAGGTAATCGTAGCAGAAATTCGGCCAACGGCTCCCAAATATGGTTTTTCTGGTATACTGTTTCTTTATACTTCATCAGGCCCGGTTTCTGAGCATACTTCTCGAGGATTTTACTCTCAGGACCTCTATATTCAAGCGTAGAAACCCTGGGCCGTTGCAACCGCAGTTGAGACCTGCGCTGTCCTAGTTGTTCACTAATGACTTCTCCATTCTCGCTGGTGACAATTATCAACCGACGAACCGCCCAGAAACCACTAAAATATTGTAGTAGTTGAGAGTAGTTCAGTATATCTTCGTTCAGTTGATCTCTATCGTCATGAACAACAAATTTTAAAGTCCGAACCTGAAGCAGAGGAGTGCAAAGAGATAATAAATCTCGGTTCACACATGCCAGATCGATCACACTATTGGGTTGTACTTGGTCGAGAAAATGGCTGATGAGCATCAGGATCTCTCGTGGCAATTTCTGAAGCATGTCTTTGCTCGTTTGGTCTAAGGAAGACACAAACCTAGTTAGATCCGTTTAGAGATTCTCATCGATCAGAAATGTAGATGATGGAGGACCGTTGATATTTTTGCTTCAAATGGTGGTGGCTGGCCTGTAGTTCGTTAGGCAGAAGCGCTAGTACTAGTGTTTCAAGAATCATGGATGTGGGCGGCTGCAACAGCAAAACCCGGGTTAGTGAGCATAGTAGATGACACGAGAATAACACTCTGGAATACGACTATCATCCTTTGCACCAAGTATCTCTCTTGATTCTATCGTAACCGTGTGCTAGATTGGTTTTCTCTCAATTTCCTTTCCAAAGCTTACTAGACCGAGTCACTGACTTATCGCCTCCATCGGTCTTATTGCAATATAGTGTTTGATGGATCTATTTTGCATTGTAATGTCGAGATTATGCGGTCTTTGTTACATTACCGTCAGGAGCATGCATTTCCATGTATGGATCTAGAGGTTCCTAAGACATATTTTAGCATTTTTCTGCAATGGGGAGGAATAAAGTACTTACACGTTTCACACATTTATGAGGCACTCTTTTGGGCAAGTCTCGATTTGACATCAGATGATCTCCGAGTTCTTTATAGGTTGTCCGAGAAAGAAAAGGCGGCGAAGGGGGAACCTGCCTAATTAGAAATACTATGCGTGGTTGAGAAATTTGAATATTGACTTTCCAATGACTATTTCGATTCATAAGAAGATTTCAAGTCAGTGCAGACTTTAGGTTAGGACCCGGTAGCCATTCGACATCACGTGTAGACATAATGAACTTTATCAAGAGGCTGCGTGTTGAAAAACAGCAACCACTTTGAACTTTTAAATCTTAACACGACCATTGGGCTTGCTAGGACCGAGACCCTTTGCGATCATAGGGAGCACCATTTGTCCTTGTCCTTCTTCGAACGCGGTCAGGAACTCATACACAAGTGGATGAAGCCCCTTTTCTTTAGCCAACCTAAGCCATTCCTTCATATGAATTTCTTCCAGACCTATACCTGAAAACTCTTCAAGGTATGCTTTAAGACACTCATGTGGAACTTTCACCTCGCTGCAATGGTTCATGAATGTGGTTTTCGAAAATATACTGTCCGTAGATCCAATGGCCGACTCAACAATATGCTGAGCCACTTCCTGCACTGTAACAAAGTCCCATTGGCCCTTGATATATCCCTTCTCAATACGCGGTAGTGCCTTCATCATGATCGAGTACTTCGTCAACATACCTACTGCATCCAATTCTGATGCGTCATTGCCCAAAACATGCGCCAATCGGTGGATATACGCAGGCAGCTCATCATCCGCTGCTGCTTTGTCAATGAGTGTCTCGCTCACCCATTTTGAGGCTGCGTATCCATCAATTGAGTTTAGTATGTCAGTGACAATAGGAGACGCCGGAACTTCATATAGTGGCTCCTGTTTGTCATTCTTTATTGCCTTCGCCACAGACGCGGTAGAAATGTAGTGGAACGGAATGCGGCGCGGAATAGCCATTTGACAAAGCGTGCGTGTGGACATGACATTAGCGCGGCGAAGAGATTGGTATGTCTCGAGAAGAGATACATCAGCACCATTGTGGATGATACAATCGGCGTTGCTCATCAGGAAAGTAAATTCGGAGTCAGAAAGACCAAAAGCAATGGTGGAAAGGTCGCCAGAGTACTCGACGATTTTGTCGCTTTTTACCGAGACATGGCGTCGTTCGCCAGTCGTATCAGGCCGTATTGCTAGACAGTGTATTTGTGCTACCTTGGGATTTTGAACTAGCTTTGACAGTAGATGCCTTCCAATAAATCCGGTTGCTCCTGTTAAGACGACAATGAGACCGCCGTCACCGTTGGAGTACTTTTTCGGCGATGGAACGGAGTATGGTACATGCAAACCATCCACTAGACTTGAAATCTCTAGGTCCCAGTCCAACCTCAATTGATTGCCTTGAGGTGACAAAAACGATGCCTCAGTCTGTGCTGAAGAGACTCCTTGCGTTTTTCCAAGAAAAGCTTCAAGCAGAGTGGCCATGCCATGCAAAGTGCTGGCATGAAACAATTCCGGCATTGAGATCATCACACCGAAATTTAACTCAATCAGAGCCCTGAGTTTTATCATCAAGATGGAACTACCACCAATCTGGAAGAAGTCTGAACTAGAGTGGATAGTCAACTGTTGGTGGGGGGTGTCCCCAAATAGACGTGCTATTTGCGTCGAAAGAACTTCTTCCCAAACTTCTTTCAATAGCTTCTCCCAGGAAGTCAAGCTATGTGTAACGCTGTTCACGTTACTCGAGGCCAACGCTTCTGGTATAGGCAGTACATTAATAGCATATCTGTCAGTCTTTCCATTTGTAGTCACTGGTATCTTGTCAATCGGAATTATAATAGTAGGTCTCATAAATGGCGGCAGAGGAAGGTCGGATCGGATTCCTTCTATGAACTCGGCTCTGTGACCAGTATACTCAACGTCGAAGACAACAAAAGCCGCGAGTAGATCTGAAGGCTGACCAGCCCTCAAAGAAGTAGCAGCACTCACTATCACACCATTGGATATACGTACAATGGCGTTAGCGATTTCATCAAGCTCAACGCGGAACCCATTGATTTTTACTTGGCTGTCACCGTCTTGCCGCCCAAGCACCTCCAGCGTGCCATCCGGTAGAATTCTGCCTTTGTCGCCTGAACGATATAGTTTGACACTTGGAGACGGTAACATGTCGGAATTTCTCTGAACGAACTTAGCCGCTGATTCTTCGGGTCGTTGAAGATACCCAACTCCAACACCTCGTCCAGAAATACATATTTCACCAGGGAATCCAATAGGCATGATATTCATATCTTCGTCCATAATTTGAACGCCATAGTTCGGTGATGGCCGGAGGTGATCTGTGCTGTCATCAACATCTTCATACGGTACGATGCCCCTCGCACAAGCCAACGTTATCTCTGCAGGCCCATATACATTGATCAGTTTCAAGTCATCGAGATGTAGGTTGCGAAAAGCTCTACGCAAGTCCGATGCCAGCTTCTCTCCGCCTGACATGGCATACCGCCAGGGATGAGCTCTTGTAAGAATATGTTGTCCGTAATTGAGCAGCGCACAGTATTCGGATGGAACAAAGTGTGTTAGAGTTACCCCATGTCTGACGATCAGGTCGGCAATATGTGTTGGATCCCCTCGGCCCGATTTCCCAACCATGATGACTGTACCTCCATTCGTCAGGGCGAGAAAGATTTGATCCAGCATCAGATCAAAGCCCAATGGACTTTGCTGCAGGGCTATCTCGCGTCCGAGTTTGAAGGTGGTCGTTGTCCCGTAAATCTGGTTCAAAAGCCCCTCGTGAGTGAGAATGACACCCTTTGGCACTCCTGTAGACCCACTTGTATATAAAATCATTGCAGGTTGATCATTCCAAGTTTCGCCGCCACTCAATCCGTTTGTAAGTGTCGTTAAATTGTCCTTGCTCTCAACGTGACTTGTCCTTTTGCACTCAATGTTCAACAAATGAACTCGGTCTAGAGATCTTGTAATCTGTTTCGCTATCCCCTGCGTCGCATCATGATATATCAAAACTCGAGGCCGACTTTCTTCAACAACTGCCTGAAGCCGTCGTGGATGGTTACGGGTATCCAATGGAATCCACACCGCATTCAACCTTAAGATGGCCAAGATGCAACAGACCGCATCTACAACCGGGTCCAGAAGCATGGCCACGTACGATCCGGACACCAGTGGAAATAGTTGGCGGGTGATTTCACTTACCCTTTCCGTCATCTCACTGTATGTCAGACAATGACCGTCCTCGTCTCGGATGGCGATAGCCTCTGGTAGTGCAGCTGCTACTGCATCGATGCGATCCGTAATTTTACCCTTCCATGATACTTCCACACGATTCCCGAGCCCAAGTTCGATGGCATCATAAATGTCAAACTCGTTCGATATAGGACATCTACCGATCTCACATTGAGGATCTCGAGCTACTGCTTCCAAGGCACGCGTATACCACTTTAATATAAGCGCACCATCAGAATATTCATAGGAATTCCGTTGTGTGATGATCGATACGATGCCCGAGTTCGGTGTTGCCACAACATTGAGGAGCATATCATAAGGGTTCCCGCCTGGAACACCACCATCCCACTGAATCTTCCCATCGGTCCCGAATTCGATCTCATCAAAAAGACTCTTACGGTAATTGATTGCAACCTGAAACAGAGGATGACGACTCTCCAATCTTGGAACACCCAACTTGCCTATAATAGCGTCAAGCGGTACACGGGAATGTGTCATGGCTGTTAAAGTCGCGTTGAACGATCTTTTAGCTACCACATCGAAGGGTTCCGATTGATCGAGAACGATTCGTACTGGCAACATGTTAAAAAAACATCCGATTGTTTCCATGTCTTCTGCGTTGGTCCTGTTCGCGTCTACGACGCCGATAGCGACGTCTTCAACCCCAAGGCAGTGTGATAGAAATGTGACGAAGGTTGCAAGATGAAAATGAAATGGAGTAACCCCGATCCTGGCGGCTGTTGTTTCAACCATCGTATGCATCTCAATGGGAAGGGTGAAATTATTAATATCAACACTATGATTTGCAATAGCAGGACGAGTCGCGTGCTTAGCGAATGGGAAAAGTGGGAGCGGCTCCGGGATGGTTCGGTAGATATCCTCCCAAAAGATGAGATCGTCCTGTAATATTTCAGGGGTATTTGTCTTTGATTTTCTTCTAGCCATGTCGATTGATTGTGGAATGTGTATTGATTTGTTACTCAAATATCCTGCATATGCTTGTGCCAGATCGGCAATGAAGACCCCCCAAGCCCATCCGTCGAGCGCTATGTGATGGTGGGAAATCACTAACGTATGAAGAGTAGGCGAGTGTGACATTACGACAACTCTCATGACAATGCCCTTCTCAATCTCGAATTGAAAATCCTTGACAGCGTTGATTTCCTTCTGTACGTCGTTATCGCCAGAGACTGTCGTGTGTGTAAGCATGATACGGGGCGCGGAGAATACAGCTTGTACCGGCTTCGCAGTAGTTTTATCCAGGAAATATGCGCTCCTGAGAGCCTCGTGTCGCTTTCCAACTTGCCATAGAGCCCTCTCTAGCCTTTTGAGATCGAGTTGACCATCAAAGCGGCCATAGTATGCAATATTATAGGCATTGCTTTGAAGATACTCATGCAGGAAGTACAGCTCGGCTTGGGCGTGAGACATCTCCCCAATTCTTTCGTACTTGATTTTCACTGCCTCTTGATGCTTTCCATTAGCTATGGTAGCCTGAGATGATACGTTCAGGGCTACATCTAGTCCACTTGTTGAATTTATAACAAGGGTTGCATCTGTTCTCTCTGTTTTTGTTTCCTCGATATCGCTTACTGTAGTTGCAATCTGGCTGTCCATGGCTGTGTTTTCCAGGTTAAACCCTCTGACTTGCTTGTCGAATCTATTAATATCGTCGTTTTTTCCATTTTCCCATGACTTCAGCGAATCAGATAGCTCTTTCAGCACATCATGACATATGTCGCTCAGAGATAAACCGCTCAGAAATTTCAAGACTGGCATATCAACATGTAAGATTCGCAAGAGCCAGGAGCGTATCTCAACGGCTACCAAGGAGTCAAGTCCCAAGCGGATCAATCCGGCCTTATCGTCTATTTTCCCACTTGGAGAGCCAAGTGCCAGACTTAACCTGCAAGCAATGGCTTCCTTCAGAATGGAAAACGCTTGTTCCTCATTAACTGCAGCTTTGAGGTCATCTTTGATGCTTTGCATTGAATGCCCCTTGTGGCGAGTTGAACTTTTTCCGCGCCTGTCCTCGTTGCTCTTAACGCGGCAGTGACCAAATCTAGGTATACTACGCCAGGGGGTATGAACCTCCGTACCAAGCCCAACAATAATCTCAGAATCCAGACTCGAATCTGGGCGACCTGATATGATTGCCTGCGCAAAAACAGCGTGAAATTCGGGCTCGGAAATAGCATGCAAATCTTCTCGCTGAAACCTTGCTTCAAGACTCGCCTCATCTGGTCCGTGCAGAAAACCGAATCCAAGCAACATCCCAAAATGCATCACTGAAGCTGCAAGCCCTCTTTTGCGTCGTCGTTTGGCTAGTGTTGACATGAACAGATTAGCTGCATTGTAACTCGCTTGACCCATATGGCCCACAATACTTGAGACGGAACCGAGGAGAACGAAGAAATCCAAAGCAGTTGAAATGAATAATCTGTCTAAGTTATCAGACCCAATAACTTTAGGCTTCAAGACTGTCGTCATGTCTTCCAGTGACATGCTATCAAATGGTCGATCACGCACCACGAGAGCACCGTTGGCGACCCCTGCGATAGGTGGCATGGATGAAACAACGTCCGTATGAACACTCTTCAGACTTGCCATATCTGCAACATCGAGAGTAAAGATACGCAATGTGACACCCTGCTCTTTCAAGTTCTTGCATATTTCTGGAGGGACTTTTGGCATTCGGCTTGCCATGGCTAGATATTTACAGCCATGATCAACCATCCATTGACACAGAGATAGTCCAACATCCCCAGTGAGACCAACCAGGAAATAGGTTTTGTCGGCCGCAAAGCAAGCCCTGTCGACAGCTGGTGTTAAAGGGACCGGGACAGATTGTACTCCGGTCCAGGAAATAATACTTGTAGCGTTTGCATTTTTTGAGAACTTCTCCAGTTGGCTCGCCTTGACCACAGACTTTGTTTCAAGGTGTCCCAGTACATTGAGTGAATCAGAGTTGGAACAGTAGTACTCTAAAGATTTCAGCAGATCAAATTTATTCTGCGACAGAGAAATCTTCTCCTTCACATTGACATCATGTATCCCGCGTTCAACGGCTATTATCTGGCCCTGAGACGATGTCATAAATTCCACAAGGCTGTCTGTATCGGTTCCCATGTTCACGAATCGTCCTAGGTCCCGAGGGAACTGTGACCTACAGTCACGTTCGGTGGCTCGTGGATGAATATAACTTGCTTTGCTGGTAGAAACCAGTCGAGAAGTAATATGACTGGTGGTAAGGAACACGGGAATTTTGCCACGGTTAGCGAGATTACATATAAGCTCGCCAACGTTGTCATCCGCATTGTGAATCCAAATAGTGCCGGTACCAGATAGTAATATGCTTTCGCAGCATATTGTCATTAATATCCACGAGAGAAAATCGTCTGCACATGCATAAGCCTTATGGGTGATTTTGCAGCTATTTGTAGTCTTGATGATTGAACCATTCGTCTCTGAAAGGGTCAGGATTAATTCGGAGGTATCATCCACTGCAGCCTGAGCTAAGCAAACATAAAACGGTTGATCATCATCCGAACAAACGAAACAGAATAGGGAAGACGATAGAACCTGCGATATATTTGAGTCCTCTTGCTTTTTATCAACCTCAATTCCTGCAGTAACGTGAACACCATTGTCTGCTATATGCAGCTCAATCGGATGTGAAGTAGGGCACACACTCTTAGTAATTTTATGCCTTGTCGAGTTAAAACTATCATTTAATTCATCGTCTGGGACGACTCTGGGAATAAAGAGAGCTCCTTCCTCAATCGCTACCTCAGTCTCGTCGCTCCAGAAAATATCACTATAACCGGGTAAATCAAGACATATCATTCTCAGCAGCATCTCAGAGAGCATGATTGCCGCTGATTGGTAATTCTGAGTATTCAGATGATCGAAATCTACTAATCTGAGTTTGAGATGCTCTGTTTCTCTGGAAACCGTGCGAGCAACACCAACCAGCATGCTAGCGTAGGGGTCCTCATTGCGACAACCTCGGGTAGCCAATAACATATATTTCGCGTCTCGGAACAATTTCTGCATAGATAAAAGATGAGATTCATTCATCTGCGAGAAAGTCGCCTCTTCAAGTCCCGAAAGGCAGAGAATAGCACCTCCGTACTTCAAGCTGTCTTGCGGTACTTCTTCTATGTTCTGCAAGACCACAACTTGCTCCACAAATGGACTGAGAAGAGTTCGTATATTGGTTACTAATTTCGAAAGTACCAGAGTATGACCACCGATAACTAGTAACTTTTCAACGCATACCACACTGCTCCCTAGGCTCAAGGGATTTCTCAATAAACAGACTCGGTCATCTATTGCTTGTGTTACCATGACGGAGAAAGTTTGCATGTTGTCATCTTGAAAGTCCCTGAAAGAAAAATCCACGCCCGAGAAGGAGTGATCTGTGAGGAATGAATTCCATTGCGCCTCTGTAAGTGTCGGACCTTGAATCCTGCCGTCTTCACGACCAAGCCACCACCCCGGTAGAGTCGAGAATAAAAACGGAATTCGTAGAGTCTTGGGGTTAGTAATTTCAAGGAGAATCATATGACCCCCAGGATGTAGGAGCTCTCGACAATGCTTGACTGTTTGAGCGATAGACTTGGTTGCATGGAGGACATGCGCAGCAATGATAAGGTCGTATGACTGGGGCTGAAAGCCCTGTTCTGCAGGTGGCCGTTCAACGTCCAGGATCTGGAACTTCATTACATCCTCGAATTCTGCGAAACGAGTTTGGGCCGCTGAAAAAAATGCAGGTGAGATATCAGTGAATGTGTAATTCTTGAAATTGGAGTTTAGATGCCGTAACGCGGTGGCCGTAGATCCGCCAGTTCCAGCGCCAATCTCGAGAACTCGCATTCGGGGATATTGATGTGACAAATGATCGAGGATATTTCCAAGGTGCTGATTAGACTGGAGAAATCCTAGGCCCTCAGTGTATAATGTATCAAGCATATTATCTTTCTTGAGAATTTGCAATGCAGGCTCCTTCCCTCGTAGAATATCAGGAAGCTTTGAGCCCAAGTGGTGAATGAGTTTGAAATCAATTTGGTGACTATGTTGATATTTCTGAAGTCCACTTAATGATTCAAGCGTATCATCATCCCACGAAGATTTGAAATGGGCGTACGTACCTCCTCGTATTTGAGGAAGTACATAGTCCCGCGCCCACCGTGTTAGAAATTGCAACTCCGAATCCATGGATCTAATATCGGGTATTTCAACATCTTCACAAATTTTTTTAAGGTAGTAAAACGCTGTTCTTTCACATATCTCATGCAGTTGGGATTCTTCAATTTCAGATTCTTTTATCAAATCAAGCTTGGCAAAAGAGGATAACCCTCTCTTCCAGGTTGTTTTCCAAAACATTGTTCGGTCATTTGCGGCACTGGGTACATCAAGCGATGAAAATAAAGCACCTTGGATTTGAATCTCTGTATGGCCAGTCTGGCAAAAGATATCGATATCGCCGCGTATAGACCTTGCCGATGACTCTGACAGATAGCAATTAGCAGTAAGCTGTGAACTTGCTTCGTTATATAGCTTCCCATAACCATTCATAGCGAAACGAACGCGACGGAAGCTTTTTGGGAGATAAGTCGTCCACATCCGGCCATCGCCTGGGTAAGAGAATGCTGCATACAGGCCTTGAAGAATACTGTCTAGTGTTGCCGGGTGAACTATGTACTGACCAGCAGCATTGCATTTGGTGGTAACTGTCGTGCAGTTCAGTCGCCTTCGAATCGATTGCAGTACAAATGGGTCCAAGTACTGAAGCCCTGCTTTTTGCATCCAAAAGTAAAATCGGTCGATATTAACATCCGTCATTGGAAGGCTGAAAGCAACACTTTTGGGCAAGATATTCTCAGTAACGGGCCCCAGTGTTACGATAACGCGGCCAGTGAAAACCTCTTTTTCAAATTCCGTGGAAGCTGCATCGACATTACGACACACGCAGGAGAATTCTGCCACTTTTCGGCTGCTATCCTCGTTGATGAGTTTGATGTCAAAGACCATGTCAACTCCGGAACAGCCCTCTTTCAATGTAACCCCATTGTGTATCAATACCTCTTGCAACTCAATCAGTTGAATTGTTAGTCCCTGTCCGAAAAAGTGTGCGGCGGCATCTGCAGCCATTACTAGATACGCGCTGGCGGGAACCAAGATCTGGTTTTGAAATTGATGGCCTTGGAGCCACTCCACGTCTTCAAATTTGAGAATATTGCGCCACCGGGCTTCGCGACTGCTTTTACTTGAGATTGGACGACCGAGAAGCTCATGGAAGGTAGTCTGGCGCATGCGCCGCTCTTTTGATATTCTTGATTCCTTGAACATGGGTTTGTCATGATCCCACGAATAGGTGGGCAGGTCTTTATGTACTCTCGGCATCGACCAATTTGGTCCATTGCATGCTTCTTGAAAACCGGCAAAGTCGACTATGCGGGTTTCTGAGTCGAAATTCTTCCATACATAACCAAGTAAGTTTGTAAAGCAATCGAAGGTATCTTTGTTTCTTTCAAGCACCCCTCGGTAGAGAATATCGCGGCCGGAAACGCTCTTGATAGTCTCGATTGCCGACCCTCTTAGTGATGGATGTGGTCCGATCTCAAGTCCCAGTTCAAAGTCTTCTTTTTGCACTGCAGAAGTAAGGGCTTGATAAAATAGCACCGGACTTACCATATTATTCACCCAGTACTCATGTTCAAAAGCAGTGGGAGTAGACACGTCTTTTCTATTGCTGGAACAGTATACGCTTGAATACCAATTGCAAGTACCCGCAAAGCAATTTCTCAATGGTTGAATATTGGCTTTCCTTAGTGACGTGAGATACTGATCTCGGACGGTTTTCATGTGATGGGAATGATACGCGGTATCGACCTTCAGAATTCTTGCAAAGACTACATTTTGGTCCAACATAATTTTAGCTTCATCAATGGCATCAAAGTCTCCTGACATAGTGACACTGGATCGAGAGTTTTCTGCTGCAACAACGATTCTGCCTAGGAAGCATGGCTGACTGCAGAACTTTTGTGCGTCTTGTAAAGTCATGCCGACAGCCATCATTTTTCCAGATCTCCTGCTGCTATCTCGCACCTTTCGACAATGGTACCCTCTATAGTATGCGATTATAATGGCATCTCTAGCGCTGATGATACCAGAAGCGTATGCAGCCGCAATTTCACCTGACGAATGTCCGACAACCGCACTGAAAATTATGCCACATTGCTTGAGTAAATCAACAAGTGCCACCTGCAGTGCTGTGCAAAGTGGCTGAGAGATCTCAGCGGAAGAAATTCGATTCGGGTCATCTGCTCTCAATAGTTCTTCCGCCAACGACCAACTTGGAGGATTGGGTACATCTTTCAAGATTGACTCGAGCTGCGTAATTGTGCGCCTGAAAGAAACTGAATGCAGAAACAAGCCTTTTCCCATGGATGGCCATTGGGCTCCCTGTCCTGTGAATATGCCCAGTATGCTGATTTTTGGAACTTTGGTAGCCTGAGTAGCTAGAGGGGTCTTTTCGTTATTTTTTAAAGCCAGGTCCAGCTTGTCTGTAAGCTCGTTTTTGCTACTTGTTGAAAAAGAAACTCTGTACTTGAAATGTGTCCGACGACATTGCTGAGTCCAAGCTAGTTTGTGGAGGTCAATGTCGGCGTTGGTCTTGAGAAATGCGGAAAGCGACACAACTGTCCCTACAAGGGCTTTGTGTGAGTGGGCAGAGAGAACAAACGGCCCCCAAGTCGGTTCTTGCTCCGAAAGAGAATTTGCGGTTCTAGAGCTACTGTCCCAGCTTTCGATGATGGTATGGACATTTGTTCCTCGAATCAGTTCAGCCGTGGAATCCAAATAGGGCTGTTAATGCATACCTCCAAATCCAAAACTGTTGACATCAGCCCTCCGTGGAGTTCCTGGTCGTAATTTTGGCCACGGCTTCAGACTTGTTGGCACCTCAAGATATTGGTAATATGGCTCTATGTCTGGATTAAGTTGGTAGAAGTGTAGGTTGGGTGGAATAAGAGCGTGTTTCACAGCTTGTGAAGCCTTCAGCAGACTGGCCAGTCCGGCGGTTCCTTCCAAGTGGCCAATGACCGTCTTGATTGAGCCGACGTAAATCTTTGCGTTCTCAGATTCAACGCGCTTTTGGTGAGGAAAGAATGCCATGCTTATCCCTTCCGCCTCTTTTGGATCCCCAGTAGGTGTACCTGGAATATACAGTGTCAGAGTCTATCTATGATGATTTGACGAATAGAAAGTTCAACAAACCTGTTCCGTGGGCTTCGAAGTATTGACATCGGTCCTCTTCATTCGCGCAGTCTAACCCGCATTTTGCATATGCCGACTGAATCAAGTCAGTTTGTGCAATTGCACTAGGAACCGTCAGGCCGGCAGATCGACCATCTTGATTCATAGCCGTGTTTCGGATCACACTTTCTATGTCGTCACCATCAACCAGTGCCGTGCTTAACTTCTTGATGACGACGGCCGCAAAGCCTTCGCCGCGGCCATATCCGTCCGCGCTGGCATCCCACATGCGGCATTGCGCAGATGAAGAAATCATGTGAAGCTTCAGAACTCAGCTTCAAGAACATCATCTGCGGGGACTTGTCGGGCTAACTTACACTCGAAAGAAAACTGAACGTCTCAGGATTGAGTACCAGATTCACTCCGGCGACAACAGCCATATCAGTCTCCCCACTCCTTAGGGACTGAACCGCCAAATGGAGGGCAGCCAAGCTGGATGAACAGGCGGTGTCGATATTAAGCGAAGGTCCCTTCCAGTCAAATATGTACGAGACACGATTCGCTAATATAGAACGGGCACTACCCGTTGCCGTATATTGAGGGTGACAATCCACATCTCGCAGTATCATTTCTCGGTAATCGTCGGACATTTGACCCACAAAAAAGCCAGTCGACGAGCCTCTGAGCTGCGAGATAGAATACCCTGCAGATTCGAGACACTCATATATTACCTCCAGGATTATTCGCTGTTGGGGGTCCATCGACTCCGCTTCTTTCACACTGATACCGAAGAAGTCATTGTCAAAAACAAATGGATCTGCGTCAAGCAGGTAGGCTTTTGTGGCGTTCGTTGTCTACAAGATCCGAGTTAGTAGCCATATAGCGACGAGGTTCTTGTTTACTCACGCCAGTGTGCTCTGGGTTCTCGTGATAGAAGCCCTTTGAATTGAATCGACTGTCTGGAATTTCGGCGGCAAGATCAACAGGCTGCTTCAAGAGTTCCCATAACTTTCCGGGTGAGTCACAATCACCAGGAAACCGACAACTTGTGCCTATGATGGCAATAGGCTCCGGTGCATCGTTCATTCTTTTGCTCATTTTGCAAGCGTGGGAATGTTTAGATATAAAATCTGTTAAAGAACGTTATACCTCATTCAAATTGTGCAAAGAAGTCGGATACTGAGATTCATCGAGCTTTTGAAGTCAATCAGGCCACCTCCAGTCTGCCTTGCCATCTTCATTCGGAGGCTTTTTAGCAACCTTCTTTGACTTGGGTTACATAGCTATCTCCACGGAAAATCGAATTTCCAGGCCATAGCTAAATCTAGCCAGGGATTTCGTCTTTTCAGACGATCAGCAGGCTTCAAGACAGTCTCATCACAAATCGGGACGAATTGTTAAACTAGATTGGTTGCTTGGTATCACTCATGAGGTAAGTTCGTACACCTTCATAGCTGAGCGGTGTGGTATGTTTCTCGTACAACGTGAGCGACCAGCCTGATAGCAGTATCAAATGAAAATTCATTGCCGAGGGGTGTGCTGTCCCACAGTAAAGGGTATGAAGTAGTAAATCAGGAAGATTCGAACAAAGAAATTTAGTGCTACCTTGGTAATGTATTTCAGCTGGTCACATGATACCTAGCTGTTAGTATGATGGCAGGTACCTGATATAAATAACCAGAGCTGAACTTCCTCTGCGCATCCCTCGCAACTTCCAACTACTCCACAAAAGAGAACTTCATTTATAAAAGGATTAACTGAATCACTCAAATTCCCCGAATCTCACACAATAACTGTTATCCTGCTTAACTCATATCTTCACCCTATACCAAATTACGAAACACGTCGATCACAATGGCAGAACTACGCGAAGGCCAGCGCTTGAAATACACCGTCACCCACCACCGTCAGCCTCACCTCACTCATGAAGAATTCATGAAATGGATCGTCGACGAGCATCTTCCACTCGCCATGCCCGTCTTCAAAAAGTACGGTGTTCTCGCGTACACTCTCGTCAGTTACCCCCTCCATTCAATCGTACCTTGTCCACTAACCTCAAAACCCAGTACGACACCCCCGCCAGCATGAACGAACCCCTTAAGGGGGCCATGATTAAACTTCGCCCTACCTGGGACTTTGCCGATTATGACTGCATCATTGAGTATTTGATGCCGAGCCCAGAGGCCATGATGAACATGCAACAGGATCCAGAGTGGCAGGCATCAATCAAGGATCAGGAGAAATGGGTTAATGTCTCAAAGGCCTTGTTGACAGTGGGTTATGCTGTTCCGTATCTCACTGAGTCTGGGAAGGTTATGAATATGTCCAAGTAGAGCGTCTTCCGGAGGACAATGTCGATTTAATTTCCAGTGTTAGGGAAAGCGGATATGGCTCAAAATAGAGTAGCTCAGTTAGCAAATCACAACCTTGAGAAATGCAACGAAATTCATCTGAATCAAGCCTATCGATTCTCATGTTCAATTTTTCCATTCTACCTAGTAGGTTCACCTATTTTCTAGTACGAGCCTTGCCCGCGGACTTCCGCCCGCGGTGAAGACAACCATGCATGCATATTGCATAGCGCTACTAAAATAAACCAACGTCAACGCACTAGTTACGTACGGCATACGATGCTTATTTAGCAAAATAGCCGCCGTGTCCGAACATGCACGATAATTCCCGCTCGAATAAAAAATTCAACGATACCAGAATTTTACCTGGTGTAACGGAGCATAGTGATCAGTCCACTTCTTGAACCGTGTCTCGCGTCGATCATTGTCGGAGGCAATACCACCATGAAGTGGTACAAGGCATGAATAAATTGTCTTGTCGAACATCATGTCGTACAGTCGTTACACGAACGTATCACGAAAGTGATGCACAGTCATTGTGACAAAACGCGATTTACGGCATTGATTCAAATACAAGTAGGACCGTGTGTATGTATTACGCAGACTGAAAGTTGTGTTTGATTGAAGGAGATCTCATCTGCGAGATGTAAAAGACACGAGACAATTTTGAATAGAGGATCAAGGCGTCCAGGAAACATAGTAATCAACACATTCCCTACTTGTCGTTGACATGATAGCCATGCCTACTACGCTGCAGCCTGCACGTTCTCTTTCTTGTCCGGCTCGTTCCCCAGACCAAACTCCGTCTCCAGCTCCATGCGCATATGCAACTCCTTTGCCACGAAAGTGAGCAGGAATCCCAGAAGGGCAAACCCAAGGCTCACTTGCCAGCACAATTTAAGACTGTCCACATAGATAGATTTGACGGTAGCTTCAAGATCTGCATCACCGTCCAGGCCCAGCTCTGGATACAGAAAGCCACCCGCTGCAAGTGTGTATGCACCGCCGTTTGTCAGCTTTGTACGCGCTTCCCAGTTATCGGCTAGGCGACCGGCTGCCAGCGAGTTCACTTTTGTATTGAAGATTGCCAGTGGTATAGCGACTCCCCAAATAGTGCCAAAACCGCGCATGAAGGCCCATGTAGCGGTTGCAACTGCAACATCACTTTCAGGGAGAGGGGTGAGAATTGTTGGTAGAGTGACGGGGATACCGATACCAATTGCGACCGCGCCAGTGATCTGAATTCCCGCCCAATAACCTGTCGTTGAGTGTCCGTCGAGCCTAGTGAACAATCCCAGGGCAATAGGGAAAAGTGAGAACCCAGCGATTAGCAAAGGGCGATACCGTCCGATCTTGCTCATGATCCCGCCGCTTATTATGGTAAAAGGCATGCAAACGGCAGCCGTTGGTAGAAGACTTAGACCGGATCGAAATGCGGAAAATCTCAAGACTGCCTGGAAGTAGATAGGCAGGACGAAGAGAATCCAGTATACTAGCATATTGTGGATGAAAGCACACCAAAGCCCAACAAGGGATGTGCGATTGACGAACAGCCGTAAAGGTGTAGTTGGCTCTGCGACACGAGTTTCATAAAGCAGGAACAACGGCAACCCGAGCAATCCTAGAACAAGAGGTAGGATGGTTCTCCAGGACGACCAGGGCTGTTCACCGCCACCCCAAGTCAAGGCCAAGAGAATCGAGGTGATAGAAGTGACGAGAAGTGCATTTCCAGTGAAATCAACTCGCTTGAGTGATCTCATTGACATGCTCGATCCGCTAGGCAATGCTGAAAGCGACACCAAGACCATCACAAGTGTCAATCCAGCGAGAGGAAGATTCAAGTAAAATATCCATCTCCATGTCACGCTACTTGCAAATGCTCCTCCAACGATAGGTCCGATTGTTGTAGAAATGGCATAAATAGCAAAAATGAAACCCATGAACTTCCCACGTTCACGTAGAGGTACCAGATCACACACAACCATTTCAACCATAGCATTGATCCCGGCGCAGCCAATACCTTGGATGGCGCGACCAGCAACTAAAGCACCGAGGGAAGGCGAAGGTCCAGCAATAGCTGATCCGACAGCGAAGACGATAATAGCGAAGAGTGTTAGGGCTCGACGGCCAAAGATGTTAGCGGTTTGACCGAAAATTGGGGTGAAAGCCGCAGTTGTTAGAAGATAGGCGTTGGCAATCCACATGTAGCCTTGGCTGGTTCCAAGATCGTAGATTATGGATGGCATGGCGGTTGAGACGGCTGTGGCGTCCAAGCCTGCCAGAAGACTTGCAACAGCCATCGATGTCATGATGGCCTATATGACACATGGATATTAGGAACTGTTCAAGAAAAAAGATGACACGTACTACTCACCCAGAAACGCCATCCCCGTTGAGGGGGGCTTTGGACCATCACTTCACTGGTAATTGGCTTGTCTAGCCTCATATCTTGAGTAAGTCACGAGACAGAGGATCAAAATGGGAGAGTTTGTTGGAGGTCGATTGCAAATCTTACAGACGTTGACTTGATGGATATGAAGAGAAGGAAAAAGGAGAGTAGCCGTCAGACTTTTTGAGATATTTGACGGCTTAGCTCCTGCCTGAGGCAGTCACACCACACCCATGTAAACGTGAATACCCGCAATATCACACTCAGGATCATTGTACCACCCTGCCCATCACACCTCGGCGCATATACAATCTGCCATGTCAGAGAAATGGTAGCACTGCTCGCTCATATCCTCTTCAGCTGTGTGTAAGTATCTTTCAGGGAGTGGGCGTGCTGACACGATGATATTCTTCACATCGGTTTTCTTAATCATCTTCTGGTATAAAACAGGACTTCAGCACGGCCATCGCAGCTTCGAAGATAATCGTATTTCTGTCTCGAATAAGCCTTACACACTTGAGCAATACACGTCGTCTACTCTGACTTCAACAAAATGTCCTCCATGCTGCTTTTATCTCTTCTTCCCCTTTTTCCTCGACAGGCCATCGACCTCGACGGCCCAACCATCCCTCCACCCAGCGGTTCTGTTTCCAATTTCGACAGCCCTCCAAATGGAAACCATATCGCTATCCCCATTATCATTCTATGTGCTGTCATCAGTGCGATCTCATATTCGATTAGAATTTATGCCAAGTATGTGATGAAAAAGGTCAACACTTCTGATTGTGAGTTAATTCTTTGTTCTCGATACTTCGTCTCGTCGCACGGGCTAATTGATCTAGACTTGGCCGTCATCGCTTTTGTATGTTGCGCTCATATGGCCTAATGCTCAGCCCTGCTAATCGTATACCAGCCCCTCTACTGGGTATATATCTATTATAGCTATCGGCTCAGCGAGACATCTGGCTACCTTGTTCATGAATGGGATATTCGCTTGAAAGACATTTCGGCCTTCTCATACGTATGTTCTTCTCTACTATGTGGACAGACAAAGTTGACACAACTGACTAAACTGACTGTCGCCAATAGATTTGCTGGCTTGCTACCCTTCTATATCTATGGATCATAGCCCTCGTCAAATGCGCAATCATGCTTGAATGGACGCGAATATTCGCCCCTGAAGGAACAAACACCTACCTCAGCTGGTCATGGTACGCCACTGGTGCTGCCATATCTCTTCTTTCGACTATTATCTTCATTATGGACCTGGTCAATTGCACTCCTTTCTCTGGAAACTGGGATGTGTTGGTTGCTGGGCGGCACTGCCGTTTTAGTGTTCCTGCCTTTGGACTGGCATCATCAATAGTCAACCTCACGCTTGAAATCATTCCTCTTGTTCTCGTACAGAAAGTTATTTGGGGGCTACATATGTCCTGGAGGAAGAAGTTGGGTGTCAGTTTGATCTTTTTTATTGGTATCATGTATGTCTCCACCACCTCTTTGCGTAAGAGAGAAGAAGAATTTCAACTCTGACTGGCAATAGTGGCTGCGCTGCAAGTACCGTCAGATTATACTTCGCAACCCAATTCTACGTCTCAAATGATACTAGTTATTTCTTCTCTATCATGGCCCTCTGCTCACTAAGCGAGACAACTTGTGCAAACCTCATCTTGTGTGTACCTTGCACGCCAAAGGCGATCAAGGGTTTCATGCAGACAAAATCATTTACAACCCTCAGAAATTATACGACCTTGAAGAGCGGTCCTTCCACCGATGCTAGTACCACACATCGTACGGAGCCAACTTTACAGGTTCATGTGACTAATGAGATTGATTCTGTGAGCAAACCAAACAATCATTGGTTTATGATGAGCTCGAGGGGGTCGGGTCCGGATTCTACTTATTCTGGAGATTCTGACAGACACCACTTGGTGTGATTGACCAGACACCGCTATGTATGCGCGAGAAATCTTCCTTTAATATGGCTATTGACTTGGTACATATTGGCCATCTGTATTTTGGTATCTCCTTATTCTTTTTCTCGACATATGAATCAATGTATGCTTTGACTATATCTAACAGAGGCTTTACAAGACATCGCCTCCTAACTGTGAATAAATGCCATACCATAAACAGGTAATTTCTGCATACACATTATGAAAATATCTAACCGTCCGTCCTGTGTTGTAACACGGTGTTGTGACGGTGTAACAACTGAGGTATGCTGACATGACTAATGTTTGGTGACACACAGTATTGATAGTAATATTACCGTTATGTACACACTCACCTGGAACAAAGGAGCTCTTCCGTTGCCTGATACCTTCCTTCCTCATTTGATCATCTATCACTTCTTCCCGTTCAGCTCCTTTTCAGCTTCGCTCCTCCGCCTCTCCTTTAATTCAGCTATCAAATCACCAGCCCTGGGGCTAGCAAAATCGTATCGAACACCAGTCAAAAGCAGAACACATGCAACATGTCTCCATCGACCTTCGAACCACTAGCCACTCTCACCATTGCTCCACTCATATCATCAACCTGTACTCTCTGGTACGCTTTCGACCAGCACCACTTCCTCGCCATTTTCGCCACGGACAAATTCGAAAAGGTTATCCCCGACTATTTCAACCGATTCTTTGCCACTGGTCTCCCACGGGTCCTGGGACTTCTGGGTACGACGTGTCTCTCCGTGATTGGAAATTACTTATACCGGTACGACTCCCTGGTTGCAAATCAGTCCTTGAAATGGTATCTAGCTGGCGCCGCGCTGGCTGTCAGTCATTTGACCTTTGCGCCCTTGGTGTTGCCTCAAGTCAAAGAGCTTCAGGGGAAGAGCGAAAGGTGTCACAGGGCCAGACAGGTGCTGTCGGAGTGGTTGTATTGGCATGATGTTCGTACTTATACCGTTGATTTGGCCGCGTGGGTGTGTTTTGCGATTGCTGTTGGCTTAAATGTGGCTGCTTAGTGGTTTTTAATGAGCAGTCAATAATACGTGGCAATCTATCGACATGAGGGTGGACGGGGATGAGGCTTTAGGAACCCTTAGTTAATTACACTCAGAACGATCACCTGCGGGATTTTGTCACGGACTTCCATCAAGCAGCCCCGATGCACATTTCTTCGTAAACAGATATAAGTGAATGGGAATTAAAACGATTAACCGGCAGTATAGTAGGCTTAGAGTGTGATCTCAATTCATATTCAAGGTCCAGATCGTTAGAGATCGTTGTTAGCTTTGTACCTGATCACAGATCGATGATGTCAGTAAGCACGTGTGCAGCCTTCAAGAACTCCTACCTGTTTTCATCCACAACTATTGATACCTCTATAATTTTGTTATGGTTTGGCTGCAAAGGCAACCGACAACACCAACTACTACATCTAAGTGTGCTTAACAGACTTAGCTTGAGCACACTCGAAGGCTTGGGAAGGATCGCAAACTAGCGGGGTTCCAGTCGACGAACTGTAATTGGCCGACACGGCCTGTTGATAAACACACCACAAATGGGCACCCAGATTGAGCGTTCTTTGCTTTGTATATGCCAATCACGAGCAGGGACAACTGTTCCTTCCAATATCTCACTTGGCGTTTGCTTTCAATATTACGCCTAATGATCAGAAATTGTTCGCCATGAGCCGCTCCGAGGAAGATATTGCCTGGGAGAAGAGCGAGGGGATTCCTCAGATCGAAGATCCCTTTATTCAAAAATATCTCAACGGTCGCGACGCACTCATTGAACAAGAACGCAAACAGAGACATGGTCAGAACTCACATTATTCTAGCAGTCCTTCTCACTACCTCTGTTCTCCCGAGCTGGTACCTATGCAACATATCCACTGACATACTCACAGATTTTGCCTTCCGAAGTTCCATGTCCGCAGTAGCCAAAGAAGCTTGCAGGATTGTATCCACAATTCGCGAAAAAGAGCTTCGTGAAATATGGACCAAAGACAATAAAGGTCCAGACGACGAATTGTTGTACCCCGGAATGATGTTCACTGTTGCCCGCGAGCGCATGGAACAGACGAAACTCTGGAAAATCTTGGAACGAATGCCCAAAGGCGCGCTTCTACATGCTCATATGGACGCCATGTTCGACCTCGATTTTTTGATTGATCAGGCATTTGAGACTCCGGGAATACATATGTCTGCTCCAGCGCCGTTGTTGACCAAGGATGATCTAGAAATTGCACCGTTCACTTTCCAATACTTGCCCCATCAGCTCGAAGATTCTGACAATAAAGAGCCAATCTGGAGCAAAGATTATGAACCTACCTCGTTTATACATATACAGAAGTCTGCTGCCACATTTCCTGATGGAGGGGAAGCGGGGTTTCGACATTGGCTCAAGAATCGAATGATGATCACAGCGGACCACTCATATTATCATCACCATGGCGTCAATGCCATATGGGACATATTCGTGCGCGTTTTCCCAATTCTACAGTCTATTATATTTTACGAGCCAATATTCCGAACTTGCTTCCGACGTATGCTTGCACAATTGGCGAAAGACGGGATCAAATACGTCGATTTCCGAGCAGCGTTTGTATTCGAATGGCGCAAAACTGGAAGTGAGAAGACAGAAAGCGACTTTCTAGAGTTCTTTCAAGTTTTCAAGGAAGAAATCGAGAAGTTCAAGGCCAGCGAGGAAGGCAAAGGTTTCTATGGCGCTAGGATGATTTGGACGACCGTTCGCGCTTTTTCGAACAGAGATATCGTCGATAGTATGGAGCAATGTATAATTACCAAGCATGAATATCCGGACATGATATGTGGATTTGATCTGGTCGGCCAAGAAGACAATGGAAGGACACTTGTCGATCTTGTGCCGTTGTTGTTTTGGTTCCGGAAAGTCTGTGCAGAAGAGGGAGTCGAAATACCGTTCTTCTTCCACGCGGGCGAATGTCTTGGAGACGGTGATGAGACAGATAAAAATCTCTACGATGCCATCCTACTGGGTACACGACGTATCGGGCATGGGTATTCACTCTACAAGCATCCCCTATTGATCAATCTAGTCAAGGAGAAGAAAATTCTTATCGAGTGTTGTCCCATATCCAACGAGATCCTCCGCCTATCAAGCACCATTAAACATCACTCTCTCCCCGCCCTCCTGTCCCGTGGGGTATCCGTCTCCCTGAACAATGACGATCCTGCTATACTAGGTCACGGCAGCAACGGACTTACCCATGATTTCTGGCAGACCCTCCAAGGTCTTGAAAATCTAGGGTTATCCGGACTTGCCACCATGGCCGAAAACTCTATCCGATGGAGCTGCTTTGAGGATCAGACTACTGCCGAATGGCAGGCTGATATTAAGCAAGGCATAGCGGGTCAAGGGATCAAAGCTAAGAGGTTGCAGGAATGGTATCAGGACTTTGAGAAGTTTTGTCAATGGGTAGTGCTGGAGTTTGCGGACGAAATTGACGATTAGCTGGAGGGTCTAGTCATCGCACCAACCTTCTATTAATACCTTGCTTTAGGATGGTTCAAAACAGTTCTATCTAATCATTCCTTGTCGATATCGTAGATCATTCAAACAGGAAACAGGATTTTGCATCTCGGCGACGTAGGTAGTCCTCAGCAGAGCAGGTCTTCTATGTGAGAAAAAACAACTGGTGATGGTTTGTTTTGGCCTGAATGACATGACTCAGGCGGCAGTTCAGATCACGCTAAACTGTACTTGGGCGACTATGACGAAAGCGGCCTAGTTCCAGCGGGACCGAAGATGTATTCGTGACCTGCGGCAACGTGACGCACTCCGCTTCTTTGCTGGCAACCTAGCGTACCTTCCCATACTATTGATCGTTTTGTTGTCTCAAGTGCTTCCTTCCCATCTCCAATCTACCTTCTTCAGCACTTGCGGGCTGAGGTGTTGGCTCCTTTGTCCGGACAGCCTCACAAGAAGCTCATGCTTCTCGAGGGACTTTGTCCTGCTGCTTATCGCGTTCCTTATCTATATCGTTTCTCCGCTCTCCACTTCTACCTCCGAAAGATCACCTCACCTCAGTCGAAATTAGCCATCAAAAGCGTGTCCTTTCGATCGCAGCGGGCGTTTCTGAACATAGCTCATCGATCTCTGCCAGAGCTTCCTCTCATATATATCAAACCGCAAATTTCAACCTCCGTTCTCCTCGAATCGATCCCAATGAATTAGAGAGCCGTTCACCCGGCTTGGGTTCTGACGACACGAGCCGCGATGGACTACTTCCTGCCGTCGTTTGTGCAAAAGCGGTTGCTGCGATACGCACTCTCTCGGCTTGAGCTGGTTGACACTGAAGCTATCGATCTTGATAGCTTGGGTATACGATGGGGGCAGAGGAGTACATTTGAACTACGCGAGTTAGGTCTCAGGCTAGACGTAAGTAGCCCCCCCACCCCCCTCTTCCAAGCAACAAATATTACCCTGGTGGCGAGAAATCTTCTGCTAACACTTCCTAATCTCACACAGAAACTCACCTCGATCCTTCGGCTACCGGCTACATGCAAGCTACTGAAAGCACGAGCTTCACTCATACGAGTGACGATACCGGCCGACATCTACAGCAGCGGGATAATTATCGAAATCAATGGTGTGGATGTGCATATACAGCTGTTGTCTGGAAGTGAATTAGGAAATGACACGCCGACTCCCGGAGAGTCTGACCAGAGCGACGGACCCGCGTTGCCCACGACAAACGACTTAGCGCAGTCATTTATTGCCGCCGAACCTAGGGAAGAAAGAGCCGAAATCGAGGCCGCAATCTCGTCGCAGTCTCAGTACTTGCAACGCTCGACCACTTCACTAAGCGATGAGGATGAGGTTGGTCTCGGCAATGAGGATTTTTCACTCCCCAGCTTCATTTCTGGCTTTCTGCAGGGAGTCATAGGCAGACTACAAATCAAAGTCAACAATGTCAATGTTCGCGTTGATATGGACCTTCCACAGGATGGGCCCATAAAAAGAGTTCCGACGGACAAACCGGACCAGCTGACAGCGTCACTAGTCGTTGGCGAGGTATCGATAGGCGGTGTTACTCAACAAGAAGGTAAAACTGCTCCACCGAATACGACAGGTAGGGAAATCACGTTGGATTCGATAGGGGTGTTCCTAATATCTGATTCCGTCGTCTTCTCCAACTATGCACGATTTGCTGCCGCACCGTCGTCTCCTTCGACCACCCCCTCGAATCCTGGACATAATATCAGGCAAGCACGAAGTGCTTCGCCATCACAGTCAGCATCCATATCCGAGGGCTCGGGGTTAGGCCTCGCGCAATCTATGATGTTGGGTCGTTCTCAACTATTTGAGCGGTCTGCGACCCCTACAGCACCAGGTAGACCGTCCTTGGAAAACTCTACTAATTCCTTGGATGGTCGATTCTCCGACGCAGACAGCGAGTCTGGGTACGGATATCAGGGTCAATCTCATTCACTCTCGATTAGTCGGTTCGATAAATTCAACGATGAGGAATTGGATAATCCTGGATATCTCGACGAGGTCTTCCACTCGCAGTTCGTTGATGATCCCGAAGACTCAACCGAGTTACCGCCGCGATCGCCCGAAGATACTGGTACTCCCAGAATTCAGAGTCCTCAAAAAGACTCGTCCCAAGTGGAGACATGGCACGATTTTGACGAGCCCCAATCTCAGAGCCAACACGAGTATACTGTTGAGGATACTCACTTTTACGATTCACTAGGGCAAAGTGCGCAAATTGAGTCATTTCCAGAGGCAACCCATTCGTTCTCTCCGGAATCAATTCAAAAATCTTACTACGCGGACCTGCCGACTATTCCTTCATCTCCAGAAGAAGACGTGAGGAGTCAATCTAGCCAAACCAGTTCCCATTCTGGATCGTTACCTGCCGAGTTATCGGAATCGAAACTCTTTAGTCACGAAGAGGCATCGAGCATGTATATGAGTGCTGTCAGCGGCACCTCCAGCCATGGAGAGCCGGTAATGCCTGGCGCCTGGCACTCGCGAAATTTTGAGTCACCGACACACGAGAGAGAGACAGCCAACGAATCAGTGACTCGTGCCAATCAAGAGGCAGGAGCTTCAACTCCAAAGGTTGGCGCTGAATCTCCATCATTTATCAATAAGAATGACGATGCCCCGCGAACCCCGACACGAGAGTCTTATCAGCCAGACTGTCAACATCACACAAGCGCTGACATCAAGACCCACACCGAAGAACTCGAGGTGACTCGCAGAATCATTGATATTAGCAAAATCGTAGTCTGGATACCAGAGAACGTCGACAACAGTCAACAAAAGCCTCAGGAACAACTACAACCTCAGTATCCCGGCACTACTATGGTCCAGTCAATTGATAGTGATGCTCTTGGAATTTCGCGAATGGACTTTTCAACGTCGATGCGCCGTAGTTCTATTACTTCGTCAATTGCCATTGATAGTGGTGAGCAGTTTAGTAATAGAAACGCTGATGTAGCTGGGGCTCTCTCTTTCAGCAATGCACCAAGAGCCATATGCGTTGATGTCGGCGAAACTGTTGTTCAATTTGACATAGCGACCGGATGGTTACTTGTTAAGGCAAGTCAAAAGGCCATCACTACCTTTAGTGTTGAGCGTTCAGAGGCAAATCTTTCGAAAAACAATCAGAAATCTTCGTCGACAGAGTACACACATTTCAAGTTCGGCCTTCAATCCTGTTCGATCAAATTCGTGGAAAATTTGGCTGGTGGCTCCTACTATACGCGAGTTAAGGCTCCCGAATCGTCCCAATCCACTTCACCTACCGGAGAGGATATCATCTTGCAGGTGCAAATACTCTCAATTACTTCTAACTATCTAACTGCAAATGACACAATGAAATTCCAACTCAATGTGACTAAATTTGTTCTTGGATGTGCAATCGAACCTCTGATCTCCTTTAATAAGGATCTCAAGATGAGAGAATCTGTCAGAGATGTGCGAACACCTGTTCCTCGCGATGTCACACTCACTATCATAAAGACTCCATCATCCGGCAAGGTCGAGTTTGCTACTTTACCATTACACATTAATTTCAACATACAGAAATTGGAGGAGATCTTTGGAATGTTCGGCGGTCTGAGCACCCTCATGGAGCTCGGAAGTTCTATGGCCTCTGTTTCGACGGTCCGGGGAGATAAGTCAGATTCTATAAAAAAGTCAACACGTGGTGTGCGATTCGAAGGAGTGCCGTCTCCGAAGGCGCCTTCTCCCATAACAACAACATCCGCTCCGTGGAAAATAAACGCAAGACTAGATGGCATTATACTTGACCTTGTAGGCGAAACCTGCCGCGTCGAATTGATGACTAGTGCAGTCAAGGCTGTAAGCAGATTTGAAGGCGTCGGAATTCAGATCGACAAGGCTAACGTTGTCGGACCTTTACTCTTGGACAACGACGCGGAACGCCCAGCTACGCTCAGTATCGGAAATATTCGAATCGAGTACTTGTATTCGCCAAAGGAAGTCGACCTTGACCGGCTACTATCTCTGCTTACGCCCTCAAAGGATAAATATGAGGATGATGATGACATCATGCTAGATACACTATTCCGACAACGAAGACAGGGCGGCGTTCTCCGCGTCACAGCCTCGACAGCCAAGCTGGCCATTCCAGATATTGAAGGAATAAAACCTCTATCCGACCTTCCCAACGAAATTGCAAGATTATCCAGCGTGACCAAGTATCTACCCGAAGATGATCGACCCGGCGTTATGACTCTTGTGCTCATTCGTGAGTTTGAGAGCCATACGCATGTCAACGAGAGAGTAGGAGATTTGCGATTAGCGACCAAAGATACGGAATTAGCTCAAATCGGCATTCCGTCTCTGGTTGCGGCTCAAGTGAAAAGTATCTCGCTTAGCAGAAATGGCACCGAGGAACTTATAGGTGAAGCTCTGGATATTGCTACAGATCAAAGCCACATATCATCATCTTTACCCATGGTGATGGTGCGTTTTATCGCGGATGAGATGGATCCTACCGTCAAAGTCAAACTCCACGGCTTCAGGGTGGAATATACTTTGCCATCAATCATAGCGTTCTCCGGACTAGGAAATGACGCTACATCTGATGACCTCGCCTCCAAAATGGCCAGCTCGGTGGCTAATCTGACGGAAATAAGCGCGCCTCAGCTTCACGGACCACTGTTTGGGGAGTTCGGCGGCTCTGAGCCCGATTCAAAGCCTTTTAAGCTCGCTATGTCTTTGAGAGATTGTATTGTCGGTTTGAACCCACGTGACATGCCTGCGAAAGGGTTGCTGGTATTTACATATGCCAAGTTCAAATGCATGAACCAAGACAAGGGGCCTTTCGAAGCCAACTTTGAAATGAAAAAGGCTACATTGATGATAATAGACGACGTGCAAATGATTGGCAGCAGTGATAGTACAGGTAATCGAATCATCGGTGAGAGTCAGGAGGAACAAGTCAACAAACTCGGCAAGATGGGCTTTGTCCCAGTCTCGTACATATCATCGGCAGTGCTTTCAATCAATGTGCAGTCACCCGACTCGGTTGGCGATAAGTCTGTTGATGTAGAGTTCAGAGACGACTTGCTCATCTTGGAAACATGTGCAGATTCCACTCAGACACTCATTAGTCTTCTCAATGGTCTTTCTCCACCCTCATTGCCAAGCGCCACGCTCAAATACCGTACTGAGGTCATGCCGTTGCAAGAAATGCTAAGCTCATTCACGGGAGATGCATTTACCACCGATCAAGTCACCAACGCCGAAGAAATATCTGTACATGAGGCTGAAGAAAACTTCGAGGGCGCTCTTGACGATGAGGTTGACTATGTCAGCGAATTCTATCCCCAGGAACCTGGTTTTGAGGGGCCGATCAGCGCAAGTATGATGGATCCTATGGCTGATATGTCTCGATCCAGGCAACTTATGGACAGCTTTCATTCTCAATATACTGTTTCTACAAGTGTGACGGGACTCGAATTTCAAGATGATCATTTTGCTAAAAAGTCAACGGTCGGTGGCACCGCTCATAGATGGAACACCACTCAAAATACCTATGGTCTCGCGAATGAAGTTAAACTTCATGGCAGCCCTTTGAGGGTCAGGGTTCGTGATGTACATTTTATCTGGAATTTGTTTGATGGCTATGACTGGCAACGCACTCGAGACACAATCTCCAAAGCCGTTAAGGACGTCGAAATGAAAGCTGCAGAACGACGTGCAAAGACCGCAACTCGACTGTCTTCGGAAGACGAAGAAGAGGAATCGGTGATTGGTGATTTCCTCTTCAACTCCATTTACATCGGCATACCGGCAAATAAAGATCCTCGTGAGCTATCTCGTGCAATCAATCATGACATCGACGATATGGCAAGTGAGACCGGCAGCTATGTTACGTCAACGACTGTCACCGGTTACACTTCTCATCAAAGTCGACCTTCCTCGACTCGCGGGAAGAAGTTACGCCTATCACGAAGCAAGCATCACAAAATGACCTTTGAACTAAAGGGTATCTCTGCGGACTTCGTCGTGTTCCCGCCGGATGCTGGTGAGACACAGAGTACAATAGACGTACGAGTGAATGACCTGGAGATTTTTGATCATATTCCGACTTCGACATGGAAGAAGTTTGCTACATACATGAACGATGCGGGGGTGCGTGAAAGTGGAACTAGTATGGTGCATTTAGAGATTATCAATGTGAGACCGGTGGCGGAATTGGCGGCATCTGAAATTGTTCTTAAGGTATGTTTAAGCCGCTTTTCTTCAAAAAAGAAAATAAAAAGCTAATAGTTTTTCAGGCTACTGTGTTACCCCTCCGTCTTCATGTTGACCAAGATGCGCTGGACTTTTTGAGCCGCTTTTTTGAGTTCAAAGACGAGTCGGCACCTGCTCCTAGCTCGCCAGGCGATACTCCTTTCTTACAACGAGTTGAGGTCAATGCAGTACGAGTCAAGCTCGACTTCAAACCTAAAAGAGTTGATTACGCAGGCTTACGCTCTGGACGGACAACCGAGTTCATGAATTTCTTCATTCTAGACGAGGCAGACATGGTCATGCGACATGTCATAATATACGGTGTTTCGGGCTTTGAAAGACTTGGCCAGACATTAAACGATATCTGGATGCCTGATATTAAGCGGAACCAGTTACCAGGTGTACTAGCAGGGCTCGCGCCTATCCGATCTCTAGTAAATGTCGGAAGCGGCGTGAAAGATCTTGTCGTCGTTCCGATGCGCGAGTACAAGAAAGATGGTCGGATAGTGCGCAGCATCCAGAAAGGGGCCTTTTCATTCGCCAAAACCACCACAAACGAACTGATCAAGTTGGGAGCCAAGCTAGCGATAGGAACGCAGACAGTTCTCCAAAGTGCCGAAGACTTCCTCAGTACCCCGATTCCTGGAGCGGCCCATGGAGAAGGAGACGGTGACTCTACCGATGAAGACGAGAAAAAACAAATATCCCATTATGCCGATCAACCAGTAGGAGTTGTCCAGGGTCTTCGAGGCGCGTTCCGCAGTCTCGAGCGTGATTTACTCATGACGCGAGATGCCATTGTCGCGGTTCCGGGTGAAGTCATGGAGAGCACCAGTGCCGCGGGAGCTGCAAAGGCAGTCTGGCGACGTGCACCCACTGTCATCCTACGACCTGCGATTGGAGCTACACGTGCGGTTGGTCAGACTTTGCTCGGAGCAGGAAACTCGCTAGATCCAACAAATCGACGAAGAATTGAAGATGTAAGTTGTCCCACTTCCATCCTGTTTGATTAATAAAGCTAATACTCTACAGAAATACAAAAGGCATTAAATCCTTCAACATCCGATTTAATATCACCGGTTACGAATAGATCATATTCCCCATTTTCGTTCTCATATTACAATTTGCATAAGGCGTCATTGTTTGCTAAATACGAATTTACGGCCGAACCCATGAAGATATCCCAATTGTCCATATTGTGCTTTTTTTTTGTCATTCACTTTTAATTCCAAGATCACTTATTTTTCTACTCTTCGCATTTACCTCTTTTGAATGTCTTTATTTTGTCTTGCTATGGAGTATGTAATCACCTATTGCATAACATATAACGCAGCGTTTTGTTCCCCCATGACTTGTTTTTGTACCCAGGTGCTGAGACTCACGATACTCACCGGGATCAATGTTAAGTTTATTTTACTTACAGAAGCATTTGAGTACAGGATAGAATGAAATGAGAAATTAGATATCCGTAGATGTTTTATATACGAGCTATCACTCCTCACACAGTGCTCTTCGCTAATCTTGTTAATCCTCAGCCCTGCGAAGTCAGCATTAAAAAGGATCGTATCACGCCAGCCGAGACGTCTTTAAGTCCAACAAGGATTCCTCAATGGCCTAAGGTATCATTAATACGATCATTCAGACGCCACGAGTGCTGAAGCAGGTCTAATGATCAGTGATCAGTTTTGACCCCTGTACCTGGGTGTTTAAGATCCTTGGTCAGTCTGCTTTCCCAATTTGGATATTACGTGGCAAAGTACTTTTATACCTACCTAGGTAGCAATTATCTTGTGACATGCTACTCCTTTGACTATAACACAAGCTTATATTCATTAGCATGCTATGTTATGTTGCTGGCTGCAATTCATATGCTTGTAGTCTCCAATATCCATGCTATGCTTACTGGCAAGGAAGCTCACCAGGTGCTCAAAGGCCGCCTAAACGAGCATGAGCGGAGGGCTATATGCCGCTTTTACGCTGCAGGCAGTAGGACTGAATACGAGGACAACAAAATACATTCCCAAGCCGAGTGCTTGACTGGCTGATCGGGTAGATAGATCTATGATGAGTAATTCTGTGATGCCAGTACGTATATTACAAGCGGTGCATCTAGCCCCATTTTGCTCATATGTTCCCGCGTCAAATCTCTGCCCTAGCATTGAAGCAGCCGCTTATGTCGTTTATGTCGTTTAAAAGTGGGTTGCGTAGGTTGAAGATATGGGTTTCATGTTTCCTTTCATTCAGGATAAGCACGTCTAACACCAAGAGTATGGAGCGGTAACCTCGGTCCGCTTCCAGCTATATTCTTTTTCTGGTTGACATTGGGGTAACTGCTTTTGTAGATTCGAGTAAAAAGGATCGCCGTCTCCCATCACTATGTAAAAAATTCGATCGTAAGGTTACGTGATACTAGTCGTTCTGAGGCTACTTATAGCTCAACCCCTGAATTGTATGTAACAAGAAAGATAAGCAATATACATTCAGCGCACCGAATCCTCTCCTTCAATGTTACCAACACTTACAAGCAACTGAGCATTGATCACTGTTACTGGACGGTATTAATTCTCCGAGTCTATACGATCCCTTCACCGGCTTCTTTACACATAAGAACTGACATCTCATGTTATGTGTGTGAAGTTAGCTTGCAGTATCGCCATCACATGCAAAACGCCCTACTGCGCCTGGATCTATTATGAGTGGCTGTGTGCCTATAGGTAAAGCTGTTGAGTTGACAGATCAGATTGGTTCAGAGGGGGGGGGGGGTTCCCTACCAATCATGAGTGTTTTCTCACCGCCAGAGTCTCGGAATCAGCCTTGTCTACCATGCTTTCCTTGACTGACAAACTTCGCTGCCCGATCGCTGACCTCTCTTTTCTCATAACCCACATCAACTGACTTTGCTTGACGGTTGACGAGTACTGGATTACAATATTAATATTCTACGCTTTATACGTACTCATGGAAGCGACGACCACCATGGCATCGCTGGCCATTTCCCGCAAGAGCGCGTATGTATATAAACAACCATTGATGTCGTTGACTAATCGCGCGTGCAGGAACGATCTGTGGGCAGAAGCAGTAGAGCAGTTAAACGACTGTGACAAATCTGCTGTTAACTTCAGCCACGATAAACTCACTGTTCTCGTCAAATTGCAGCTCCTTGCTGAAAAGTCGAAAGATGAATGTATCCAGCGAAGGTGGAAGTATACTCGTAAAAGCGGCGAGACGGTGATTCTGAGAGACGTCTTCGAAAAGATGATAGCATGGATTAAGACCTTTGAAAAAGTTGGCAGCTCCGCGGTCCAGTACGATCCTGCCCATGCTGCACTCCCCTGGGCAGGAATTCGTTTCATTTTGCGGGTTTGTGGACCCCATTATTGTGTCCATGCAGAATCACATCACTGAATGCACGCAGGTGGCCATTAATAACCATGATAAGTTTGGAGAAGTGACTTGTCAGGGAAGAAGGCTTATTACAGTATAGCGGCCATCCGATCGAGATGAAGAACCTTATTGTGAAAAAAGTGACTGATGGTGCGAGAGGAATGTCAGTGCAATAATTATTGTCAAAAAGAATACTATACTGATACCATTGAAGGTTCCGCTGGGCAAGCGTACAACTGCAATTCCTCTGCTCACTGAATATGGATGTCGACATTCGTAACAACTTGGGCCGACTTCCTCCCGATTTGGACACCATTTACGCAGAGCTCTATTGTATACTTTCGGAAAAATCTGGCGAAATGGAAAAGAGGCTTTTCAAGAATGTTCTCAGCTGGCTGTTGTGCGCCCGGTTGACGTTACAGACATCGGCCTTTTTAGAAGCTGTATCGGTTCCTACTGAAGGAAATGACAGTCGAGTTCGTGTTACGAAGGAGCTCGTTCTGAAACTTTGTGGTAGTCTGGTTGTGTTCGACGCTGAGCTGAATACGTTCCGTTTCGCCCATTTGTCAGTCAGGGAGTATCTAGAAAGAAGACAGGAATTTACGACAACGGCAACCAATGCTTTGATTGCAGATAATAGTTTGCGAAGATTGATGTCCGCAAATATACCGTCTGAAGTGGATGGGCTTCTTTCGAAGCACGGCCTGTATTCGAACCATGACATACCAGATCGTGACAGATCAGTCCAATACTCATATATGTACTGGGGTTTGCATTGTAAATTAGCAGGGCATCGACGAATCTCTGGCGATTTGAAAGAAACCTTCCAATGCTTCATATTGAGTGCAGACATTCCAAGCAGTCCCATCAAGTCGTGGCTTGATACACTTCCCGGCGTGCTCAACGAAATATTTTATTATACTGAGAACGAAGCCAAGTTGCGCGATGTCATGACAACATCTGGTTCGACTACATCCAGGGTCCTGTTTCTTGCATGTATCTTCGACTTTTTTGAAGTATTAGAAGTTCTGAAACCTGAATGGACGAAGAGTGCGCATTTCTTGAATGCACAGAATAGAACTCTTTTCGATGTGTCAATATCCTATGGAAGTTGTGGGTCACTGAAGATTTTGCTTGACACAGCAAGCAATATGAACGTCTCCGAGAAGTTAGTCAAGAGAGTTGCTAAAAGAGGACAAAATGGCGAAGAGATCAGGAGAATACTGCTTGACAAGCGAGGCACTGAAATTCAAATCACTCCTAATGTGGTTCTAGCAGCTGCTAATAATTGGCAAAATGGAGAAACAGTTATGAACTTACTACTTGAGAAGCGTGGTGGTGAGATTCAGGTTACACCAGACGTGCTCAGGGCAATTGCTTGGAATAGAGAGTCTGGTGAAAAGATTATGGGTTTATTGCTTGATAAGTGCGGTAGTGAGATTCATATTACGCTAGACTTGGTCAGCGCAGCTTATTTGAATGGAGAACATGGTGAAAAGATTTTGAGATTACTGCTTGCCAAGCGTGACAGTAAGATTCAGATCACATCAGAATTCATCCTGGCAGCTGCTAGAATGAGAGTTCCTGATAGGATCATGAACCTACTGCTTGAGACGTTTGATAGCGAGATCCAGATTACGCCAGACATGGTTTCGTCAGCTGTCCAGAATGGGAGGAGTGGAGAAAAGGTAATAAGTTTACTGCTTACAGAGCCTTTTAGTGACTTTCAAATCACACCAGACATCATTCAGGCAGCTGCTAGTATGAGCAGTAGTGAGAATTTCATAAAAGTACTGCTTGACAAGCGGGGCAGTGAGATCCAGATCACACCAGATATCGTCCAGGCGGCTGCTGGTAACTGGCAATGTGGGGAGAAGCTCATGAAATTATTGCTTGACGAGCGAGGCACTGAGATTCAGATCACCCCAGATGTGGTCCTGGCAGCTGCCAATAATTGGTGGTGCGGAGAACAGATCATGATATTACTTTTTGAAAAGTGTGGCAGTAAAATCCAGATCACGCCAGAGATAGCTCAAAGAGCTGCTAGGAATTGGCGACATGGGGGAACGATCATGAAATTATTCCTTCACGAGCGAGGCGCTGAATTTCAGATCAATCTAGAGCTGTTCCAGGCAGTTCCTTGGAACTGGGAAGAGGTATTATGGCTATGATTCCCTACCTTATGGAAGTATGGATTTCTTAACATTATCCATTACAACGCTCCACCGCAATCTCCCGGTATAATCGTGAAATTCAAAGGTTCCTAAAGCTTTGTCTGCTTCAGACAATTATTGAACATAAATGCATGTATCACAAATTTAGCAGCTTCTAATTTTTGCCCTATGTATCACATGTATCCTTTTAGATTATACTCCTGCCAGGATATTCGATTGCTGTACTACCATCACTTCGGATTCAGCCATTGCCCCGGCCGGTTTTTGTAATTCCAAGCAACACATGCTATCCGATAAATGCCTCAACTGCTCCAATGACATGGCAATTATGTACAACTCATCATAAATACAATTCTAAGTTTTACCATAGCTTGTTAGTATTCAGATTTGCGCTTCAAATCTGCGCCTCATTCCAGGTCTTCACAGACTCCGGGATTAGCCCTAACCGTCCCAAAAAGGCAATTTCCCTGGTCAATCTTCAATAAAGCTCCGACATTAGCCACCCCATAGCTGCTTCATTCTCTATTGCTTTATTCAAGTGTCAAAACTATTGTTTGTACTCTACTAAATAAAGGACGGACATCTCCGATAGATGTTCCATGAGTGCCATTTTAGTTTCGATGTGGGCGAACGATTCAGTTGAAACCGTTGACTTACTTATGGCAGTGTTCCTGCATTTAATCTCTGCGGCATTTGTCACACAGTACATAAGTTTTTTTGGTCGTTTCTCTCAAAATCAACTGCTCCCGTCTCATACTCGCTACAATGTACATCAATATCTAACAGACTAACATAGCCTGAAGCTAAGATTTGTAAAGCTAAGCCTGAGCCCCAACGAGCAATTCTGTTGGAAAAGCTTTTATTGAATTTGAGCTAACTTAGCAGTGCTACATCGGGTTTTTCTAGCTCTATTATTTTCCGCATCTAAAGTACGCCGGGCGCTCACTACAAAGGTTTCAAGTTTACATCACATACAACAGGTTACAGCTGCTATGTCAATGTTCAGCGCATATAACAACCAATTGACATCGATAGAATGTAGTCACATTTTGCTTGACCAACATAAGCTTGTTAAGAATACATTATAGTGACATTGCTAGGGTCTTTAAATACTGCGGAGCCAATGGCATCGTCGGCCCATCCAACGCACCTGTGACCTAGGAACGAATCAAAGCCTCGGAAACATTCCAACAACATTTAAATCAATTCCACTATGACAATGCAGTCATTACTTCTATTTAGACCCAACATTCCAAGTACGAATGTTGGTTGGGTGCAACGAAAAGCTTTCGTGATGGTGTCAAGTATTTGTGTTCCTCCCATCCACGCGTTGGTTATGTATCACCAGCTCCATTGTAACTTTACCCTCGGAGCGACCCAGATCTAGTCGGAAAATGAAGACACCTGTCCATATAAAAATTGGCTTGGCGGTCGTACTTATGTAGCATGTAGCCCGTCTTTTGCATCACTGATCTAACGGCTAGTTACTACCTGTCAGCCCTCGCTCTTTCAGGATGTATTTGATCGTGGTTTTTGCATGGATCTTTACCTGTGTTGCAGCATCGGGCAAGGGGCTCATACATTTCCCTCGCAATGATTCCAAGCCTGTGCAAAGTGCACCGCGAACAGTGGGATATTTTGGGAATTGGGTATGCTATTCAGGTTCCTACTTTTGAAACACAACATTAACGGTCAACTCAAAGGATATCTATGCTTCATCGCCTTATTATATCACAAACATTCCAGGAAGCAACTTGACGCATCTGATTTATTCCTTTGCAAATGTCAATTCGACCACTGGCGAAGTGTAAGCCCGCAACTAATGTCCTCATCTGGAAGTAAAAATAACTGATTTTCCCCCGCCCAGATATCTGAGTGACACATGGGCAGACCTACAATACCCCTATCCGGGCGACGATCAAACCGCTACTGGAAACAATGTATACGGCAACATAAAACAACTGTACCTATGGAAAAAGGAACAGCGAAACCTTAAAACTATGCTCTCCATCGGCGGCGGCACATACTCCACCAACATTGTCCCCGTACTAGCAAATGACACTCTGCGTCAAAAGTTCGCCGATTCCGCCGTCACACTTCTCGCCAACTTAGGATTTGATGGGCTAGACATTGACTACGAATCTGTCAGCGGCTCTGTGCAAGCGGAACAATTCGTCGATCTGTTGAACAAAACCCGCACGGCCTTGGACACATTCGCCACAAATATCAGCGCAGCTCCATTCTCACTCTCATTCGCATCCCCAGGTGGATCTTCATTTTACGAACTTCTCGACTTCAGTGCCATGGACCAATACCTTGATTTTTGGAATTTTATGGGCTACGCCTACACCGGATCATGGAATACCTATTCCGGACACCAGGCCAGTCTCTACAACTCCTCTAAAAACCCCCTCTCAACGCCCGTTGACACCCATACCGGGATTCTGTATTATATATCCGAAGGCGTGACACCCGATAAAATCAACCTCGGCTGTCCCCTGTATGGAACATCCTTCAATGACACCTCGGGCCCCGGGACAACCTTTGATGGAATTGGCACACTGGGCACAGACGGTGCCGCTGGACTGTGGTACTACAACTCTCTACCTGTGCCAGGCTTCAACGCGACGACATACAATCTCCCAGATATAGGTGCTAGTTATAGCTATGACCCCGTCAAGAAGTACATGATCAGTTACGACACGGCAAAAGTCGCAGCCGTCAAGGCACAGTATGTCCTTGATATGGGCCTCGGAGGTACTATGTGGTGGGAAGTCAGCCAAGATAAGACCGATGATTCGAGTTTGATTGGCACCACAGTTGAGAAGTATGGTGGACAAAGTGGGCTAGATCAGAGTCTCAATCATTTAAACTACTCGACGAGTGTGTATGACAATTTGAGAGCTGGCTTTCCAGGTGAGACGATTGCGAATTCGACGGCAACTTCCACTTCGACGACGACTACGGCAACGCCATCTTGGACTTCGAGTGTGACTTCTTCGCTTGTGGAGCCGAGTACGGTTCCTGACTGTACGGATTATCATCTTGTTGTTACGGGTGATACGTGCTCGAAGATTGAGTCTGAGTATGGTATCACGAATGAAGAAGTAAGAATCTCTCAACAACTTACCAAGATTCTGGAATGACGATATTAGCTGACTTGTCGAATGTATAGTTCGCACAATGGAATCCCTACAGCGGCTCAACATGCGACAACCTTTGGCTCGGATTCTATGTCTGTGTTCAGGGACCTACGAGTACTACCTCCTCTACCCCAGCGATCTCCTCGGCCACAGCAACAGCAGCTCCGTCACCCGCAGAGCCAAGCACAATCTCCTCTTGTACAAGCTACCATCTCGTTGTGTCAGGGGATACCTGTTACTCAATAGAGACCGAGTATGGTATTACAGCTAATGAGGTGAGTCCGTCCCAAATTCACTCTCTCTTGTTTGAATACGTGGACTAATATAGTTCCACCATTGCACGTAGTTTTCAGAATGGAATCCCTACATTGGCGCGGACTGTATGAACCTCTGGCTCGGATTCTACGTTTGTGTTCAAGGACCGACGAGTGCTACTACCTCCTCTGCTCCGGTGACTTCTTCGGCTAGTGCTATCAGTTCATTTACTCCCGTCACCATGCCAGCTACAACAACCACGTCAGCAACCACAACTATTTCGACAATGACCCCTCCATCTCCCACGGAACCAAGCACAATCTCATCCTGCACGGACTACCACCTCGTCGTTTCGGGAGATACATGTTACTCGATTGAGCAAACGTACGATATTACCGCTGATCAGGTACGTTGCATCCTTAAAAGATAGCTTTCAATAGTTACTAACGAAGTGAATAACAGTTCAATGAATGGAATCCATATGTTGGATCTGATTGCAGCAATCTTTGGCTGACATTCTATGTGTGTTGTGGAGCGCCTGCGACGAGCTCGTCGAGCTCGTTATCTCGAAAGTGGTACCTTGGCTGAAGGGATGCGCATCCTGGGTTGCGCGGCTGGTTCGACACTTGCCTGGCGTGATGGACGTTACATATATCAAATAATAAACTGTCAAGCGAGGTAGGTATATCTTAACCAATTGATTAGATAAACTAAATGTAAAGTCACGATGTAGGATGCCGGTAGAGGAGAACGACCTAGACCATGCAACAGCGGACCGACAGAAAGACTGCATCAACAGTATCGTACGTACACTTGACGCACCATAAAAAAGTGTCATCTCCCATCCGGCATTTAGTGGTCGTCATCATCGCTGTTACTGGTGGATGTCAGATTGCGCACACAGCCACAAACAATCAGCCTCCACTGCCTCCACCTCCACTATCCACACCTTTACTCGTCTGCTGCCAGTCAATACCCATGTCCACGGATCCTGATGGAAGAGCCATTTGGCCAATAAACACTCGAATCCGAAGATGTCTCTGCCAAGATAGACTTTCGCATGGCCCTCCTTTACGTAGGCTCCCGGACTCGCGGAGATGAGTGTTCTCCCTTTCGAAGCGGTCAAGAGCAATGAACATCGCTCCTGCTCATTCATTTCAACCTTAAAAACACTAGAAAAGGCCAGACCGTGCCTTGCAGATGCATCAACAAAGCGATTATGCATGATAAGATCAACCATATCGTGCCACGTTCCTTTGTCTGTGCCTTCCCCTCTTCATCTGCAACCCTTTTCTCGACTGGGACGTAGTCATCTGCACATCCCCACTTGACCAAAATATTGGGTAATAGCTCACTCCGTGATGTCAAACCATCAGCCCTGTTATTTCAAGAAACACCGCGTTTCTGCTCTTTGACTGGTTAGACTGTCAGTGGCTGTGATTGGTCAATGTAAACAAACCGGCGTGCTGCTCTCCGATTGGCTGCCACTGAGGATAGACGATCATCCAATGGGACAAGCAAGATGGCCATTTCAAAGAAATAAAAACAACTTCATCCAAACAAACTTCTCTTGATTCTCGACGAGTTTGTACGCTCGAGGGCATCTATTCGTCGTTTGAAAATGAATTTCTCTTCCTGTTCCGATTTGTTTGGGTACCCAATTTTCTAGGCCCTCTTTCCGTGAGGCTGGGGTGAAAAAATGTGCCTGATGATGATGTTCAACCAAGTCCAGTCGATTGATCTAGGGAAGATGATGGTGTGGGACGAAGTATGTTTGCTTCAGATTTTAGTCATGATAATACTTTTTTCTTTCCGATCATTTCATCATCCAAGGTTGTAGACTCGTTCGATGGCTCGGAGGAAAAGCAGAAAAGATGACCTAATTTATTACTTTCGTTTGCCTTTGACTCTCTTTCCTTTGGGGTCTATTTTGAAATCAGCTGGCTCAGACGATGCTCTCCTGAATCTTTTTTTCTCTCTTGATACTCGCCGACAAGTCTGGCATGCAAAGCGTGTCAAACGGTCCTGCATAAGCACATACCACTCGTTTCATACTTAAAGATTCAAGCTCCTCGGCTATTAGCCGCGTCACTCGTTTCTCTGGTCCTCGAAAATATGCATGCTAATCCGGTCTTGCGACGGTGCGTGCGTGTGTAATCTTCTGAAAAGTTCTTTGAGTACGATTGAACTTGGCTTGTTGAGGTGTGGGTTTAGCTCATGTATGATGTCTTTGTGTGAAGCTGATGTCGGAAAGGTTTTGCTTTTGTCTCTTGACCAATAATTTGCATTAGACAGTGTTTCTTGCTTTTGGATTGGTATATGGTATAGGATATAGACGGCGTCAAGGGTTTGTGGTTTCTTGTTCATATCGAGCATTTGCATGAAGTGAGTTTGTCCTAGAGTTGTTAGTATCATAATTGAGAATGAAGCTGATTTAATAGATTATCTGTTGGCCAGAATTTCGATCGTACCTCTGCCGCGGAGTTGCTATACTCATAAGAGTGAAGTTGTCGAAGTCTCATTATCATATCGGGATACCTTACAACTAGTTCTCGCTTGGTCTAGAATTGTGGATATGGCTCAAGCACAAGCATTCAGCCTGCGTATCGACACGAACTTCTCTTCAGGCCAATTATCTCTCCATGAATACCGGAAAATCCTGTCTCGGCAACACAGCACCGAGATGTCGCCCAAATCTCCTAGGCCCAGGCTCAAGAGAAAGCCGGCTGCCTTAAACCTATGTCAAAAATCGCATCATGATCTTGGATTTCAGTTGCAATCTCCTGTATCGTCGGCTCCTTCAAGTCCCCCGCCGCTTTCTTTTAGTCAGTCGGTAATAAGTCTACCTAGTGGTGACCTACCAACGCCAATATCTCCGATATCCATGATAAGACCGTTCTCTCGGCCTGTTTCATCAAGCCATTCATCGAGTCATTCACTAGGAGGAAGACGAATGGTAGGTGTTTGCTTATGCAATCTGATATGAAATCCTTTATTTGCCTAAAACCTTCATGCCCTTTCTGTTCACCTTCTGCATAGCATAAAACCTGTCTTGCTTTCTCATGATTCCGTCATCAACACCTTGCACAGATTTCATTTGGCCTTTGGACGTCTTTGGACGTGCTCAAGGACGTCGATGTTTCCTGACAACTTTGATTCTTACTGAGGCAATCGCAGACTCTACTGCCTATGGAGGGAAAAAAAGTCGCTAATAGCCTGACAGGACCCATTCTCTGCCCGACTTAGGAGACCAACCCGAAATTTCGCAGGTCATAGTCGAACATCCTCAGACTCGACGTTGCCCTCCACTAGCGCCCCGACATTCAAAGTCAAACACAACGGCGCAGAATTCGAGATCCTAAATCCAAAAAGTACTTCTTCATTTGATTTTGGTGAGGTTTCTACTTACCGATCATCCAACCCGTTCAAAGACACGATGGAGGAGGAAAGTCCCGACATATCGCCAACGCACTCATTCATGAGCTATGCGTTACCAGACGACATGATTCGACCCCTCTCTGCGTCTGAAAGCGCGGTACTCTCCAAATACATATCGCCACTGTCGCCAGGACTACCACAGTCCAGTTATTCATTCGCTGCCCTGCCTCCCTTGAGAGAATTGCCTTCGAGTCCAGTGTCGCCTCAATCCCCTAAAAGTCCAGCAAGGACATTGAAGCAGAAAGTATCTCGTTTATTCGGTGGCTCGGATAAGCGTTCCTCGGCAAGGTACGAAATCGACTTAAACGAGAAATTTGACCATCGCAACCAACAGGATGTTCCACATTCACCACTGTCTTATCATTGGGAAGCAGAAGACTCAGTGAACATATTGCATTATCCAGAAACAGCAGTCGACACCACCAGCGCTGATCACGAAGGAAACAACTCATCCAAACACGACTCTGAAGATGTCCATTCCCACCGCAGACCAACATGGGGCCCTCACTCATCCAACCGTCACCAGACCCTCCAAGATGCTCTTCACCAACTCGAAACCGACAACAACAGCCTCACGTTTGAAGATATAATGCGCTACATTGATGCAGAGCAATGTGAATATCGTGCTGGAAACGATGATGGTGATCAAGCCCTAGACGAAAAAGGTGAACGACCATGGCAGCCAGACACATGGAACGAACCGACTCTATTGCGCATGCCACAAAATCGTCCATCGAATAGCAACCTCTCGACGAATGCGCCTAGTACACGTGCCTCTATTCGACCGTACGTTGAGAGGGCTGCAGCGTTCATGGCGGGTGGTGCTGATGGGTTCAACTCGTCGTCTTCGTCACTTGACCCAGCTGAAGAAACTCATGAGGCGTTGAGTAAGAACGGAAAGGATTATGGAAAAGATGAGGATAAAGAGGAGGCCACAACCGAAGATGACTATGAAGTAAGTCTTCTCCATCGGGAAGGACAGGGTCGCTCCTTCCTTCCTTCCACGAGCACCTTCCCTATCTAACATCTCGCAGCCAATACCACCCCTCCGCCGCAGCATCTCCCGCCGCGCTCGCCCACTCTCCTCCAACCCTCCAGACCTCGACACCCCGCTACTCTTCGAATCGTCCTCTTCCTCTTCCTCCTCGTCCTTGCCCTTGGTCTCCGACGCCCGCGCCATCACTCCTCCACCCAGACATACAGCGACACCTCAAGCCTTGATGGGAATCAGCTGGACACCCGAGATCCCAGCCCGTCATCCTGATCATCGTATCATCCGGTTCGAGGACGATGCTACTACTATCAACCCTAGCGCCGGTACGCCGCTGCCGCCTCTGGAATCGACAACAACACCACAAGCAGCAGGGTCGAGGGTGGTGACGACTAGTATGGCGCCGCGGAAAAAGGCTAAGAAGCATTGTGAGTGTTGTAGATGCTGTCCCTTGGCAATGGAGTGATTCGCTGATTGATATATGAAACCAGCTTCCGGGTGTCGTTGTCTGTGAGATGATGACTGAATGATAGTACAGCTATTACTCGAGTGACTCAGTCATTCCTTACGGTTGAGAAGTGGCATTGGCCTTAGACCTGAAAGAATCTTTCGAGGTTTGATTCTCTATTTTGTGTTGAATGTGATGTTGATGACAACGGGAGCTTGGCAAGGTGATTGTACTTTTACAAACCTGCAATGCGGGCATATTTTGATCAATGTATTTTAGGATGACTCTGGAGCTTACAGGAGAAGGTAGGAATGAATGACCAAAATGATTGACCCAAAGAATAAGTTATCCCAGCTATGCCAATTGTATAGATATGAATACCCGATAGAAGAGTTAAAAGCTCTTTATATATATGTATATATATATACCCGCGGATCGCAATGCTTTGTACTCCAGCAAAAAAAAAAACAATCCCATAGTTTTGGCCGTGAGGCTCACTTCTAGATGAACGCAGATACTCCTCCCAATGCAATAACAAATTCGACTCGAACGATGCCAAAAATGAATCAAAGAATAAGATATAGACAGAGAAGTGAAGTAAACAACGCGGAGATAAAACAGATAGAAGCAGATCACTGCACAGGGTTCGATGACCTAGACGTTGGCACCTCACACATCGCTGAGGCTAGCGTTGCACACACCAGACTTCTTCGTCTCAAGGTTTGCTCGCTCTTCTTCGACAGCAACTCACGAGCACGTGGCTTTGCGACACGTGTCGACGAGGCGAATGTTCCGGCTGAAGAAGTGCTGCGCCTTCGCAGCATACCGGGATCAACTGATGTCCGTGAGCGATACCGTGCATTTCCGACTGGGGAGGCAGCACTGCCACCGCGTGGTTTGATGGATGCTCGTCGCAGGCTACTAGGCGGAGAAGTGTTTGGCGGAAGAGAACTGGGATGGCATTCATCATCACTCAGCCCTACTGACTCGGATGCTCGACGAGTAAAATCTTCAGCTAGCAGAGCAAGTTTAAGAACGTCTATATTGCACTGTGCTCGGGACATTTGCTGGCGCTGCAGCCGCAGGCTTGGGTCCCGCGGGAAATGGTGGTGTGGTACATCGAGAAATCCGTCGTGTTCGAGTGGTATCGAGGTTGGAGAATTTCCAGAGTGGTATAGTTCCCAACCCGGGGTCAACGGATCGTAGTAGCCTTCATCTTCATATTCCCCCGGTGGAGTCAAAAGCGTCCGTACACTGCTGCGGGATGAGGCTGAATCCTTGGTCACTGAAGATGAGAACGATGTGGGAGAAATCGGTGATAGTGGTGATTCGTATGGCGCGTGTGCCAATACTGGTGTAGTATTTTGATCCAAAGTATGTGCGTTCAGTTTCTCAGTCAGCGTGCTGACCGATATCCGGCGCTGGAACTGCTCGTAGTTGCTCGGCATGGATGTAGGAGGCTGTTGCGGCCGACGGTAATATGGCGATCGTGGACGTGACAGCGGACGAGACCGTCTTGATAAATAGGACGATGGCGATGGGCACCGAGACGAAAGCGGAGATATCGTCGTGCTATCGCAGTCGAGCATCAGTCGATCGTCCCCTTCCGCCGTGGAAGACGGGGACGGAAATGAGAAATTCTCAAACATGTTCGCTCATATAACAGTATGATCGATTTCCGGTTTCGTACAACAGGCGGTATATAACCAGCGCGGATGTTGGCTTTTATGAGATTGGGGGCTGGAGGATGAAGATGACGGTATATAACGAGTGGTCGTCGCCTGAAAGGATATGAGTAATAACGTTCCTCGGGGCCGCAGCGGCTCGGTAATGAGGGATTCAGCCCGCAAGCAGTCAGGCGATGGACAGTTAAGCGATAAAATGGGTAGATGAAGCGAGATGATTTCGAAGATATGTATGAGTAGTAAGTATTATGTAGATGAATGAAGAGAATATTGCTCCTTTTTTCCTTTTTCACAGCCCTAGAATAGAAAGTGGCCACCGAGGAGGGAAGTCCTCGCCGCACAGCCGTCTTGGCCAGTCAAAAGCAACAGCGGCACATAACCAAACAAGCTCGCCCAATCACGTGCCGGCAAAATTGTTCTTTTTGTTCTTTTCAGCTTCTGGAAGACCGGCCTAGTGCCTGTTTGGGCCTAGTGGGGAGATGCAGCGAACGTCTATATAGTAGTACATAGTAGCTCCCGGCGGGTGCCTCAGGAAGCAACAGACAGGGGTCTGCCGCTTAAAATCGGAGTTCTCTGTCAAACAGTCGATCATCACACGCAGCCATGTTTCCACGGACACACTGACTGCTGTACATACTCCATGCGTCGTCGGTGTCATTTTGATCAGTCAAGACAAACGACAATCACCCATCAAACAACAGACACGACGTTTGTAATGCTGGTAGTCAGCCATCGGCCCGTTTACCTCTTTTTTTTTTTTAAAGCCTGCGTATGGGGCGGAAGACGGTGAACATCGTTAGTAGGCTAAGCATTGCTTACAGAGAATCAATAGTCACAGCCACAGCCATGAGTTATCCGGGGCGCGAGGAGATTGTGCGCAGACCGGAGTTTTCAATGGATTTGATGCTATACCATGTAATTTCTCCCGATCTCGTCTTACGTGGATAAGAAACGGTTGCCTACTTATCGAATGTGTCATCTGCTGTTACCAAGCTGCATTAATGTTTGATCCTCTGTGGTGATTGTCCGGTTGCCAAAGGAAGCAACAGCCATTTATCCTCACAGTCATAGAGTACGTACGCAGGTTGGTCGTTTCGTGTTGCCAACCCCTAATCAGGGGCGATGGAATGAACGCATGAGTCTTGCGCCAATTCGCCTGTCAACAACATGCAGTGCGTACCACCGAAACTTTCGGTGCGTATCCGCACACGCGTTGCCGGGTCTGGAGCCAGAGTCATCCTTCACGGTAACTGTTCTCGTGCTCAAGTATTTGTCTTGTCAATGAACGATTTTCTCAATGGTCGTTGAGGATAATGATAGTTGGTGCCTGATGAATCAGGCACCAATGACGATGTCGGAAGGCAGGCCGAATGTCCGACCCCACGGACATGAGAGTCCGATGCTCTGAACAACTACAAAGATAACATCAAGCTAAACCCTCAGATTTGATCTTCTGTAGTGCGCAACAATTGATTACAATCAAGTAGGAGTCTCACACAGGTCGGAATTCCAGGTCATAACCATGACGACCCTGCTCAAGCAACCCCTCAAGCTCGCTCTCATACAATTAGCATCCGGTACGGTTGACCTCAGCACAAACCCCCTCACCATCATTAACAAGCCTGCTATCTAGGAGCCGACAAATCCGTAAACCTAAGCCATGCGCGTGTCAAAGTCCTCGAAGCCGCCAAAGCAGGCGCCAAATTAATCGTCCTCCCGGAATGCTTCAACTCTCCCTACGGCACACAATTTTTCCCCAAATATGCCGAAACACTCCTCCCCTCGCCTCCCACAGAGGATCAGTCCCCCTCCTACCATGCGCTATCCAAGCTAGCCGCAGAGGCGAAATCATATCTCGTCGGAGGAAGTATTCCCGAGCTGGAACCAGAGACGAAGAAATACTACAACACATCACTCGTCTTCTCGCCTACAGGCGCGTTGATCGGCACACATCGCAAAACGCATTTATTCGATATCGATATTCCAGGCAAGATTACATTTAAAGAGAGCGAAGTCCTCTCTCCAGGCAACAAGGTCACAATACTCGACTTGCCGGAATACGGCAAAATCGGCCTAGCGATCTGCTACGACGTACGGTTTCCCGAACTAGCTATGGTAGCAGCTCGCAAGGGCGCATTCATACTCGTTTATCCCGGCGCATTCAACACCACCACCGGACCCATGCACTGGTCTCTTCTCGGACGGGCGCGCGCTATCGACAACCAGGTGTACGTCGCCATGTGCAGTCCAGCGCGGGACATGAGCGCCAGTTACCATGCTTATGGCCATACGTTCATCGCTAGTCCTAATGCAGAGGTTTTGGGGGAATTGGACGAGAAGGAGGATATTGTCTATGCTGATTTGACGGGTGAGGCTATTGATTCTGCTCGAAAGGGCATTCCGGTGTATACACAGCGTCGGTTTGATGTTTATCCTGACGTGAGTGCGGGAGATGCCAAGCTAGAAGATTAGTTTTATGTTTACTCCGTACTATACAAAGTAATCCATAGACATCTGTTGAATCTTAAACTCCTCAATATAGCCAATCAAAATCCGTAGAACTTACGGCTCGGAACAATATAGAGTATCCCTCACGTGATACAGTCATCAACCAATTACGCCGCGCAAACGCTTAAGCGACGCACTAGGCGGGAACCCACACAAATTCCAACGAACTTCTTTCAGTTCCAAGATTGAATTCTCTTAGCTCGACGACGACGACAACAAAAGACGACAGTCCGGCACATCTACCAGTCAGTTCTTTCTCCCGTTTTCTCCCACCATTGCGCAAGCATACTAAACGTCGAAACAGAAATGTCGAGCACCACCAAGGGAAAGAAGAGCGGTCGTTCCGCCATCGCCGACGTTGTGTCGCGCGAATACACCATCCACTTGCACAAGAGAGTATGTTGATCATTCCTATCCATTCGCACTTCGTGACCCTACAGGCCCTGCGATCGATATTTGCAATCTGTCTTATTTCCGTCCGCTCTGCCGCCAATCGTCGAAGCGCTGAATGTTCGATGTCGATTCATTTGCATTTCGATCCGAGTCTTTAGGCAATTTTCGGCGAAAATTGAATACGGGTTCGAGGGCACGAGCGGAGGAATAAGACATTGCAAATGCGATACGTATCGTTAGACGATGGACGGAGAACCTTCTTTTCCACTCGCTTCCTTCTCGCAAGGAAATCGAACGCACATTCAGCAAATTAGTTTGATGAAGTCCACCTCTATGGCCTGGCTGCTTTCCATGCAGTTCACCTCTCTACTATCCATATATAAAGGCATTTTGGACGGAAGACTGATTTTCCCTCTTTTTACGAAAAGGTGCACGGTGTCTCTTTCAAGAAGCGTGCTCCCCGCGCCGTCAAGGAGATTCGCGCTTTCGCCACCCAGGCTATGGTAAGCCCTTCCCCTTACCTTCCTCCCTCTCCAATATAAGTTTACGATGCTAAAAATCGATTGCAGGGCACCAAAGACGTCCGCCTCGACCCCCAGTTGAACAAGAAGGTCTGGGAAGCCGGTATCAAGGGCGTTCCCTTCCGTCTCCGTGTCCGCATCAGCCGCAAGCGTAACGACGAGGAAGGCGCCAAGGAGAAGCTGTACAGCTACGTTCAGGCCGTCAATGTTAAGGAGGCCAAGGGCCTCAACACAACTGTTGTCGAGGATGCTTAGATAAACAATCTGATTTCTTCATTTTGGCGGATTGTGCTCGGTGTTTCTTTTTAAGTGATCTTTTGAAAAGGTTATGGCGTGGGACAAGATGCTTTTTTATTTAAACCCTCGATACTCCTATCTTGGACTACCCTACTCAATGCGGATATTTCTTGGTTTCTCTATGCTGAGAGCCAAGGCAGGTCATGTGTCCTAGGATGACCTGCATAAAATAAACAAAATGAAAAGAATGACAGTCAATACCCTTGGCCACTGTTTGATATGCCCAGTAATTTTTGTAGATGGTTGGGTTGAGGATGGAAAACTTTTACAATACACAAGGAGCCAAAGCAACGGGGACGAATATAGGAAAATGACACGATGATAAAGAATCCAAGAGAACCCAGCTTCCTTCTCTCCCCCGGAGTGAAAATGCAATACTGTTGTGATGCTATGATAATGAAGTGATAAAGTGATGAATGATGAATCGATGAAGATGAATTGATCAAGAACACTAATTGATACACGCCGCTTTTGAGGCAGAGACAAAAAGGGAAGCTGCAAATGCATGGCAACAAACAAGTGAAAATAATGAACATGAAGAATGGAAAAGGAAACCAGCTAACTAACATCAACAGCACAAGATTCTATGGCGAGCGAGAATCGGAAATGATGACATTGCGACGAAAATGGGACAAACTCCGTTTACATGAGGGTTCTGGAAATGGCAACCAAACAGCAAGGCGAGAATTGAATAGTGCGAGAGTCATGGATACATACATAATGAGGAAGAGAAAATTATTATAGGGTGAGAGTGGGTTTCGTTTTCGGCTTTGTGGATGCGAAAGGTTTGATGAACATCGCTGCGATGGACGTAACGAATCAGAGAATACGGAACTAGTGATAGTTTGGCTGTAGTATGCGCTGCTGACAGTCAACAAAATTGATTGTTCGTAATCATGCGAATCAGTTTTCCAGTGTTCTCGGCAGCGTATGTGAAAGTATCGCTTCTCTCAACCCGCACAGTATATCAAATCATACAGAGGTCCACAGTTTTGACTCGACTATTAAACGCTTCTCTCGACCCAAGTAAAGAACAAGGGGAGCTCCACATTCGTAGACGTGTCAAATCTAATATCCGCCGACGTACTTGATCTATGCACGGGGAGCTCAACAATACCAATTATCAACGATGCTTCCTTCACTGAATCACAATACTCAAGCATGATAATCCATAAATCAGTTTGATAGGATCAGCATGGACAGCAAGTCAAGATCTTCAAATCGATGTGATAAAAGGGGTCGATCGCATAATGTTCATCGTCCTTAGTTAGGCAAACCCGCTTTGGCCGTCTTCACTGCATTTTCGAATTCCGCAGTCCATTCTTTTCTAAAACGAAGGGCCCAGGAATCAAAACCAGAGCCATCCGTACGGGGCGCCAGGAAACTGCAGCTACCAGGTTGGACCTTGTAGTCAATGGAGCGATTAATGGATGTGTTAAGAACAGCTTTTCCACTGGGATCCGCACGTAGCAGGAGACGAGCGCGTTTTGTTTCTCGGTTCACAAGAACACGAAGTGGACCAAGTCCTTGGACTTCCCAGACCTTCTCGATTTTCCCGCTGTCGCCCACCTTTTCAACCATTTTCAGGCCTTTGCAACGGACTTCGTACAAGCAGTCTTCGTCTTCTTCGCCGGCATTAGTCAACAGATTGAGCTGTGTGTCCTTAACGGTCTCCGTGTCTGTCTCTTCTGCATTTGAGTCGGATGTGACGCTAGCAGTGGCCGTTCCCGGCTTAGCAAGAAATGGGGCAGCTGGGTTGAGGTTGGAGGAGAAAGGATTGAATGTTGTTGAAGGTGTTGAAGAGCCTGAAGAATGTGTTAGCACGTGTTTCTATAGCATTAATTCGATGAACTTACCTCCAAAGGTATTAGAGGACGATTTGGGTGTAGATGTCGAGCTAAACAGAGGTGTATTGTTGGGAGCAGCGAGGAACGGACTTGAGGTAGATTGTCCAAAGAGTGGTTTCGATTTGGGGGTCTCTGCCTTTTCTTCATCCGAGCTGAGGTTGACAGGCGTTCCATCAGGTCTAGTGATGCGACCAAACAGACTGCTTGCTGCCTTTGGTTCAGTCTCAGCGTCAGGCTGGCTCTTCTTGGCACGCTTTTGTAGTTGCTCTGTCAAGTCATCATCGGAGGATTCTGCAGCATCCGAAGTTGCAGTAGAAGTGTTCAAATGACCAAAAATGTTGTTTGTTCCAATTGAAGGCGTTCCGGGCTTGCTATCGAAGACGGACCCAGAGAGGAAGTTGGGCTGAGATTGCGCAGAGCTTGGGTTTTCAACCTTCTTCTCTTCAACAGGCTCTGCGTCGGAGTCACTGTCTTCATCGGTGGTATCGTCATCATCGCCTTTGGCTTGTTGACCAAACTGGTTCATGAAGCTTTGTCCAGAAACGTTGAACTTAGGAAGGTCAAGCTTGACCGCAGGAGCTTCGGAAGATGCCTGGAAACTGCCCTTGCCGAACTGGCCGGCGAAGTTCTGATTGCCAAATTTGGGAATCTCAAATGCGGGCTTTGCAGCAGGTTCTTCCTTCTGGGGAGATGCTGCGCTGGGAGTTTCTTTGGCGGGCGAGGCAACGGATCCGACGCTAAACAAATTAGAGCTGGAAGAAGCTGTACCGGCTGGTTCTGCAGCTTTGGGTGCCGAAAATGAACTTGCAAAGATGCTGGCTGTCTCTGATTTGCCTGCTCCCTGAGTTGTAGGACGCACATATGGTTGAGTCCTGCGTTTACCATTCGGACTATCGTCAAGGTCTTCTGACGACTTTCGCTTATCGGCGGTCGAAGGTCGAACAGAGGGAAGTTCAGGCTCTGGGGTGGCCTCTTGAGCCTTTGACTTCTTTGTAGTGGGTCGTTGAAGAGGCGATTCAATTCCGTGCGTGTCATCAAGCTTGCGTTTACCAGGCTTGTTCGTAAGTGACCCAACTGGTGCATCGATCACCTTTCTCATCTTGATGTAATAGATAATAATACTGTCCAAGCTCTGGGTTTCAGGGTCGTAAGAAGCAAGGTGCTCCTTGAAACCACGGTTTAGGTCGATGATCTGGGCTCTCTTGTCACTTTCAAGAGACGCTTCAGCAGGCGCCTGAGCTACGCCTGCCTTTTTAGAGATAACTTGGTCTATGATTGCGCCTCCAAGTCTCTTATCAGGGGACGACTGAGGTGCAAAGAGTGGCTTGGCTTGAGCTGGCTGAGAGGCTGTGGCGAAAAGCGACTGAGATGTGGATGTGGCTGCGGGAGCAGTTGTCGCTGGTGTTGTGATTGTTGCTGGTTTAGAGGTTGCCGCAAAAAATGATTGAGCTGGCGCAGCAGCAGAGACTGATGTAGCTGATGCTGGAGATGTCTCAGTCGTTTTGGATTTGGAACTACCTGCGAATAATGATCCAAACGGATTTGACGTTGCTGAGGCAGTGGTGGTAGGTGCGAATACGGAACTAGGTGCTGTTGTAACACCGTTTGGTGCAGGTGAAACCGATCTTGACTGTTGTTGGCCAAAGATGTTGCTAGAAGTACTCAGGCTAGGCGACGGAGGGTTGGCGGTCGCTGATGTAGTGGGAGCGCCAAAAAGCGAAGACGCTGGTCGACTATTCTCAGATGGGGCGGACATCTGCGCAGGCTTTTGGCCAAATATGTTCAAAGGAGCCGAAGATTGTTCGCTAACTTTGCGTTTACCGTCGGGGGAAGTGCTCATGTCGTCGGTATCGCTATTGACGTTAAAAAGAGGTTTTTGTGTCGTAGAAATAGTCTGCCCAAAGTTGAAAGGGTTGGACGCAGTTGTTGGTGCGTTCCCATACAAAGAGGCACTGGCCTTGTTTGGGGTAGATGGAGCAGCGGCAGATTGTCCAAACAAAGACGCACCAGGACTCGAGGCAGTATCGGTCTGACCAAACATATTTGTTGTCCCAGTCGTGGTTGGTTTGGGCTGGAACAATGGTGACCCAGCGACTGAAGGTGTTTGTCCGAACAAGTTTGCAGGGCCGCTTGTAGCAGTTGCAGAAGTAGCACCAGCAGATGAAGCACCAACTGACTGACCGAACATGTTCATAGTGCCTTTGGAAGTTGCCGGGGGATTCTGACCAAAGAGAGTTGAGCCCACAGTTGTTGCAGGCTTCGCCTGGAAAAGCGGGGCACTAGGAGCAGCAGAAGCGGATTGCTGGCCAAAGAGTGAGCCAGGAGCAGTAGTGGTTGCTGTAGAAGTGGATGCAGGAGCAGCAGAAGAAGCCTGTCCAAAAAGGTTGGCACCAGTGCTCGCTGGCTTTGTTTGACCAAACAAGGATGAGCCAGTCGAGGCAGGCTGCGTCTGGAAAGGTGAAGGAGAAGCGGGTGCTGCAGCGGTAGACTGTGCGAATGGGTTGGCACCAGTGCTGGCTGGTTGATTCTGGAAAGATGTGTTCGAGCTCTGACCAAAAATACCCTGACCTGAGGGTTGGGCGGGCTGAGTCGAGCTTTGAGTACCAAAAACGTTGGATGCTTGAGTTTGAGTTTGAGTTTGTGTGTTTCCGCCGTTCAAATTGGCGAATGGATTGCTGGCAGGAGTCGCACCGAACCCTCCAAAATTGAAAGAAGCAGGAGCCCCAGCACCAAAAGAAAGAGACTGGGCGCCGTTCGGAGTGGCACCTGAAGCACTCGGCGCAGGAAAGCTCTGAGACTGGCCGAATGAGAAGCCATTGGAAGCTGTAGAGCTTGGAGAAGCTGCGGTGGCACCACTGGTCTCGCCAAAAGAGAATGGTGCCTGAGGAGCGGACGGCTGGTTAGGCCTGGCGCGACGCTTGTTGAGATCTTTGATCCTACGGTTGTATCGTGAGCATCGAGCCATGCTAAAATGACAGATTGTAAAGACAAAGGGATTGTTGAGGCGAAGATGGATTTGAAGTTCAAGTAAGCTGAAAGAGTGGAATAAAGACAAAAAACTGAGGCTAAAGAGTGATTTGAAGAGAAGGTTGGGAAAAGATGGTGGGATCAGATAATGGAACGACAGACGAACGCGACAAAGGCACAACAGATTTCAGAGCACCATCAATATCAATGAAGGCTTCTGCCTAGCCAAAGCTCTAAACAACTGGGCAATCTGTTGTGCGCATAAATGAAGGGGACCACGGGCAATAAGGCAAACAACAATCAAGACAATAACAACAATCACAAATCTTCACTTACTTTCTAGTGGCCAACTGAGCAGCTGTCGCCCGCTGAGGCGTATCATTTGGAGTGCTCGACATATCAAAATCGATCCCAGCAGATCTGTCAGCGTGCGGGCCTGGTAAGACTCGTTTAGACATCAACGGAGTGAAGTTCGACTCCAAGGATTTTATATACTCCTGCCACTGTATATAGACCACACCGAAAGCGGCACCGCCACACTAACCCACAGTTTTGACGACTTTTCAGATTTCTGCCTCTTCTTGGCTACTTTCGTCCGATTTTTTTTCGCTCCTTGTCGGTTATCGCATACAACACGGCGGACACGGCGGAGGGATAGGCTGGTGACCCTTTCAATATAACGCGCCGCTGCTTTTGGCGAAGTTTTGCTCCAACATCCAGATATCAAGTAAATGATACTAATATGCGGTCGTCGACAGCAAGTCTAACGTTGGCCACGATGTACGCGCAGGATGCTCGCGTAATCGTCCGATAAAGGGAGTCCAATTCGCGGGCGCACGAGCTATTGAGTAATCACAAACACAAATCCTCGTGTCGGCGAAGCGCAACAAGCGGCAACTCGTGGATCGAGATATTACTATATCGAAACGCAAAGAGTCCCTCCTAAACTAGCTTCGGCGCGATGGTTCGAGCTATTTTGATGGTGACGGACGGCGGTTCAATAAAATCGATCGCGGGATCAAGCTCACGTCAGCGGAAAGTCGAAGAAAACTCGGATAGCTGGAAAATAGACAGTAGCGAAAGAAGACGGCAACCCAGGATTAGAATAAAAAGCTCGACTCTCGAAATGCGGCGACCAGAGTGGACGGAGTTGTTTGCTGGGGTTGGAGATGGTCGGTGTTCTGCTCCTTGAACTGCTTTTTTTTCTGTCAGTGTTACCCGCGCCTTCTGTAGCTGACGGACTCTGACCTCGACCGCAGGCACGTCCGAGCGGCGCCGCACTCGCGCTAAGCCGTATATAGTAGGTCACCTGATTTCTTGGCATATAGAATAGAAGGGTTAGGGTTAGGTGGCAGTAGTCACGAATCACGATCGACAGCCCATCTCATTACCACTCGAACATGAAGATAATGGCCATCGACTAACTGTCAGATGTATTGAATTGGTGAACGAGTCAGCTGCCATGCATGGAAAATTCAAATGTTCGATGTTCCAATGTGGTTCGCATCTACCTAAATTTCTACCACGTCACGGAGATTATTATATATATTCACGAAACCGCGATCTTACGTGCTGGAATTTCTACGAGAAGCTTAAACAACACTGGAATGTTAAGGACGCCATGGTCGATACATCAATCTGAATACTGGTGAGAATGTTTTTTTGTCCTCGGACTAAATAACAAATACACTTAGATACTTAAATCAGGCAAGAAAGTGACACCGCAGAGTAGAAAGGAAATCTGTCACTAGACGTCATACATGACCAACCCTACTCTCAACCGAAAATTTGCAACCAGATATCCCAAACAAGCGCACAGAAGGAAAGAAAAGACAATGGATGATAGCACAAACAAGCAGAACGACTTCTCGGATTCTCCGAACTTTCCAGTCTCTGACTGTTCCTTGGCATTGGTGGGTTTAGGGGTAGCTGCTGACTTAGAGGTGTCAGAATCGGACTCGCCATCAACATCAGACCCATCCTCGTAGTCTGATTCATCCTCTGAGTCGGGAAATTCGGCAGGACCCTCAGGAACCTGAGAAGCTGTTGGACCCGCCTGCTGTGGTTGCTGTTGTGGTTGCGGTTGCGGTTGTGGTTGGCTAGCAGACAAGGTATTGCCCCCATTCAACCTGGTGTTTGTGGCTCGTGAGACTTGCAAAGCTCGCAAGTTCTGTGACTGAGCTGCATCAGCCCAGGTCGGTCAGTAGAGATACCCAGAAATGAAATACTTACGCGTCTCCGTTCCAATCCCTCTAGAAGCAGACGAGATATAGCAGCGTGTCTCTCTTGCTGTTGTAGCTGATATTAGATGCTTCAGTTCAGGACCCCAATCAGGCTGCGATACTCACAAAACCCGCCTCTATCAAGCTCTCCACCATTGGGAGTTGACACATGTCTTTCTCATGACATCTCTCGCAGTTTCTGCACCATTTCATATCTTCCTTTATGTGGCTAAAAGGGTCAGTGTACGGTGCATTTTGTTCACAACTTGAGGAGGAACCAAGTGTATGTGCAGGAGCGTTCGCTGACATTGCGGGCATTGTTTCGTGGGGGTGGAAAGAGGTGCCTGATCGCAATACCGAGTTAGCGTTGGTCTTTTACACGACGATACGCACTTCAAAGATACTGCAAAGTGAACCAAAAAGCATGTAGATTTCTGATATTTTCGAAAAGGAATATCACCTGGGGATAGTCACCGCATAAAGTGTCGTAAGTTAGGCCTAACACACATACGCATAGAGAGCACAGATATGAGAAAGGAGGGAAAAGAAGGTGAAGAATAAGAGGACAAGGCAGCACTAGAAGTAGTTCTTTGCCCTGGAATTGCCCAACAACCTGCTAGAACTATCTGGAAGGCAAAATCCGGCCTACAATAAACAACAAAACCACTGGCCCTTTATACGGTCTTCACCGCCCAGATTGAATGCCGTATGAATGAATTTGTTGATTAAGCAGTAGCTATGCCTACAATGGATGATTTGATATGCTAATGTGGTAAAAGAGTGTAAGTAGTTGGATTTCTTAAGTAAAGATGATACTAGTAGGTGATGAACCCTTAATGTTTGAGTAACCCAGCGTCCATACAATACAATATTGGGCCGCAGAATCAAGAATGGGATCAAAGCACATTTCAAGCGAGCGACAGTAGTTGGTTGCAAAAAAGCGACGATAGAGGTAAACCCCCGAGCTCGTAGGCGAGGACTAGTAGTCATCACCACGGCTAATGATCTCGTTCCCGGAGGACTTGATCAGAATTGTCTGTGTCAATGTCAGCTCTGACAGTCTCGTCATTACTGGCAATTGAATACATACATGCTCAAATTGGGCAGTATAGGAACCGGGAATGTCGACCAAGGGCGGGTACATTTGAACAATACCATGGGAGATGAGGCTATTCATCTACACAGAGATTATGGCAGTCAGTAACCGGCAAGTAATCATTGTTTAGATTAGTGCACTTACCCCCAACAGATACTTGTCGAGCCCAAGACGATCAAGGTAACGGCGACAGAACGGGATGGTTCCGAAATTCTGATTGATGGTTTTCAATAGAGTACGTGCTGAAGCCAGAGGGAGGTGCACGTTTCGTGCATCTGGTTCCTTGCTATAGCCGTATACACCGGGCTTTTGAACATTCAGGTCAGCTTATTATCATGCACATAATGACACAAATATACTAACACCATCCATCATGTAGCCCTTTCCAGTTGTTCCAAAAGTCTCAATTGCAAAGACCTCGCCTTCTTCCATCTTAGTCTGATCTTTGCTCTTGATGAAAGGGACCTGTTTGCCGCCATGGATCCTATAAGGGAGAATGTCGTGCCCGGTAATGTTGCGGATTGCTTTAACCGGATGCACTTTGCCATTTATCTCGACCTCGTAGCTCTCCATAGCCTCTTGAATATAGCCGCCAATTTCACCGACTCGGGCATCGACACCAGCGCACTTGACGATTGTCAGTAATGCTCGATGGAAACATATTGGACTTGGTACTAACCCTCAGACCAGTGTTGGTAGCATCCTTGACGGCAGCAACAAGGTTGTCGTAGACGGGGTCAAATGTTACTGTAAACGCACTATCGACAATCCATCCGTTGACATGCACGCCAAAATCGACTTTCATGACATCCCCTTTCTTCAAAATGATATCCTTCTGACCAGGATTGGGCGTGTAATGCGCAGCGCAGTTGTTCAAAGCCAAGCCAGTGGGAAATCCCATTCCGCCTTTTAGACTGTCTCCAGGCTCTAGTCCCTGATGACCGAGCAATGCGCGCACGCCATCCTCAATACCAGTGGCCAGCTCGGTTAGGGACTGCCCAGGCTTGACAGTCTCGTGAACCCACTGCCGGACTTGGCGATGAGTTTCAGCGGCCTTGCGATAATCGCTAAGGGCCTCATCATTGGTGACAGTACCACGACTCAAATAGCGGAGTTCCTCGTCAGTAGAACGACGCAGATTCTCATCCGGAACTTCCACCATCTGTCCAACCGGATACTTCCCATCTGGAAAAAGTTGAGAAAGTGGAACTCTAGGAGGAGAAGTCTGCTTCTGAGCATCGGCGGCGGCGGACTTTTTCTTGTTGCTCTTCTTCTTCTTGCTGCGTTTTCTCTTCTTTGGCTTAGAACCATCCTCGGGATTTACCATGGCCAAGGATGGATCCTGCCCATCATCGTCATCGTCATCATCGGAACCAAGCTCGCCATCTCCGTCTTCCAGCATGTTGGCGCCACGAGGTTTACCTCCAACGGCATTCGATTTGGTCGAAAGCGCGTTGGTTGCTAGGCGGTGTTAGCAGAATTTTATGATAAGATTTAAGACACAATTCCTACCATCCTCGTGGTTGTCGCCTCCTTCAAAAGTCCTTGCTCCCATTGATATGATTACAGAGTAGGTAAGAGATGATATTCGACTTTTATTGATGTTTGATGTGATGAGAAGTGAGAACAAAGTCAAAGATTCTGCGGGGAAATCAGGCCTACACCGCACGTGACCTGGGTGCCTGGGGAAAAAAACTGTCACGTGTTAGAGTGTTACAAGAAAAACATAGAAGGGCCAGATTACAGCTCGCAAGCGTTGCTGAATGCCATTGTTTCAGAAATCCTACCTCGTCGGCTGAGACCAGCGGCCCAAGGCGGCTTAGGTAAGCTCGGAGCTTGTCGCGGCTTATATCCACGGCTTCCAGAATGGAGCAGTCTTAAGTGAACACTCCGTATCGACTATGACCGAACATTTCCCCGGTGGCAGCCCTCAGAAAGATGGAGAAGACCCCCATTTTGTCTATGGACGCGAACAGATCAATCCTGGAAATAACTTTGGGTATCACATGCCTGTCGGCACAAAGTACGAGGAAGAAGGTTTTGCTTTTAATAAGGCTCTTATGACCGGCCTACTCTGCGAGAGATGGGCTTTCAGGGGATTGTCTGCACTGACTGGGGGCTCCTTACAGACAAGAAAATCTTGGGCCAGGATATGCCTGCCTGAGCATGGGGGCTGAGCATTTGGACCGATCGGAGCGCCTATTGCGGATTCTGGACGCTGGCTGGGACCAGCTCGGCGGCGAGTCTTGTGTCGAGCTTTTGATTCAATTGGTAGAAGCTGGCAGAGTTTCGATCGAGCGCCTAGATCAGTCTGTAAAACGCCTCTCAAGTGCTAAGTTTCTTCTTGGCTTGTTCGACAACCCGTTTGTGGACGAAGAAGCTGCTGCTGGGATCGTTGGCAACTCGCGGTTCTCTGCGATGGGATATGATGCTCAGCGCCGCAGCTATACTCTGCTCACAAATCGATAGAGCTGCCTACCGTTGCAACCTACGTCAAAGTCTCAACTAGGTGAGACAAAGGCCCTGAAAGTTTATGTCGAAGGTATTCCCATAGAGACAGTCCAAGCTCGAGGAATGACGGTCGATGCCGAAGTGGCACTTCTACTATTGAAGACGCCATTCGAACCCAGACCAGGTCCATTCGAAACGTTGTTTCACACCGGTTCTCTAGAATTCAGTCCCGAAGAAAAGTTTCGACAGAGTCGCATATACGACACAGTTCCTGTTGTGATCGTGGATATCTATGCTGACCGGCCGCCAGTGGTACCAGAAATCATTGAGGCTGCCACGGCAGTTCTGATCAGCTACGGTAGCACCGGTCATGCATTTCTGGATATTGTGCTGGGCATTGCCGCTTCGAAAAGCCAATTACCCTTTGATATTCCCTCGTCAATGGATGCCATTCGCCAGTCCAAGTCGGACACACCCTTTGATACCTCAAATCCCCTCTTTCGTTTTGGTCATGGACTCAGGTATCCGATGCAAGAGGTATGATTGGTCGTCTTAGTTACTTATTATACCTAAGTACCTGTAATAATAGATAATACATAACTGAAGACATAAGTCTACTGAGCTAGTACCTAGATACCGAAAAATACCTTAACGCGCAGAGCTGATCCAAGTAGTAAACCAAAGATAGTCTGCCCATGTCCCACGATCCTGAGTCCCAAATTGTACAACATGGTCGAAAGCATAAGCATGAGAGTGGTCTATGTCTACGAATTAAAGGTAAGATAATCGCAATTGCGGACCATTCCCCGCCTGAAATTGTGCAGCATTCTCTTGGCTTTGGAACATGAATTCATCGTAACCCCCGGCTGTGACAGCAAGGCGAGGATCAAAAGGGGTTCTGTCGAATGTCTTTTGGATTCGAGTTTCTTCAAGGGGAATGGCACGATATCTCGTGTACGATGCTCCAAGAGAACATACCCACTGTGCATGGCGACTCTATTGCTCTTCAAATTTTGTGTTGTCATTATCTGACAGAGTCCTAGGCATAAGTGTTACAACAAGGCGTGTTGCAGTTTTCTCTAGTTCAGTTAAGGTTAAGGTGGCCGAGGAAGTATTCAAGTTCGCACAACTCGTTGACTCATCTCGCTCAGTTAAGAAAAGTTGGAAAGGACGCGAAAACTGGTGTTTTGCTGCATTTTTTGATAGTCTTCAGTGGAAAAAGAGCCCTGCAAGACTTCTAGCGATGGCCAGGTCAGCTGCGCAAAAGAGCGATATTGAAGCTCCTTCAATGGCAGATTGTGACTGGAAAGTTCATGCTCGATCTAAATACAGCGTCTACATAGCTGATGATTTCGTAATCTGGCTGAATAGGAGAAAGCCTGGAGACATTCGGCATGACAGTTTACACCGTTTTATCATACCATATTCGGATGAATATTGATATCGCAAGAGCATATTCGTTACGAATCGTTTAAAACAGCGATCATAGACAGCGAGACCAAGTCCTTGTACGTGTCGCACGTCCGAGTAAGATTTTAGGACATTTGTCTACGTTGATCTAGATAGTATGACAATCGCAATCCAGCATTTAGATCTTAGACAGAGTACCTCAGCCTCAGTGAATATCTCTTCAGAGGGTTGCTAGTATCTGAAAAGCTGCGATAGATCGCCGATCAATGGAGAGATCATCTTTTTGGCACGATAATAGCATCACGCTTCCGGTGTTCTGAGGTAGTGTCTAGAGAGCATATTCGAGGCCTCTGTAAAGACGCATGTATCACGTGTGACGTGGTAAAAGACCAGAGCGCGGTGAAAATCCGAGTTTGAGGTGTTTTCGAAGGATTTCTCGTGATGGATCTGCAGAACTGTTGAATTCATATCAGGCTGTCGTTGTAGAGCCATGCAACATCTCTCGATAATTTTCGAAAAACAAAACCACCTGCACATTTGATCTAGTCAAAAGACTATCTCACATGTGCCAAGGACGTCATCCAAAGATCGACCACTCCAGTACTACCCATCAGGAGTAACAAGTCAGAAGTGAGGAATACGTTGCAATTTGCGCAACGCTTGCAAGAGCGCATTTCCCCTTAGATTTCCAGAATCATGCAGATTGTGATTCCAGGTAGATCGGCTATACTGTTACAACCAGGCGGTGGATAAGATCTCGTCGATGGTCGCATGATTAGTCCTTTTTCCTGTAGACGGTCTCCATCGCGCTGATGTAGGATTCTTCACGGGGCCTGGGGTTCGATTATTCACGTGTCATGTCAAGGTTGCTGAACTTGGTCGAAAAAAAGTCGAAGTGGGGATAGCCAGACACATTCTATTTCTATCTCATTGATTTGTAGAATCATGTTGCAATGCTAATGTTTCAACTACTTTGGTGCTTCCCGCCATACACGCAATATCACATTGAGAATCAAGAATAGTGCGTGAAAATTTCTCTTGCAATAGCTCGTTTCATGCGTTTCGTACCGTTGCAATGGAAGAATTGAGCCTAACTTAGCAGCGACTAGCTAGCTCAGATCCGGGGGCCAGAATAGACCCCAGCGTGATTTGCTCTGCGACTGTGTTCTTACTGCATGATGAAAAGCATTGTTTGAAAGACCAGAAGCGCTAAAAGAACAAGTCATGGTTGAGGATTCTATCATCTCTGGTCCGTGTGACTGTGTGTTGACTACATATGCGTGAGTCTGGGGTACGAAGCAATAAACAGAAAAAGCAACAGGTGACTAGTCGATCGACTAGAGGGCGCTAAGACGGAGTGCCGAGTCAGATTGCTGATTATAGAAATATGAGTAGTACGTAGTCGTACGAAATTATGATAGCTGTGATTCATCGAATATTGATTGATTAGTTGAGGTCTATTAATTCGGGATGCGTCCCCTGTCACGCTGATGTTTACCAGTGTCCCGGTCGATCTTGACTCAGTCACCTGCTCATAGCCTATACTGACTGTAGACATCATCAGAAGCAAGACTGTCGGAAAGAGAAAATGAGGATCTTCGATCTGCACATGTGGCCACTAGAGTAGGAGTGCTAAAAGGTCGCGCAGTCAATGCAAACCACGACTCCACTGTGGCTTAATCTTCTCCTCTTAGGGCATACGTAGCAAACAACTCCGACTCTTAGTCACTCCGGACTAGTCTATGTTTACACACGCTAAAGCAGGTACTCAGGGGCCACAGACCTACATAGTATAGTGTTCTACCACAATGAAACGTCCAACGGCCCATGCGCGGCGTGTTTTCCCTCGGTGGATCAAGACGAGGTTATCACCTCCCCCGGTACGACCACGACGGGGAGAAAACACCATGACTCCAATCACATCGCCATCTCAAAGCCTTAGCGGCAGCTGATCTACTTATACGTTCTCCACACGCACACTCGGACTTGGATCTGGAAAGCAACCTTGATGACTAGTGCGCCTCGTCGAGCGGGCCAGCATGGCATCGATGGAATGTGGATGGCGCCGAATTGTGATAGCGCAGCCACCGGCACGTGTCAACATGAATCTACAAAAGGACCGCCCACCCGGATTGTTGTGCAGCATTTCATTCTTTCTACTCGCATATCGTCATACACTCCTTTATACTCACCGGCGACATGCGTTGGTCTTCCATTCTTTCTTCCGCCCTGCTCGTCGCTGGCGCGAGCGCTTTCCCTCACCATACTCACAAGAAACCCACCCCGTCACCGAGTGCTTCGTCCTCGGTGTCAGTTTCGACTCCTTCTATTGTACCTATAAAGGCTGCCGCAGCTGCGACTGACCCATCCTACTGGCTGGCCGATATCACTCATCAAGGCAATGCTCCTTTTGCCGGTAGCGGATACACTGTTTTCCGCAATGTCAAGGACTATGGTGCTGCTGGTCAGTCTGTCCCTCTATCTTATCTCACAGGTTTCTGATATCTCGTAGGAGACGGTGTGACCGATGATACCGCTGCTATCCAGAGTGCAATCAGCGACGGTGACCGCACAGCTCCATCGTCCAACACCACAACCACCAAAACTCCCGCTATTGTCTACTTCCCCGCCGGTACTTATGTGATTTCTTCTCCTATTATTGACTACTACTTCACCCAGCTCGTTGGCAACCCCAACAGCCCTGCTATTCTTCAAGCAACCTCCAGCTTTACCGGTATTGGTCTTATCGATGGTGACCAATACCAATCCAACGGCAAGGAAGGATGGGTTTCTACCAATGTGTTCCTCCGCCAAATCCGCAACTTGGTCATTGACATGACCAACATTCCTGGGACTACTGCGGCCACCGGTATTCACTGGCCCACGTCTCAGGCTACCAGCCTGCAGAACGTGGTTGTCAACTTGAACGCTGACGAGGGTACCCAGCACACTGGTATTTTCATCGAAGATGGTATGTCTTATCCGCTTGCTTCAAGAGCCATGCTGACTTTGTAGGATCTGCTGGTTTTATCGGTGATGTGGTTGTCAACGGAGGGCTTCAAGGACTCAACATTGGCAACCAGCAGTTCACCATGCGCAACGTTACCGTCAACAATGCCGTCACCGGTATTACTCAGCTTTGGGACTGGGGCTGGACTTACGTTGGACTTACTCTCAACAACTGTCAAATTGGTATCTCGTTTTCTTCAAATGCCGCCCAACTCGTCGGTGGAGTCAACATCATTGACAGCACCATTTCCAACGTGGAAACATTCGTCAATACCTCCTGGACCCCCACTGCCAGCCCTGCCGCTGCTGGTAACTTGATCTTGGAGAACGTTGTTTTGGACACTGTTCCCACCGCCGTCGCTGGGCCTGGCACTGTTTACCTCGAAGGTGGCTCTACCACTATTGCCAGCTACGGCCAGGGTCACGAGTATACCCCTACTGGCCCCAGCACTCTTTCCGGAACATACGCCGCTGGAGCCCGCCCCACTGGTCTTCTCGCCTCTGGAACCTCCAACTACTACACCAAGTCCAAGCCGCAGTACGAGGCTTACACCACTGACCAGGTTGTCAGCATTCGCAGTGCCGGTGCTGCCGGCGACGGTAGCACCGACGACACCGCCGCCATCAACTCTGCTCTCACCTCTGCTGCTGCTAGCGGTTCTCTTGTGTTTTTCGACTACGGTGTGTACTTGGTCTCGGACACCATCTACTTTCCCCCTGGCTCCAAGGTTGTTGGAGAAAGCTACCCCATTATTGCTGGTAGCGGAGACAAGTTCAGCGATGCATCCAACCCCTATCCTATTGTCCAAGTCGGTAAGAGCGGTGATACCGGTACTATTGAATGGTCCGACATGCGTGTTGGTACTATTGGTGGCACTGCTGGCGCTATTCTTATCGAATGGAACTTGGCCGGTGAACTGGGTTCTGGTGCATGGGATGTGCACTCGCAGATTGGCGGATGGCAGGGGTCCGACCTCCAGCTCAGCCAGTGCCCAACCACTGCCGCTGTCTCTACTGCTTGTGAAGCTGCATTCTTGAACGTCCATATTACTTCTGACGCGTCGAACGTCTACTTCGAGAACAACTGGTTCTGGACTGCGGACCACGATATTGAGGACCCCACCAACACGCAGATCTCTGTGTACACTGGTCGCGGTGTTCTCGTCGAGGGCAGTAACATTGAAATGTAATCTCCTCCTACTCACGTAGTATGTTTGTTGGGTTTAACTAACGTTGACTAGGTGGGGGACCGGCGCTGAGCACCACGGATTGTACCAATTCCAATTCAACGGCGCTTCCAACGTCGTTGGTGGATACTTCCAGACTGAAACGCCCTACTACCAGCCCAAACCCGATGCCACCTCCGGCCCCTATCAGTCTATCACCACCACCCCTTGGTCTGACCCCGACTTCAGCACTTGCCTGTCAGGAAACTGCGACGCTTTGGGTCTCCACATCACCGACAGCACGGACATCACCATGTACGGTGTCGGTCTTTATAGCTTCTTCAACGACTACAGCACTTCCTGCTCCGACGCCGGCAACGGCGAGGACTGCCAGAGCGAGACCTTCCGTGTCGACGGAAGTGTGTCTGGCTTGAATGTGTACGGCTACCAGACCGTCGGTACTACGAACATGATTACCATCAACGGAACCAGTGCAGCGTTGTACTCCGACAACTTGAGCGTTTACCCGGACTCTATCGCTTTGTTCAGCTATTAGCTGCCATTTTGCTCGGCTCAACTTGAACACTGTTGAACAGTGTTGACTAGACAAGCTTTGCTATCTTATCAAGTATTTAAAATGTACAGCGCAACTATTCAATGTATTATGTATTTGACCGAATCAGGCAACTGACTAACGCGTTCTGTACGATGTAAAATATCGCGTCTGCCACACGACTTGACGCGCTCCAACGCGGCATAAACGCGTTCTCCCGCGTTCCCGCGCCGCGACTCAGCGCCTCATGGCTATCCTCCCTCCCCATTAGCCTAGCCCGTTTCGCCAGCTGCACATCTCTCACCGTCTCCAACACTTTCCAAGCCTTCTTGAAAAGCTAGAAGATTTTGTTCTGAGCCGCGAAAGGAGCCCCATGCATCTCGGTCCTCTCTGACTGGTCCATTGTTTCGTTTCAACTCCATTTCCTCTCCAAGCGCAAGCCCACTAATGCATCCCCTCCCCTCCGCCCGTGAAACTTTTCCCTCCGTCTGGCGTATGGGATGCGTTCCTCGCCGCGCCCCTCGTTGCATCTGGCACCTTCTGTACTTAGTCTTGAGTGTGACTCACTCTCTCTTTTTCGACTTTGATTTTCGGGGAATTTGTTCGAGCGTGCGGTTAGAATTGGTCCCATTTTCGATGCGATTCTTGGGCTCATAGTTCAACAGTCGCGATATCTTGAATTCGTAGCGTTATCTCAGTGAGAAACGGGGTTGTTTCACGCGTCGATGTTCTTGGCATATCCATTATTACATTTCGTCTAGTATTCTGGAGAGTCTACAGCAGGGTAATTTTTTTTTGGGACCGGTGGCAGAGTATATATGAAAGTCATGCCCGATTCCTGAGGTTGGAACTTTTCTCTTCCTTATCTACTTGCCATGATAATGATACCTGATGAAGTGATGTTGATGATTATGATCCTGACTATGAATACTTGTTGATGACTTATGATTATATTATATTGTTTTATTTTCCAAAAGAAAGAAGGAGTATCTGGAATATTTCTTTTCATTTCTCGTCGCTAACCCACCTTCCTTTCCGAGACATAGCCCTACCCTCAGACCCTAACCACCTCACTACGTACCTACCTGGGTACAAATAAAAGAAAACAAAAAAAAAAAATATGTCCCAATCCTTCACCAAATTCTGGGCCACAGACCTCACGCGCGACTCCCTGCTTTCCTTCCTCGACACATCAACCCTTAAATCTCTAAGGCTTGTCAACCGCGCCTTCGCAGCGACTACATCCCAGCAACTCTTCCGCGATGTCTCCATCACATTCAGGTCTAGCACATTCACGAAACCAGCGCGCATGGCTGCGCTAGAGCGGGTAGGATGGAATATCCGTACGGTCACATTTGTGCTCAATCATGGACCCGAGATGTTTCTGCCGCCGTTGCTGGATCCGCTGACGGGGGAGGAGGTTTGTTTCGTGTTTACACCGTGTGTACGGACTACGCCTACTTCTGGTCCTACAGCGTGTAGCTCCTCACCTACAGGGGGAAAAGAAGGGGTGTATGGGACATGGGAAATGACCGATCTGCTAGTCAAGCAGTACCCGCCCTTATTCCACGCAGCCATGAACGTATCCTCGTTCGTAGCTGCGTTAACGCACATGCCCACGCTGCGACATCTGAAAGTAAGCTGCGCAGGGCAAGATTCCACGCATCGCTACCGTCGCAGCGTGGTGGATTACGCGCTTTCCTCGCTCAGGATTGCGATTGAGCAAGCTCCCTTGCCGAGGCTGGAGGCGTTGTCGCTTACGCCTATTCATCCAGGCGGAATTCAATATCTGTGTCCCATGGCGGGCATAGGTTCGTTGCCGAATAGTTGTCGTCGCTGGACTCAGATCCGGCGTCTTGAAATTCATATGGATACGTTCCCGTTTGATAAGGGTCAAGCAACGGATCATTTGAAATTGCTGCATTCATACTTACAAGCGTTTCGCGCATTGCGCGATTTCAAGTTTCGCTGGGTTGGCGATGGCCAGAAAGGGCCGAGTCCGCTGTCGCTCGCTACAGAGCCGGCTCTGTGCGAACTAGCAGCGCGGTCACAAGCATGCCCTAAAACACGGCACTATCTACGCCCACTCAAATTCCCAAATCTGCAATACATGGTGTTAGGAAACGCGGTGCTGGACGCATCGCAAGTCTCGGATTTCCTAACCGAGCATCGCCATTCCTTACTCGAATTCGACTTTGAGCAGGTCTCGTTGAGGTCCGGGACATGGGACGATGCGCTGGCGCCGTGGAGAACGCTGTCGAGCGCCGAGTACGATGCTGCATGGGGCGAAAAGCAGGCTCCTGAAGTCGAGGTCATGGAAGTCCCCTTCGTACTGGGGACGAGTCCAGACGAAGATTCAACTCCCACATCTTCACCCGAACAACACAGCAAACGACGCAAGAAGAAAAAGAAGAAGAGACATGCCAAATCGAGCGACGTTGCGATAAATAATGACCTGTTTGCCTCAACAGCTGCAATGTTGTTGGAGGAGGAACCGGCGCATCGCAACCTTAATTTCAGGACTCTGCGTGAGGGATTGAGTAATTGGGCGCGGTCAAAGAGGATGCTCTGGGGGAGTGGCCATGGCAATGGCCATGATTATTTGCACAAGGCTGTTCAGTCGCCTATACTCGTATAGCTCTTTGGTTAGTGGAAAATCAATAAACAAAATTAGCATTGTGATCAATGTTCAAATGTTGTGCGGAGAATATGGCCGAACATTGGACAGCTGGATCGGAGCCTCGGCAGCCAAGCTACCGTATCACATGTCCCTCACGTCACCGCTCTCGCTCCTTCTCCAACTACTCCATATTCTCTCTCGTAAACTAATTCTCACTAAACATTCACTCTTCCATCTGATTTGGTGAGCATCACTCTATTCGTCAGCCTTGACTGGACATAGTAAGTGACGATCCTGCTACCCTCTACATCGCAAGCAGCCTGCCAAACTACCGAGGTTCGTTGTCGCATTCGACTTAGTACTCACACTTGATTGTCATTATTTGATGGTTTATATACCGTGTCCCCATCGATTAATATTTATTTTTCCAGGACTTTATCGAACCTTCAAACACACCATCACACTACATACCAAAAAAAAAGCTGCCATTATGTCCGTTAAAGACGGTACGCCGGCCCTCTCGAGACCTCACCGTGGAATCCATGCGAACTAAAACTAACGACAAGCAGACTCCTTCCCCGCTAGCGCCGCCTTCGACGCCATCAACGCCGCACTTCAGAGCGACGCAGACCGCAAAGACGCCATCAAGCAAGGCGCCGGTGTCTACGCCTTCACACTCACCAACTCCTCCGGCCAGCAGGCATCGTGGCACATTGACCTCAAGGAAAAAGGCACTGTCGGAAAGGGTCTCGGCGCGAAGCCTGACGGTATGTCCTTGCTCAAAACTTGTTATAGATGGGGGCTAATCCAGTAGTCACGCTCGTCCTCTCCGACGACGATTTTGCGTCCCTCGTGGCCGGAAAAGCGAATGCACAGCGATTGTTTATGGGCGGAAAACTGAAGATCAAGGGCAACATTATGAAGGCGACCAAGCTTGATCCTATCCTTAAGAAGTCGCAGACCAAGGCCAAATTGTAAATTACGTTGTACGGAGTATAGTAATGTATTACATTGTTACGACAGTATATACATGGTGATGATATTTAAATCCGTGGCGCGTCCATAAGAATAGGCGACTCCTGGTCAGAGCTACGCTCTGATCCCAGCGCATTGACATGTAGTAATCTCTCCTCGTCATCCACCAGTTTTGCAAATCCTTCTCCATTGACATCTAGATCGTATGGCACATGGCATCGTCTATCCCTCAAAGACGGGTAGTACCGTCTATATGTAAAATATGCCACGGTCGAACCGAGAAATGCGCCCGCCGTAACGTCCCAGACGTCGTGCCTATAATCTTCGCAGCGGGATATAGCAATCATCAAAGCGCCCAGTGTCGGGAAGAATGCGAATAAACAGCGACCGAGATCAGCACGTGGCCGAAAAACGTGCAATTGGCCTGCCAGAAACCTTCATCAATTAGTACACTCCTAGAGAGTGAGGCTGATTGACATACAGAGACAAAAACCCCAGGCCGGCAAACGAAAAACTGCTATGCCCACTGGGAAAACTCCTCCATCCTTCCTGTAGTATATGCTCATTCGACTGCGTACACACGCTAAACGTCAAGAGTTTGTGTTCCGGCGTGCCTGCTTCGGGTATACACCGAGCAATCAAATCCGGTCGCGGACGACCGACGGCGTTTTTGATGATGTCCGTCAAAACGGGCGTCGTAATCAGCGAGACCGCAAGCCCTAAAAAGCTTACGTGGAGTTTGTGTGCAGACGGGCGGGATATAACGGCCCAGAGGAGGAGGCTGAGCGCGGGAAAGACGACGGCATAGACGATGCACCATGCTGTACCCATAAGTTGGTATTGATTGATATCATTAGAGAAAGAAAAGACATACGCATCGACACTCGCTCAGACTTTGCAAACGGAAACCGAATAGCCATATTATCCAGATAAAACATTCGATGAAACGGCGTGACAAACAATTGAATCTACCAAGCATCAGATCAACTCACTCTTTTAGTCGGGTAGGCTGACTTACTAGAATAAATCCAGTCGCTACAACCCCCAATGCGACATAATCAGCAGCATACGTGCGCGCCCAAAACCGGGCTATTGCGCCGACGGGACCGGGCTGGTTTGAGAAGGCCATGCTGTTTCGTGGCGGAGGGAAGGTAGGCATTGTATTTACAATCTGAAATGCTGAGTAATATTAGATAGACATGCTGGCCACGCAGTCGGCCTAAACAGGCGGCTGTGTATGTGTTTTGATGGTTGTTGATGGATGTGTGGATGTACGTATGGGAAGAGAGACAGCAAACTCAAGAGTGGAGAGGCGCCAAGGCAGCAGGGTTAAGGTAGTGAGAGCTATGTCCAATCATATTGTGAAGATATACTTGTCGGTCGCCGGCTTGGCAGTCGGAAATAAACCCCATTTATTGATAATCTCCGTACGCGTTTGTGACTTCATTTACTTCGTTCGAGATGGGCCTACTGTCCTACACTTCTGGATCAAAACATCCTTGGAATCTATATTTTGTGTGGAGAAGTGTCCTCATGCCAGACGAAATTCCAGATGAATTATGAAGTCCCGGCATTGGATTCACGACTGCCTAGGCACTCATTCTTCAGTTCACGAATTCGGTTTGGTTGGTGAAATTATTCAAATCTATAGCATGCACGAACCAGTGGGATGGTGTAGATTGATGGTCCTAATGTAACAGAACGCAGATTCAGCAATAATATGCATCGACCAACGACTGCTGGAAAACAGCTTCGGATTGGCATGGAGCATGTTTAGCTTAGAGCAAAGCCAAGGTCTATGGACATCCATTAAGTCTTTATTCAAGTTGTCCGCGATTCAAGACGGTTATGATAGTTCTTTCCATGGATTATCTGCAAATTGACTTGTGGCTTGATACCTGAATACATCGATCCATGAAAAGCCGAACCCTAAAGAGACTTTTTTCACGAGTTCGTGATGACAACGTGGGTAAAGATTTTTGCACAGTCAACAGTGAGCCCACTGATTATCCGCCGCAGCGCCTCCCAGTATGAACGTGCCCAGCCATATGCCCGCAAGAACCGACAGAAAATATCCCACATTCATCGTCATAACACCCAGCATGCTGCCACAATCAGCATCCAGTCAGTATCCAAACAGTCATTAAATGGACTCGGGTAAGGTTTACAGTAAGTATCCCACGCCTGCAATCAATAACTCATACGTAGCCCGCCCGGCGGCAGCATTAACCCTCCACTCCGCCCATCGACTCGAAAAATCATACCTCACCTGCCCAACCCTCGCCAGCCCTCCATCCTTGAGTGGCTGCTGCTCGGCATGCGCATCATCATGCAACACATGTCCACCATGCGTAACACGCGCATGATCATTCCAAACCGTCGACTCCAGTATCGGCCTCAACGCAAGCAAAAACCGCAGAACGACAGCCAGCACAATGAGGAAAATGCAGGTACCGGCGTATTGTCCGTCGTTCGTGGGCGTCCATGTCGTGGTGAAGAGGGATGAGCGTGCAGAAATGAAAAACGTCATTACCATGGACGTGCTGTCGGAGGAAGACATGGAGGACATGTCTGACGAGGAGGTGGAGGTGGATGAGGGCATGGACATGGCCATTGTCGTTGCCGATGTGATTGTGGTCATGGCCATTCCTGACATGTCCATGTTGGCGTTTGACTTGTCAGTGCACCGAAGATAGAGTGTTGAAAAGGTGTATAGAGAGAGAGAGAATGAAGGATGTACGACGTAGATGAGGCGGCACGATAAAGTTATACTATGTAAAGTCAAACAGGCACTTCTCTTCTACTGATCATTATTATGTCCACATTAGTATGCTAAAACCCGCTTGATGCCATCCATCATCCATGCTAGCTAGTATCGTGACTATTGTAGCCCTAATGCGCCCAGAGCGGCCGGCCCGCTCTCGGCACAGAATTTCGCTCAAATCTGCTCACTCATCGTCAACAAAAAGGATTAAAGGCTACGCATACCATGTGTCTCATCGAATATGATGCGTCGTTAACGTGGTAGACGCTTCACTGATGCAGATTGTTATGCCTCGTAACTCCCGTTTGACCACGGCCGTAGTAGGTATAATACATAGTAAACAGAGATAATCTTCTCAAAAGGGTGCACATTCTAACCTTATGCTAGCATACCCTTGGCGTCGCGTTCCTTGGCGGTTAGTAATAATCTGCTCTATTCGTTCGTTGCGAAGGTGATGTAGATATATACCAGCATGCCCGTAGCTCCCCGTCGGTCAACCAAACCAAGCGTCTGTGAATACTACATAGTGGAAGCAAAATGTCGATGCTGCCATGGCTCGCCTCGCCAGTGATGCTACACTCCTCCCGCGACCCCGGAGAGTGTACCATGACTCCTGAACAATGCGCCTACAAGCACCGATATTGGGTATACTGGTACGAAGCCGATCATCGCTACAGTCTTCCGACTGTGGCTTTGTTCCTGGTTGCTATTGCGCTTTTTACGTTGGCGCGATTGATCACATCGTTGGCGCCGCGATCGTGGAAACGACACTCTGGATGGACGCGCCTGACAGCCTTGTTTCGAACGGCTTCTTATAAGAAGGTGTGGTTGCTGTGGAGTACGCAGTCAGTTGGCGCTCTGATGTTGGCGTCGGTCGGAATCATCTTCTTTCTGGGTATATCAGCCATATGACTGGAGGACTGAATAACTGAACTAATCGGAACAGCAATGACGCTCACCCCTCAGCCATACTACTGGCCCAACACGATGGGAATCAACTATGGGAATTCGCCTCCAATTGCAACTCGTGCGGGTTTCATGGCGCTGGCCTGTATGCCTTTCATCTAGTAAGTCAACATCTTCTTATCGGTCGGTAGTGTCTGACCCAATAGTATGCTGGCAACCAAAGCGAATCCAATAACTCTATTGACCGGCATATCCCACGAACTACTGAACAACTGGCACGCCTGGGCCGCCTGGGCGATGTTCGTTCTCGCCCTGGTGCACACTTTCCCCTTCATCGTCTATCACATCCGCATGGGCGACATCGTGGAACAATGGAACGACGGAGGAATCTGGGTAACAGGAGTCGTGGCATTGCTCGCCCAAGCCTGGCTCACTTTTGCCTCTATCCCGTGGCTCAGAAACCGATACTATGAATTCTTCAAATCGACCCATTACCTGGCGGCGCTGATTTTTATAATCTTCTTCTTCTTCCACTGCGACTATACCCTGAGCTCGTGGGATTATTTTATTGCAACCGCCGTTCTTTACACTCTGTCCTGGTGCTACTCGCAGTGCAAGACCTATTTCGAGTACGGCATCGGCCACAAAGCGCGCCTTCAACGCGAGACCAACGATACTTTGAAAATCACCATCAACACAAGCAAAGTGATTTGGACCGCGGGGCAGCACGCATACCTCCGTTTCCTAGCCGGCGGCATAACGCATATGCTAACCGCTCACCCATTCACCATCTGCTCAATGGCCCAGTTAGAAATGACGGGGAAGACAAGCACACTGGTGTTTTATATCCGATCACGAGGTGGCGCCACAAAGTTCTTGATGGCGCATGCAATAAACCATCCCAATGCTGAGATCCCGGTGCTCCTGGATGGACCATATGGTGGGATTCCAAGTACACAGTTGAATCTGTCCGATAGTTCGGTAGTTGTCGGTGGTGGTGCGGGTGCTGGCTTCACTCTTTCCGTTATCGAACACTTTCTGCAAGGCTATACTACTACTCGAAATAGAAACAGAATTTTGAGAGTAGTTGTTGCGACGCGCCAATCAGACACAAGATTGTGGTATATTGAAGCTCTACGGGATATTTCCCATCGGTATCCACGCTTCAATGAACCCGTTGCTGGTATATCGATTGACTTTCACGAGACGGGACAGTCTGGACCTGAACAAAAGACCGGAGGTGCTCAGGTAGATGTTGAAAAAGCATTAGACCCGACGACAGTCCAGCTCAATAATGAAGATGGTCAGTCTGGCTCTCAAAGTCCGTCCATTGCGGAGGTGTTTGATGTCAGCTTTCATCGAGGCCGACCCAATCTACCGGTCATTATCCAGACTTTCGTTGCCGGTCAAGAAGACGTGACAGTCGGGATTCTGGCGTGCGGTCCATCGTCCATGTCTCATGATGTCGGCGATGTGGCCGTTGCTGCTCAACAGGAGATCATCAAAGGGCAGGTCAAAGCCAGGGAGGTGTGGTATCATGCTGAGGATTTTTCGTACTGAGTTGCGATGTACTACTAGACTTGGGAGTTGATTTTTACGTTGTTTTGAAATACCCAGATGATCAAACTAGTTGTAAAATATCTTACCTAAGGTTGAATTGTACTTTGTAGTAAGAGTCGACATAAATCGATCATTGAAATGGGTGGAGTGTGACAGCCAATAAAAATGCGACAAGCGGAGAGCTTAGCTTCGATATTCGCCGTAATCGTCCCCAACTCTTTATCCTACCCATCCCACTACACCGACATTCTCTGAGCTGATTCCACATTTTGCGTCGCTAACCTGCTTGCGCGATCATCTGTGGTAGCTCAACATGGCAGACGCCCAGCGCGCCCTCACTGCAGCCTTCCCTCCGCCTCCGCCATTCTGGAAACACTTTACGACAGACAACATCGAGAAGTTGGAAAAGATCAAGAAGGAGTCAGCCAGCTCGAAAAGTTCCACCGGCAAGAGATGGACACCGAGCGATCTGCGAGCGCTGGACGTATCGCCTGAACTTCGATACTTGATTCCACCAGAGGCGCCGACGGAGGGTACTTACAGTGTTTTTGGGGAGTTGCAGAACGTACGCCTTGCCATCGATCAACCCTTGTGATTTACTCTAACGTTTGACTGTATAGCTATCGACCAATCTCCCCTCGCTGAATGAACAAGGAATCGAACAACTCTATCCTGACGTCCCGACCGACGGCAAAGACGACCAGAACGGCGGCCAACCATTAAACCACGCCTACTACCTCTTAAAAATCAGCAAATCTCTTCTCCTCAACTTCTTAGAGTTCGTCGGTGTTCTATCTATAGCCCCCGAAGAATTTGAAGCGAAACTGGGCGATCTACGGAATCTATTCATCAACGCGCACCACCTTCTCAATCTTTACAGGCCGCATCAAGCGAGAGAGTCACTTATATTGATGATGGAGGAACAGCTGGAGAGTACGCGGAGTCAGATACAGGAGATGGATGATGTGAAGAACCGGGTGGAGAGGTTGTTGGACCAGTTGACGGCTGAGGGGCTGGATGCGCAACAAGGGGCTTCTCAGGAGAAAGACAACGAGGGAAATGCGGCGCAGTTTGATAGCAAGACTGTGGAGGAGGCGCGACGTTTATGGGAGTTGCTAAAGGATGAAGATCAGTGATTGATTTCAGTGTGGATCTGTATCAATCCGAACAAGATCTGTCTTCCCTTCATCGCGATCTAGCAAGTCCACCCGCTTGCATCAAATACGCGCCTCATCGATTCGCCGTGCAAGAACCACAATTGGAATCGCTCAGGCTACAACATTCGCTAGCATTTTGGCAGTCTATGTGAGTGCCGGGAGACTGTTTTGATGAACTTGGAGACAACATAATCCGGAGCGATCACGTGGTTGCTAAGCTTGAACTCTCCTGCACGCAGACATATCTCCTTCCTCGAGATTCAACAACCACAACGTTCTCTCGACAAGAGAAGCACCTCAGACCTATAGTATGTAGCTCAAAGGTACGTTTATATTCTTCCGGTTGCCGTTACTATGCTATATGATGAACGGTGCTTTTCTATGTTTCAACCCCATATGAAAATACTTTGATTATATTTTACATCTCCTACCTCACGTGAAATACTTTCTTGACCCTGTTATTCTTCACTTTACGAGTTGGGTCAATAACTAACATTGCCAAGTGTATAGATCGATGAGCGTCTCGTACGATTCGGTTAAATCAACTATAACCATATCGACTAGAATGAATACAATTGAATGTCTCTCTATTAAGGGTTAATATGCTGGGATGCTGTGATGGGATACGCACCAACCTCTAGAAAACGCCAGTAAACGAAGGAAACACAAGGAAATGACAAAAAGAGTGAAAATAATCACAAAAGAAATAAAAAGCAGCCTATTCAGCCTTCTTGCTCGCCTTCGTCCTCAACTTCATCAACAGGTACACCATCGCATACGACGAAATCGTGAAAATCACCACAATTGCCGCATCCCTCCACCCGTAATAATACTCCTTGAGATTCAACGTCTTCAGATAGTCGCTCCCTTGGTTGTACTGGCACACTTTACAACCGGACGTCGCATCAGGATTCTCAAGGTAGGCTGCAGCACCAAACCCGGTGAGATAATCGGCTAGATAATCCGCGCAAGTCGTCGCGTTGGGCGTGTTGAACACAGCGTATTCAGCCTCGGCGCAGCGGACGGGACTATCCCATACCGTGAAAGTGAGCATACTGCCCATGAGATAATTGAACGGATTGAGGTAATACATCCAGTATCTCCAAAACTCCTGAATTTGTGCGTAAGGCACCAGAACGCCACAGAACGAGACCAGGGTACCGATCAACAACGGATTCGCAAGCGAGGCAAACACTGCATTGGGCGCGTATGCAGCGATGAACTGTCCAATGCCGGTATACACAAACTCGTACATGAGCATGACGAAAAAGGTGGCACCGGCCTTGTTGCTGTCTGATGGGAATCCGACAGTGTAGTACCAGCACAAAAAGTACAGGACTGCACAGATGCAGAGGTATGGAAGCTCAGAGACGATGAGCCCTGTCACGAAGGCTTTCCAAGAGTACATTTTTGATTTCTTCTCGCGCGTTTCGTAGATGTCGCGTCGTTCAATAAAGAGTGGTTGCAATTGCGCGATGACTCCCGGAGCGACGAAGATGAATTGAAACACAGTGAAGAGTCTCATCTGCAAGTCATTGATGGTATCACCGATCATCCAGAAACTAAACCCATTGAACAGCGCGGAAAAGACATGGAGCGCAAATTTATTGTTGATATAATCTGTGTTGCGGTACAGGGCAACGTTCATCCGCTGCGTCACGATCTTGGTCTGTTCCCATAGCGGCGTCGCGAATTCCCTACCATCGTCCAATGTACCCGGCGGTTTTGCAGCGGCTTTAGCGATGATGTTGTCCAATTCACGGCTTGTGGATTCGAATTCGGGGGACTCGAGCCAGACTTTGTTCCAGTCTCGGCCTTGGGACAGATCGCCTGAAACAACGTCGATCATGTGTTCAGCTGGGTTTGCTTCGGGGGGGCAGGGGGCACCGTATCGGCCAAAGTATTCCTTGACGGTGGCACCGTTATCGCCAATGTCACCGAAATAGACAGTCTTACCGCCCTTGGCGAGCAGCAGCAAAGTATCGAATTGAGCAAAGAGTTGGGCAGAGGGTTGATGGATTGTGACGAGAACGGCTTGACCGACGTCAGCTAGCTTGCGGAGGAAACGGACGGTGTTGTATGCTGATTGACCATCGAGACCGGAAGTGGGTTCGTCAAGGAAGATGAGAATGCTCGGCTTAGAGACGAGTTCGACACCGATGGTTACGCGTTTGCGCTGTTCGACAGAGAGACCGCAGCCGACTTTGCCAATGAGAGTGTCTGAGATGTCGTGCAGTTCGAGCAAGTCGATGATGACGTCGACGTATTTCAGTTTCTCGTCCCGGGAGACATCACTAGGTTGACGTAACAGAGCCGAAAACTCGAGGGCTTCGCGGACAGTGGCGTAGGGTTCATGCACATCAAGCTGCTCACAATAGCCGGCTGAACGCTGAAACGAGAGAGGCAATGGGCGGCCATCAACCATGACAGATCCATGGATAGTTCCTTCGGTCTTACGCTGAGCCAGAACATCGAGTAAAGTCGTTTTACCGGCGCCGGAAGAACCCATCAGCGCTCCAAGCATGCCTGGTTTGATCCATCCTTGCACATTGTCAAGCAATAAGCGATCGCCAGAGGGTGTCTTGACGGTGTAGCAGAGATTCTTCCATGTAAAGACCGACGTGTTGCGGATGAGGTTATTGTCGATATCGGGCTGGCTGGATCTGTCGGCTGTTTTCTCAGCGAGAGTATTTGCTGAGCTGCTCGCGCCGCTGTTGGCAGATTGAGGGAGGGCTTCTTCGTCGAGAATGTTTCTCTGTTGAACATTTTTCAAATTTTCACGCGGAATCAGTAGTGATGGGCCATTTTCAGAGGACATTCGCCAGCGACAAGTTGAGTAGATGGTAATGGCCACGAAGAGAGCCCACCATGCCCACAGAATCCCAAAGTTGCGCCATACGTGTGACGAGCTGTACGAGAGAGATTTGAGATATGCCTCTCCCGTAACAAAGTTCTGTCCTTGAACAGCACCGCCAACACCAGCACAAGATTGGTACACTGAATCCGTATACCCCGGTCCAGTGGGAATGATATTGTTGCCAACACAGGGAATTGTCTTGCCTTTGTACTCGTTTCCAAGCAAGGCCTCAAACCCATACGCCAGCGGATCAATCCAGTACAGCCATACGAACCAAGGATGCATGTGTGGTTTCATGATCATATAACCGTTGTACATGAGCGTGGCCGTGACAACCAGACCTGATATCTTGGAAGCGTCGTCAAAGTTGGCTGATGCAGCGCCGATTGCACGGAAGAGGGCAGTCATACACTATGAAAATTAGTCTAGCTCATCATACAACGAAAAGGGACGTACCATCGAGGCAGCAATAACAATGATCCAGTAAGTGAAGAATGCAGATGCGGTCGCGGTCAAGCCAACCATGAAATACAGCACGATACCAAAGATGCTGACTTGAAACAAGATGATGGGAATATCAGCCGCAATCTGTGCGATGCAGAACGCGGCGGGATGATACATGGCGAAAGTCTTGTGCTTGATCAAGACAGGGCGCCCAGTGAATGAATCCGTGACTTCACTCATGGCGACAAGGGAGTTGTACAGAAGCGAGAAGAACAAAGCACCGGACTTGACGAATAGGCCCGCACTGTTGGCTGGGGCGTTGTAAAACAGTGAACCAGCAATCAAAGCTTGTACCAGAGAAGAGACTTGCTTGATCAGAAACGAAGCTTTGTCGCCCCATAGGATCTGATATTGTCGGATAACTGCAGCCTTGACCTGAGTCGCAAAACTTGATGTCAGTGGACTCGACTTTGGCAGTTGAGGATGTTTGTCGTGGGCCACTGCCTCCTTAAACGTTTCGGTGTTCTCTTTCGCTATTTGAGTCTCTGGGAAATCGTATTCGGCAGTCATCTTGGGGTAAATGTCGGATTTCTTGTATGCTTCGAGCAACATGTCAGCATTGCGAGGAAATGTGTGCTCGTATCCTTTGCGGATCAATCGTTCAGTCGGCACAGTCACACCAGTCAGATAATCAGCAATATTGGCACCGTCCCGACAGACAAAACCAAGACTCTCCATATACGGGCGAGCCTCCTTCAAGGGTCCGTAGAAGACCTCCTTGCCTTCATCAAGAACAAGCACTTTGTCGAACAGATCGTAAATACCGTTTCCGGCTTGATACAAAGTGACGATAGACGCCAAGCCGAGCACGTCGGTCATTGCCCGGATAGCCTTGGTATAACTCAACGCAGTACTGGCGTCGAGGCCACGGGTGCTGTTATCCCAACAATACACCGATCCTCTCGTTGCCATCGTCTCAATAATCGAAACACGTTTGCGTTCTCCTCCAGAGACACCACGCACATACTCATTACCCACCATGGTGTCATGGGTATGTGAAATTCCCATCGACTCCAGCAAGAACTCCTTTGTCTCGAGTCTCAGCGCCTCCTGCGACTCCACATCTTGCGGTACATGGTGTGCAATTTTGACCCTGGTCGCGAAATCCAGTGTCTGACCAACAGTCAAGGTAGGAAAGAAAATCTCCTCCTCGGAATTCATTACAATCTGTCCCCGGTACGCTTCTGCCTCTTGCGGTGTCATGGATCCGTACCGGACGTCGCCAGACACAGAGGCATACCCGCGTCGTCGATTGGAAATCATATTCAGCAGCGTTGTGCAGCCTGATCCAGGTCTTCCAAGGACAAGCAACATCTCCCCAGGCTTCACACAGCCATGACTATCACTTAAAATTCGTCGGAGGGGCTGCTTGTGTCGTGATTCCGAGACTAGTTTCAGGATGTTGAATTGCGAGAGCGCGTTTTCGTTGACTGCGGCTTCGACGCTGACGACGTCTACATTAAGTTCCTGCCACGTCACGCCGAGTTCGCGAGCTTTGAAGCCGGAGCGAGCTTCGCGGTCTTTGGTCGCGATGACTTTGTGTTTGAGAGGCCAGTGGTGGGTCTGTGATCGTTTGAGGGAGTGCCCTTCCGAAGGGGATGAAGTAGCCTCCATCTTTTCAGGTGGTGAGGATAATGTATGGTTGTAATCTTGCTCCATTCTAAAGTCAAGTCTAAAGAAGGTTGTACAAAAATAAAAGAAAGTGCAGCCACGATGAGAATCAGGGGAAGTATCACTTTATAAAAGATCCAAACCAAATCCAGATCCATGAAAGAATACGAACCAATTCCCACCACGATATCTTAACTCCGTTTTATGCAGATCTCCTCGCCATCCCATTCGTCACCTTAAATCCATAGATCCGATCAAACGCAATCTGCCAGGAAATGGCAGCAAAATAACGCCGATGACTAATCGGTCGACCTATCAACTAACTATCCTACTTGTGAGTCGGCGAGTCAGCGCCGGTATGCCGTGGAAGATAGATCTCATACATTATGGGGCCGGCTGTGATCCTTCTCGGCTCGACCTTAAAGAGGAAAAACGGAAGATGGGGATGTTCAGGGTGCTGAAGCTGCCGGGCACGGGTCACCGGGAGCCCTAACTTCCGAAATCATGGTAAGATTACCGGGGGATGGAGGATGCCGAGAGCTCTTTGAGGATATCCTATTGGATGATATATATTACAACAGGTAATACAATAACCGCTATGTATTTTACATCAGAAAATTCTTCCCGTTGTGGCCAATCGGAGCGACGCATTCAGGTACGTCGGTGCCTAGTATTTTTTTTTTTTGGCTTGTCTATGTACTTCTGGCTTTCTAGATCTACCACCCCTTCCACGGCACCCACGTCTCACAAACGACATCCTGCTCATCCACCACATAAAATGCATGGAACATCGCACTCGTAATGCACGCATGCTGCGTATACAGCAACACTTTTTGGCCAATCTTGAACCTGTCCTCTGCCTTTTCCTTCTTGGCGTCATCTCCCACCCAGCCGAAGATACCATGTTCCTGGCTGACGCGCACGATACTCCAGTCTAGTCCATTCGTCCACCGGGCAAGGCCAGTGAATGAACTGGTCTCTTTCGTGAGTGCGAGCACACCCGCGTTGATCAGTGCTTCGTTACGCTCGGGATACACACTGCACACCTCCGCTATAACTCTCACTGCTTGGTCGGAGATGGACACCAGACCGGTCGCGACTTGCTGTAGATCGTTGGCCGGAAAATTGCCCGCGTGCAATTCTAGCGATGCGTTTTCCGGCAGGTTAGCCTTTAACTTTGAGACTACGTGAGCGGTTGGAGTAGCGCCGATAGACAGTACAAGCTCCGTCTTGGGATCAATGAGTTTCTTGGCGGCGATCAGGACACCGTTGATCTCGTCGTTGAGAACCTTGACGGCATCTCCAACCGTCTTTGACGCATATGAATGACCCGCATGGCAGTAGAAGCCATATATCGATACAGCATCGGACGCGTTAGCAGTCTGAATGACCTCGTCAAGTCGAGATGATGAGTTCTCGATTCCAGCACGATTAGAGCCCACGTCGACCTTGATGAATGCCGGCCAGGGTGTTGTGCGGCCAGTGCGAGTGTTGTACTCTTCTAGAATGCCCATGTGATCGGTATGATCGATCATGAGGACAATCTTCAGACCATGCTGGGTCCTGAATGCGTCTAGATCTGCCAGAACAGATGGTCGAATAGGCAGCCCGTATAAACACTTTGAATAGGTTAGTTTAGTAATATAGGTCAAGGGTGAGAGGAGTACCTCGTCGAGAATGCCCTCCCTGACAAGTGGCAAACACCCGCGAATTTCACACAGTGTAGACGCGACAATCTTTTTATACCGCCCGTTGCCAAGCATGATTCGCGTCGTCTCTATACTCTACCCACGTTCAGTACATCCTACTTGTATTCCATGGTATATAGATGAATTGAGGATGGCATACCTTGAGAGTCTTGACATGAGGCCGAAAACCAATTCCGAGTTGCTCGACATCATCGTGGAGTTTCTTCACATTGTTCTCCAGTACTGGCTTGCTGATCACCAGCGCGGGGGTGGGAAGGGCCTCGACGGGTTGGCCGATATATGACTGATGTATTCCAAGGGAGATGTCCATCTTTGTCGTACTAGAATCTAGAATTGTTTTCCGATAACAAAAATAACAAGCAATTAAATAAACAATCAGCTCATGATTTTAGTCAGGAACAGCAGTTTTGTCAGCTCAGTGATAGTCGCCGCAAGCGGGATGCGGGGTGCCCCCACACGGTGAGTGGGATGATAGGGTTAGGACTTGTCCATATAGCTCCATCAAGGATATGCGAATAATTTCAAGTCCACGATGGATCAATTGACATATATTTTATAACGATGACCGCCTAGTTGGCCGTGCCATGGACCGAGATTAAGCCCGAAAGGAGGAAATTTGGCCCCAGCGTGCCTAAACATAAGCGGAAACTGCCCTGTTGTAGCCCGCTAAGACCGATTTGGAAACTGCCCCTTGACATTGTCTGTTTCAGTCCGTCTCAAAGTCAGCATATACGACGTCTAGTCTACCGGTTTCCTAGTCTGGAAGGAGCAGAAATGTGACAACATGTGACTCTACAGGTTGTTGTCTTTTGGCAGCTCCATGTTCTAGCTGACAAACGAGCTATAAAAGCTGGCAAGGCGACTCTGTGACTTTGAATACTTTCTTCAGTATTCACCTCGAGCTTGCATATGAATCACAAAGGTCGATACAAAATGCGTCACACTAAAACCGTTACCGCCGTCTCTCTTGCCCTGTTGACGAGCGCAGCTGCTCAATCCGCCGATCCTGGTCTTGGAGTTAACTCCAACGCGCAGGGTGCGACGGAACAGGTCACGCCTGGTGCCGGTCCAAACGGGTGAGTAACGACTGCAAGACTTATGCTTAACCAGAATCTAACAGGCCTCAAATGCACAGCTCTGAGGATTGGTTGAACACCGGAATCAATGGCGATGGCTGGAATCCCCCATTCATGGCCCTTGGCGATATTATCCACGTCGACCTAAACACCTTCTACAGTGGGTTTGGCTCGCCGTGCCAGCAGTATGACCAGTACTTCCAAAGCGCAGGTTCTCAATATAACGTCGACCCGGTGATACTTGCTATCATTGCCATGCAAGAATCCTCCTGCAACGCTGACGCGGGAGGGCCGACTCCCGGTCTAATGCAGGTTTCCTGTGACAACTATCCGAACGGGGTATGTACCGATAGCATCCAGGACAATGTCAACGCCGGAACCAATTACCTCGTGAGCCAGATAAGTGCCTTCAACGGCAACGCCATCGAGGCATTCGGTTCCTACAATGGATGGTTCACCGCGGGAAATGGATTGAACAACAACCAGGGCTTGACAACCAGCTACCCTTGTTCCTCGGAAGGTCAATCAAACGGGGAGCCTCAGAATCTCGATTACCTTCAACAGATATTCAATGGCTGGATGATGGGTCTGGATGTTTATGGCGATGATTCTTGGATTGGAGAATACCAGTGTGCGGGCCAGTGCAATGGAAATAATATCTGCTAAATGTCTTGTCTTTGATTCATTCAACAATTGCGATGGGTAACGTGGCATTGGGATGTTTTAAAAAAAGAAATCGGCACACATGCATGGCCAGACTGGTTGGATGGGGATGGCAATCCGACACTGACCGATAGAAATAATACCATGTTCGTAGTTGCAATACGCAAATAGCACTGAATAAATAGGTTATTCATTACTTAGTACCAATTGAGACTCAGCTGCCAGCCTACAATGCTGAAAAACCTCGCCATACTCTACCCACCGAGGTAGATAACATTTCCCCAACTTGACCCCCTCAAGAAAGAACGTGTTTATAACATGTAGTCATTATATATTGACAGGGGGTTTTCCCCCCCGCCAGATGGCTGTTTAGCTGACTTACGAAACAAGAGTCCAATAAAAATCCTGTACCTCTCTCAACAGAGTACTTGACTGGATTTCAAAGATGCGTATATTCTTCTGCCTTCTGGCCCTGCTGGGCTCCATGCTCGCGACCGCAGCTCCGACGCCTGGACAATTCTCTCAAAGCTGGGGCTCAAATCCAATCAATACTGGATTTTACATATACGTACCCAAAAATCTGGCTTCAAAGCCGGGAATTATTGTTGCCATACATTACTGTACTTGCAAATCAAACCTTCGATGGCCAAACATTGGCTGATGTGACGATTATCAGGCACCGGAACTGCTCAAGCTTATTACCAGAGCACTCCATACGCCCAGCTTGCTGAGTAGTATGTCATAGTCATTTATCCAAGTAGTCCATACAGCGGAACCTGCTGGGAGGTCAGCTCTCAAGCAGCTCTTACCCACAACGGTGGCGGAGACAGTAATTCAATCGCAAATATGGTTACTTGGACTACTTTCCAGTATAACGCGGATACCTCCAATGTATTTGTGACTAGATCCAGCTCCGGGGCTACGATGACCGTAAGACTTCCTGCAGGACGAAGTTTCTATTCATTGCATTTCTAACTGATGCGTAGAACGTCATGGCGGCAACATACCCCGGACTTTTCAACGCTGCTGTAGTCTACTCCGACGTAGCTGCTGGCTGTTTTTATTCTGCCTCTGACCAAGCCGACGCCTGGAAAAGCACCTGTGCACAAGGAAATATCGACGCCTCGCCTCAAAACCCGGGCCTGCAGGTTCCTGGTTCCAGACTTTGGAGGAGTCTCAAGCCGGATCTCGGGTTTTAGGTGTGAACATTATCATATCCGAAAACTACCTGAACTAAATCGAGAATATCGCAATTATGAAGAAATCGCATACGAGAGGTAAGAAGAGAAGTTACTTGTTACCTAGGTAGGGCTTAGCTAGGTTAGTTTTGCATGATTACCTAGGTATAGGGGAAAGTTACTCCGACTAACCGTTTACCAGGGCTGGGCCTTGCTATTGTCCATGCCCTAGCGACCCGAGCACCTGGTTCGACCATTTGCTTGGAAAGCAGGTCAATCGATGCTGGTGTCAAAGCTGTGCAAGAGCTTCGCCAAATAGGGGTTGACTCTATTGTTGAGGTGGTTGAGTTGGATATTACCAAGGACAGCAGTATCAAGTCTGCGACTACAATCCTCCGTCAAAGGCACGGCAAAATTGACAGCAAGCTCCTAACTCTTTTTGCGAGATAATAAACCACAGGAATCTAATATTCCGTTTCAAGTTTTAATCAATAACGCTGCTATTGCCGGCAATCCAAAGCCCGATTTGAGCGATTCGATTTTCGTGAGGTTTACACTTCAATACTGGATACCAACATAACTTCGGTTGCCCCCGTTGTCTCTCATTTTCTACTCTTGTTGAGCGCTTCAGTTGAACCTCGTGTCATCAATTTTTCTTCGGCCCGAGCCTCAGTAGCTCTTCAGACATCCGGGAAACTTCCTCCGACCGCGTCTATACCGTATTCTATCCCGAAGACTGGATTGAATATCCTCACATTGGAGCTGGCCAAACTCTACGAAAATATTCGATTTTACTGTGCCTCCCCTGGCCACTGCCGCACAGCTTTCAACAGTCATAGAGGCGAGAAGGACCCCATTGATGGTGCAAGGGTCATTGTTGAATTACCAGTAAGCGAAAACGGCCGATATGACCCCGGGGTTCTGGGAGTTGAAAACGACTCCATGTCGCCCGTTGCCTGGTAGATTGTCCAAGTTTTGCTGTGAAAATATTTGTCCAGTTCTGGCTCTAAAAATATCTCTCAGAAGATGACATTGCATAGTCCTTTCTGGTTACTGCAACATAGTACGCAACGTTCTCTAGAATGGAACATCGATAGCTCGATAGCCTCTTCAGCATCGATATGACGAATTTGCTTTTCAATGGTCAATGATAAGCTCGTAGACAAGGGAAGGCTTCCATGTAATTCTCAAGATAAATTAAGAAGATCGCGGGAAGTGGATCGAGGAAAAGAAGACGTTGTGTATTAGGGCTATTTGTCATGCTCCTTCTATGATTCTATCATTCCCTCTTGTCATCTCATTTTCCCAACTTATCGCTTTTTCATCTTCTCTTGCTCTCCATCCTTCTCCACGAACATTCCATTGTCTACTATTCTCAAAATCGACTGTTGCGCAACGTTTGTTCTGCTGAAAAAGGTTCTGCCAATCATTTAAATGAGCTCGAGAGCTGACATCACGAAAAATGATACATCTCAAAAACATCCTAACCCAACACGAACAGCCTCCTCCACGTGAAGACCAGCCAATGTGCGCTCTCCGATCGCTTCTGTCTTTCCGGAGAAAGGGGTTTGCCTGTCCGGATCAGCAATCCATTTGACACGTCTTGCTCTAAGACAGTCGTCCGAGTGAAAAACATCTGTGCTCGTGCTCATCAAAGCGAGGAGGCGCAACACGACATGACTTGGACACATGGATTGGAAAAAATTTCAGCATAGTAGTCATCATATGAAAAAGAACTTTAATTATAAATGCGATCGCATTCACTCACAATGATCCAGCGCGTTATAGCACTTCATGCAAAAAGGCGATCATGGAGGAGGCAGTCAACGTTCCGCTTCCATCTAACGAAGGAATCGTGACTACGGAGGAATTTTCGAAACCGCTATATGCGACGTCTTTACACTCGTTTGTTTCTGATAACCAATCGGTGAATTTGACAGATTGGAGTCCAAACGTCGAACCTCGACTCCCACCCGGCTACAGATCCCATGAGGAGCCGTATGATCGCAGCAATGCGCCGTCTCGGTGAGTTGTTCACCCTCATTGTACGAACAGAATAGGCGAATAAATTGACAATTCCGAAGTAACTTTAACAGGGACGTTACCCTGCAAGACTTTCCGCTTCCCGCATTTCACGGTGTCAATGGCCATGAAGGCAGAAACACCCCACGGCCTGCGAGTCGAACAGAACCGGAAAACATCGCTAATCACGATGCAACCAGATTTGATACGCAAGAGACAATTGAAGAGCTGCGTCGAAAAATAGCAGATTACGAATTGCCGCTCCTGCAGCAGGTAAACGAGAACAACAACGACCCATCTTTCGACCCGATCATGGAGGAAGAACATGGCGAGCAGCAACTTTCTTACGATCTGGTCGCACCACATCAGAATGGCGAGGCACCGTTACATTCTCTGGAGAAGAAAACAGAGTTAATGTTTTCGAGAGCGCATATGTTGGCCATACTGTCAAATCCTCGACATCTCTTCAAGTTTCGCGAGTTTCTTAACGCCGAACGACCGGGATCGATGCCAGTGTTGATGTATTATCTGAGCGCATGCAAAGCGCTCAAAGCAATCGAATATGCCAACGCTGTTGCGCAGTTACTGATGCCTTTGTCTGAAATTGAGGCGTCTGATGAACACATCCCGAATGCAAGAAACCTAAAGCTAGAACAGCAGGCACAGAACGCACTATATGCTCTAGTGGTTGATGAACTGCCGGCTTTCATCACATCCATTTGCGTCTCATTGGTTTCAAGAGTTGTTGAAGAAAAAATCAAAGGCACTCTTCCACCGAAATTTCAAGGCACAACCGATGCGTTGGCCGAAGTGTTCTGTTTGACAGATCCATCCAAACCAGATAATCCGATCATTTTTGCATCGGAAGGTATAGTACCCTCCATATTCAAATAGAAAATGGAGCATCTGACAGTTACTAGAATTTCATCGCACAACTCAATACGGAGTCGATTATGTCTTAGGACGCAATTGTCGATTCTTGCAAGGTCCAAAGACAAACAAACATAGCACGCGTCGTATTCGCGAGGCAATCGAAGCTGGCCGACAGCATTCGGAAGTATTTCTCAACTAGTACGTATTATCCTCGATCAAGATAATATTACTGCTAACAACCATAGTCGTCGTGACGGGTCTCCCTTTATGAACCTTCTCATGTGCTCACCACTCTGTGATAGTAAAGGGAAGGTTCGCTACTTCATTGGGGCGCAGATCGACGTTAGCGGTTTGATCATGGAAGGTGCTCGTTTGGACTCAATGAAGGAGCTCAACACACCTGGACAGTCGCTACTCAATGGTCAATCTGATCTAGATGGTGAGCCGCAACAAAACGGACACATAAATGGTCATAGGCACAACGATTCTGTGAATGAAAATCTATACAGTTCTTCAGAGACTCCTCGAAAACCTGGCGAAGCCAGAAACAATCTTATGGAGTTTGCAGAGCTGCTTAGCCCTGGAGAGCTATCAATGCTGCAAGAGCATGGAGGCTCGCTATTTGAGCCAGTGGTTCCTCGTCGAGACAGACCATTTATGGGCCACACGAAGCCTCGTATTATGTTGAGGGAGGGGAAGGCCCCGTCTCGAGACAAACTACATACAATAAACAAACAACCCAATCTGCCGGGTGTTTATCATAATGTGCGTACTCACTTCTATCTCCCATGAGCATATGTACCGAGAGCTCTGCTGACTTGGATAGTATCTGCTTGTTCGACCATACCCTTCGCTTCGTATACTTTTCACGTCGCCATCTCTCAGAATTCCGGGCATTCTACAATCCTCTTTCTTTTCCAGAGTAGGCGGCTCACCTACAGTACGCGATGAACTTCTTCGAGCATTCATCGATGGACGAAGCGTAACGGCGCGAGTCCAATGGCTTAACCGATTTGACTCTCTCGGACGCAGCAGATGGGTGCATTGTACTCCTCTGTTGGCCCACACTGGCGGCGTGGGAGTTTGGATGGTGGTTGTTGTCGACGACGATGAGGCGGACTGGAGAGCACCGCCGATTATGGAGTGATTTCAATGTATTATGTATGACTCGGAAAATAGAGGCCGTGGTTCGATATTTAGAATAGTCGTCCCCTGCTAACTATACGTATATAGTGGCGTACTTTGTTTGACTAGCCCTGAATTTCAGCTCGTACATACGAAAAACTTCCATTTCGGTTGAGGAAATTTGAGACAGCAGGAGTTGGGCCGAGATATTGCAGCGAAAAAAAAGCGACAAACCCTTCCGATCTATCCAGTACCGAGGCTGGCGCCCATCTCTGACATTACATCATCTTGCTCTGAAGGCGATGTAGATAAAGTATAGGAATCACTCGGTTCTAATTGGCAGCCAATCGCACGCTAAGCTCACTGACACACTCTAGAAGGCCACGATATGATCACACATTTCGTATAAGCGGGGCCTAAATTCCATGAGTAGGTACTTTACAAGTTTATATATCATCAGGGACCGAATCCACCTGACGACAAGCGATTTGATGGCGTGGAACGGATTGGATTTCGGTGTGAGACTATATCTCCGTATCAAAAGACCAATGCACTGATGCAGACGCTTGAGTGAAAGACGTCCTATGAAAGCAAAGCACAGATTTGAATACTTAGATTTGCCAATCTATTTTCATCGACGACATAACAAACTTGCATTTGATCAGGTTTCAGCTTCAATAGCCGACATGCTGCGCCGTCAACAATAATCCTAGCCCGAAAAGTTTAGAAATTTTCGAATGTCAAAACTCACCAGATACCCAGATGCTTGTCCGAGACTTGGTCTGACTGGATCATGAATGTTAGATATCCATAATTATTTGAAGTTTCACCGAGCTCATGTACAAGGACTAGCAGCATCAGATATCTCCCCGTCGTGGGTCCTCACGCCATCGGCTCTAATACGGCACAAGTCGTATTCCAGACAGCTTAGGGTTTAGGCTATCCCTGAGATGCTGAATGATTTATACAGTCTTATGGTTGATGTTGGGCGAGGTTGATTTGAAGAGGGGAAAGCCAGTTTAGTCCATTCGTGCTTGTGAAGAGCAATTGCATCATCAGGGAAGCAGGCGGGGATGGTATGAGGGGGTGGAACATATAACAATCGACAATCCTAGTTGGAGATACAGCAAAGAAGTAGTATATGGCCGCCAGCTGAGAGTAAATCCTACAATCCTATAATCCGAAAAGAAATCTTGCTACTCAACCCTCTTTGCTCTTACTCTCTCAGGCTTGAATCATGGCTCCCGCAGTTACGGAGACGGCAGAGTCTACCATTCCCATCAGGGAGCATATTACGGCAAAGAAGGGTCTCAAGCAGGCACCACTCAAATACAGTGGTGCTCTAGATGCCTATGAGTACTTTGACCTGACGCCAACCATTGGCCGGGAGTTTCCCACCGCCAGTATAACAGAGATCTTGCGTGCTCCTAATTCGGATGACCTTCTCCGGGATCTTGCCTATACCAGTCAGCCAGAATCCTATCTCCTGCTTTTTCAGAACAATAACTAATTGGATGAAACATCAGTATCCTCCCGCGGCGTGGTATTTTTCAGAAAGCAGGACGACGTTACCGACGAAGTACAAAAAGAGTTCAATCAACGACTGGGCGAACTCGCCGGAAAGCCCAAAACATCCGGCCTGCACATCCACCCCGTCATCAATTCCGGCCGTGAAAACGGTGCGAAGGATGACGAAATCAGCGTTATCAGCTCCACGGAACGTGAGAAGCTGTTGGATTACCGCAATGCGCGTGCGCAGAGCGCTAGAATTGAATGGCATAGCGACATCACTTTTGAACCTATCCCCAGTGATTATACCAGTCTACGCTTGATAACACTTCCAAAGACGGGCGGTGGTACGTAGACGTCTTTCGTGTAAAAAGCTTGCGTTGCTGATGATCCGTCTCGCAGATACTTTGTGGGCCTCTGGCTACGAGGTGTACGATCGTATTTCTCCTCCATACCAGAAATTCCTAGAGAGCCTCACCGCCACTTATGCACAACCCAGATTCGAGGAAATCGCGAAGGAAAAGAACTTCGAGCTTCATCCCGGACCCCGTGGCGCGCCCGAGAACGTTGGTAACATCCTTAGGGCTATCCATCCTGTTATTCGTACAAATCCAGTTACAGGATGGAAGAGTGTCTTTGCGGTGGGGACTCACGTTCAGAAAGTGAATGGCGTGTCCAAGGAAGAAAGCGCCCATCTTCTTAAGTGGTTTGTTGATCTGATTGTTGAGAACCATGACCTGCAAGTGCGGTTCCGCTGGCAGAATCCTAATGATCTTGGTAAGGGCCTCCATATGTCCTTGAAAGTTCCTGAAACTAACGTATTTGATTTTTTTAGCCATCTGGGATAACAGATCAGTGTACCATGCCGCTACGTGGGATCTCGAGGGACAGGGACCCCGAGCTGGTCACCGCGTCGTCAGTCTAGGTGAGAGGCCTTACTTCGACCCTGAGAGTACTAGTAGAAGAGAGGCCCTGTTTGGTCAAAAGTCGAGTTAGCTAAGGGGGTAGATGGGTAACTTTGTCTTATTTGAATCTGAGTCATATTATTTGCTATAGTCTTGATCTATTAGGACTTTATAAAAGACGTGCAATATCCGTGGGCACAATTTAAGTGTACTCATACCACATCACCAAACCAGACTGGTTGATTTCTTATAGAATCAGGTCTAGACCGAGGCTCTAATAATCAACAAACGAGGCTCAGACTGTAAAATCTATTCTTGGTGTCGCTTGTATCGCTAGGTACAGGGATAGCATTGCACTTACTCGGGTCCCTACCAACGCATACAGGTATTCTAACGTGCAATTCACGTTCATTGGAAGGATGCATGTTACTAAAGAAAATGCCCAAAGGATATGATTGGACTCAAGAGGGTAGCTATGTACCCACGCGCCAACTCTTTGTGTTGAATGGAGGCTATTCTCTAGTGCGATGCATTTAAGCGCCGAGTGCCACCACTCACGTTTCGTTTCTCGAGAACTTCATTTTGATGTCACACGTGCAGCACAGGCAGAGTTTCTTCCAGAGAGTATAAAATAAGTCTAATGATACTCAGAAGCGCCTTGCGCGTCGTTGAATATTGAACATGGATCTCTCCACCATGCTCCTCGATCTACACCTTCTGGTTACGATCTGCCCTGCAGCGCACACGGCGGAAACGATTCTGGATGACATATGACGAAGCAAAAAGTTATACGCATCAGTCTGTTGCGCTACTTGAGGGTTTACACTTAGGAAATCCGAAGAACAAGTAGAACTAAACCTATCGATTGCAAGTTCTAACAATCATGTCAACGTATAGTTGCGCCTGGCCGTCGGGCATGGCCTACATACCAGCATCAAGCCCCTGCGGACCCATCAACGAGACAAACCCGGTTGTTCCATGTTGCGCAAATGGTGACTTTTGCCTATCCGACAATATCTGCGCATATACCTCTCATAGCAATGTCGGTGGGAGTGGATACTATTCAGCCGGGTGTTCAAATGGAACGGAGATGGACAAGGGCTCAAGCTCGGCATGCTCAAATCGATGTGGTCAGTGGTACGAACTTGTTTCGTGTCTAACGTAATTACTGACTGTTGCCGGTCCATTTAGCGGATACTGGCCTGCCAGATGTTGTCTATGATAGTTCTGATGGTTCTTGGAAGTGCTGTGGTGGAACTGAAAGCGAGAGAACTTGTCAGACACCAACGAATGAAACGTTCATTGGAGCTGCTCCTTCAAATTTGTTTACTATATGGATTGCCGGATCCAGTACAACTATAACATCGACATCGACATCGATCTCAACAACTTCTAAAGCAACGTCGACTTCACAATCGTTGTCAACACTGTCAAAATCCACATCCACAAAATCAGCAACAACGTCAACAACAACAACGTCTGCAGCCCCAACTATGACATCTATTTCAGCCGCCGAAACAGATACTTCTAATAGCAGTCACTCCTCAGATCTATCAGCCACAGCCAAAATAGGCATCGGAGTCGGTACCGGCGTGTTACTTTTTGTTCTACTTGCTTTCATGTCATTATATTTCCGTCACCGGCGTCGTCGACAAAAAGCTAGCGAGAATTTAGACATGCAGCCTACAAAGAGTTACCTCATGCCATCATCGTCGTCGTCAAAGATCCTACACGAACTTCCGACACCGCAACCACAGGAACTACCGTTGAATACCAGACCATTAGCTGAGCTATATTGAGGGGAAATTTAAATTTTTGGTTTGATAGCGTTAAGTCCAAACTTATTTATGATATATCTTATAGCAAGCGATTACGTGTAGCAAGGCGAACTGTCAGGTGTCATAAACTTAATATCGTATAGACAATTCATCGACCTCATTGTACTAAGACGATTCTATTTCATTTTTTCGGTGTCTTTCCTCTACTACTTATGATGAGTTTGGATCATCGACAGGTGCAAACCCCCAGCGTCAGCAAGAAAGCCCTACCTAGTCAGATGTCCATTTTCTATCTAACCATTCAATCCATGTTGATATCGAAGTGCTTAATCTTTATCCCCGAGGGCAACCCGTAGTAGATAACGCCCAGGTCTTCTCATTATCCATCCTCCTGCACGTCTCCAAATTCCCGGTCCTGAACCCCCCCCCCGCCGACATCTCGCTTCGGGAGGCCTTTCTCTACCTCGCATCCCAAGCTGCCGAGGATAAAAAGTCTCTCTTCAAACAAAGATTGGGGAGAAACTGGTAAGAAAGACAAACTCAGAGCCAGAAGAAATATTGCACTAATGCGTACTCAATCTAGACCAATGGTAAAACGTTCAAATCGGCCGCGAAGCGTTCTCTTTCCTCACCAAGCCCTGACCGCGGAGAACACGAGGGTCAGCAACGTGGTTTGCAGCTAGTTTCTTATCTAGTATCACCAAATGTTTTTGTCGCGTTTTGATTTCGCGTGCTGTCATTCAGTAGAACCTGGCCATGACACATAGCCTGTTTATAGATTCGGAGAAACGACCATTCCTGAATTGGATGGTATTTAAAGCAAAGCGTTATTTGAAACAATCAGGAAAAGATAAAGAGCCGCCGAGAATGTGACGAGACTCTGACCAGGTAATAGCTCAAACCTGTACATATGTTTTTGCGTCGGCCGTCGTCCGCCGCCTTCGGCAAACGTTGGCTTATCGCCATCAATTTGAGGCTCATGGTGTCGGCCAACGTTGCGATACGAGATTGTAGTAAAGCTCAAAACATCAATGGCCTTCATAAATAAGGGATATTCTAGCCTCGATCCTTCTCAGCACTGACTTCTCAGCACTGTCTTCTCAGTATCCATTCCCTAATTTTTAAGGTCTCGAGCATGTAATCTCATAATGAACGAACATACAAGACAAAAACCAATCGACAATGGCCGCCCAGTTAGAGTTATCATCATTGGAGCAGGAGTATGTGGCATTGCCTTGTACATCCGTCTTCTCCAGTACGTGCCCAACGTCACAATCACCATCTTCGAGAAGAACGCAGGTTTGGGGGGCACTTGGTTTGAAAATCGCTATCCCGGCGTTGCCTGCGACATTCCAAGTCACGTCTACCAATACTCTTTTGAGCCAAACACGCAGTGGTCACAGCTTTTTGCTAGTGGAGCCGAAATCCTGGAATACGTGAAGGGCGTGGCCAGCAAGTATCGAGTGGCGGAGAAGATAAAGTACAACACAAAGGTTGTTGGCGCTACGTGGAATGATAACAAGGGCATATGGTTGGTAAGAACGAGGCAGGATAAGTCTTCTGGAGAATCCGAAGTGCGGGAGACAGAAGCAGAAATCATTATTAGTGCTGTAGGCATCCTCAACAACTGGAAGTGGCCAGCGATTGAAGGTTTGGATTTGTTTGAGGGCAAACTGCTTCATTCTGCCAATTGGGATACTACTTGGTGAGTTGCATTACGTTCTTCACGCTGGAATCCTTTGTCTTAAACTAGATTCCAGGAACTATGAAGGAAAAACAGTTGCGTTGCTTGGCTGCGGATCTTCAGCAATTCAAATTCTACCGCATCTTCAGAAGAAATGTCTTCGAGTGCATAATCTCATTAGGGGAGGAACCTGGATCAGCCAGCCATTTGGATCTACGTTTACCGAAAAATTTTTAACGAACAGTACAGAGCCTGGAAATTACTCTTACACCAATGAAGAATTGCAAAGATTTGAATCCGACACAGACTACTACCAGACATTCAGACGAGAAATGGAAAGCTTCATCAACAAAGACTTTCCATGTCTCTTTCCGGGAACCCCCGAGGAGATAGAATCGACCCAGAAAATCAAAGATAACATGCGTGCTAAACTTGCCTCCAAAGATGGCATGTACGAAGCCATTGAGCCTCAGTTTACACCAGGTTGTCGGCGTCTGACTCCGGGCCCGGGATATCTAGAAGCCCTAACCCGAGACAACGTTGAACTGGTGAAGAAGCCAATCGCGCGTTTTACCAGGCGAGGGGTAGTAACTACAGACGGCACGGAGTTCGAAGTAGACGCAATTGTCTGTGCTACTGGATTTGACTGTAGCTACAAACCACGCTTTCCGGTTATTGGGAAATGCCATCAAACCCTCTCTGAGAAATGGAAACTGCGAGCTTCAGCGTACTTATCTCATTCAATTCCAGGATTCCCAAATCTCTTCACTGTCGGCGGTCCCAACTCAGCCACTGGCGGTGGTTCACTTCTTTTAATCCTTGAATCAGTCATGGGATATGTGGTAAAAGCTGTGCAGAAATTTACCCGGGAGAACATCAAATCGATGGAAGTGAAGGAATCAGCCTTACGCAGCTGGCAAACCCATTTGGACCAGTATTTTCCCAAGACAGTGCATGTTGACAGCTGCACAAGTTGGTACAAAATTGACGGGAAGATCATCGGCTTATGGCCAGGAAGCAGTCTTCACGCCATGAAGACTCTCGAGCATCCTCGGTGGGAGGACTATGAGTACGAGCTGGTAGAGAAAGAAGATGAACTTAGCTGGCTCGGCAATGGGTGGACGGTTGAGGATGTAAATCGAGGTAATCTCGGTTATTACATTGATTTTGCAGACGTGCCGCCTATTCCATCTGAGGAACTGCTAGCTAAGCAGCCATGAGCAATCTGGATTTGATTCATATGATTACAGAAACTGTGGTAGTGCTTTTACTTGAGACCAAAATAGTAGATGTCAATGCTGTGGATAACGATGGCTATTCGGCATTACGGAGGGCTGAAAACATGGGTCGTCAAAGCCTGCTCGAGTTACTACTAAGACTACATAGGTAAACGTGTAGATATAGAACTGAGGTCCTGATATTAGGGCGCCATTTCTCTGTGCTATAAGCTAGATCATACCCATACAGTAAACACACCTACCTGTGTACCTTATACCGTCTTTGGACACTGCTGACATAGTTATAGTGGAGTTTTCAGCGTGCAAGCAGTATAGAGTACGACAGTAGACAGACAGTGGGTGGTTGTGAAGCTCATTCCTGAGCAAAATTCATAAACTCCGATTTCGATGTTGTTCGCTTCGCGGCTCTGATGATAAATGTACAGCTCAATATGTTGCGTCCATAAACAAAATTACAAGAAATAAAGTATAAAAGAATCAAAAACATCTAAACCAGCCACCTCTCCACCTCCCTCGCTACAACCAGGCCCGCCCCATCGATATACCGTCCGACCTCCTCCGAAACATACACCAACACCGGCCCCAGAATCATCGTCACTCCCATCCACATGACCACACAGGCAAATCGTTCTCGGTACGCCAGCTGTCCGCCTGGGTAGGCGTAGCCCGTTAAATCTTTCCAGATCCAGTTCTTAATCGGTTCACGCCACAGCGAGTAAACGATTTGTTGAACGAGATAAAGCGGGAATGAGATTCGGCCGAGGTGTTGTAGGGTGCGAGATGTTTCGAGGGGACGTTGAAACAGCCAGCGCGGGGAATTGTTGATGGAGTGAATTACGAGCACGGAGCCGATGGCTTTCCAGCTGTGGTGTACGATGTCCCAGGTCTTCCATGTCGAAGGTTGCAAAATCAGCAAGACGCGGTATCCAGTTGTGAGGTGGCCGTCGTTTCCACCCGTGGTGCCGGAGGGGAGACACATGAGATGAATACCCAGGGCGAAGAGGATGATGTTCATGATTGAGATGGGAGTCATGATTTGGCGAGTTTTCTTGCTGTCGGCGCGGAATGAGCTGCTCCACGTTGACAGGCTCGACAGGGTTGATGAGAGAGATGATGTTGTGGACCATGAAAAGGGCGGCTGCAGTGTCCCATTGACATTTTCCTCGTCCGAATCATCTTCAAAGTCTGGGTGATGTTGAGGATGATGCATGTAGCCCTGCTCAGCTTCCTGTTTGACCTTCATCTCGGCCAACCACAGCCCGGCCACGAACGTCGCAATATCCCACATGCCATACCACAAGAGATAAACTGCCAACGCACCCAACACAATCAGCCTTCGTTGCGCTCTCCAGGGCGCCATTGCCACAACAAGAAAGTACACCAAACACGATCCTCGAAACTCCACGGGCATCGTCCAGAACTGCTCGTTAAGCCCATGATTCACATCCTTGTACTGCAACGCGCCGAACGGATTGACGATATCCGTCAAATACCGAAACAAAAACGCAAGATGACCCCCGGGGGCACTCCAGGGCCTGATCTTGTGCTCTGCGACAAACTGTTTGATTTCGACAGACGTCCAACTGTACAGGTTCACCCAGAACAGAAACTGCGACACACACGCAATCACCGCCACCGGCAAGAACAGCCTAAACACCCTCCTCGTCGCTGCAGAAGCCACTTGTCCCAAGAAATCCGCCTGATGTCGACGCTCTCGTAGCCGCAGCAGATTAATCGAAACTACGTATCCCGAAATCACGAAAAACAGCGTCACCATCGCATGCGCCGCGAATATAATGCGGAGGAAAGGTAATTGTAGCCATACACGGTTTTTGGAGGCAGGTTCGGCCCAGTACGAGCGAAAAGCGAGGTTGAGGTCGTTCAGAAACAAACGGTCGAAAGCGACGATGACAGCGGCGAGCCCTTTGAGGCTGTCAAGGTGTTTTGTACGGGCCATCTTGTCCATTCTGCCTTATTGTCTGTGCGGCGTGGTTGGAAAATCGTCTGTTATTCTCGTCTGATCCGTTGTTTATTCATCATCGGCGTACGGAGCGAGGAATTGGTATGTCGAAGGTAGACACGTGTAGGGTGACAACAGCCTTAAATTGAGATCACATCTGCAACCTCAGCACTAGCACTCTATAGAACGAAGAGCTAAGTAACCAAAGGCAATCCATCATCCAGCGTGGTCACCCCGGCTGAAAATTTCCCTCCGAAGTGCAGTCTTGGTGTAATTGAAGAGGGGCCGTTTTGCTTGTTGCAGTTAGAGCCACGAGCTAGACGGCTTGTGTTGCGTGTCTTGGCTCGTGCCTTTGAATTAGATTTGCGGATACTTGATTATCTATGGGGACTATGATTGGGGGGCTCGCATTGAGCCTCCCCTTTTGTCTGGCTGTCGGCATGGGCATGTTTCATGTTCATCCACTAAGACGATTACAAGTAGTATATACTCTGTCTAATTATACAGCTTCAGGTCTCTTGATCAGCATCCACTCCGGCGGATGGAACAAATGTCCTCTTCGCCGTCGCACAAAATACGCGTATAAGCCACCAGCCATATACACTGCGGCCGTACTGATAGCCACCGGCCACTGGAAGTGCGATGGCTTTGAGAAGATGATTGTCGATGCATACGACAGGAGCTCAAAAAGGTTCTGCAATGCGGCTTCGGTGGTGGAGAAATCTCCGCGATGCGAATCTTCGACTTCCTATCTCAAATCAGTATACTTGGCACTTGACAGGGAATTATAAGGCTCACATCTTGGATAAGATTTTGGGCACACAAATCATACCCCCATAACCCGACCCTACTCAGAGCAACTCCTACAGCAAGACCGGTCGCCGCAACAATCGCATCGCGACCTTCACGATTATAATCCGCAAAGAACCATGTGACACCCGCACCAAGCCAGGCCATCTGCCAGCAAAGACTCCATATACCCCCTCGAACAACGCCCACCCTTTTCATCATCCGCGGTGCTATCCATGTCGCGCTGAGTTCGAGGGCGGTGCTTACCGTTCGTGCGATACCGATGTAGAGGGTACTGTAGCCGACGGAGACGAGGTAGGTGATCATTTGGCCGGAGAAGGATAGAACGGTGAAATAAAGGAGTGATAGTGCGAACGACGGGACGAATGCCGGGTGGTTGATGTAGAAGTGAAGAGACGAGATGGGAAAGATTGCCTTTAAGCACTGTATTATTGTGGTCTTAGCAGATCGTTGCGCGGTATCGTCGATGGTCCTTTGCTGGCGCTCGGCTTCGTTTCGGCGGAGTTGAGGGAACCTTTTGTATACCTACAGAATAAGCATATGGATAAGTAAGGTGATGGACAACTTACCTGAGCAATACATATATATTCAACCAACACCGAAGCCAAATTCATGGCCAAAGTAACACGAATTGCAATCATTGTCGACGCCAACGCCACCAGCGAGATGGTCAATGGTCCCATGAGTTTGCAGAAGAGGTCGATTCGACGTATTCGCGCGTTCATCACTAGACGAGGCAGTAGTTGTCATCGCTTTCACGTAGCTCTACTCACCTCTCCGGACTCCCTCATTGCCTTCCGTAATGACAACAATCTATAATCATCAGCTACATCCACAGCCATACCAACGAACAACTGACCCAATCCCGCTCAATCGAAACCAAATTCAACACAGAGCACAACTTCTCCACACACGCCAACACCACCGTGACCGCAAAAAGCCCATCCCTCGCCTTCCCTCCTTTGATTGCGTTGTGCTCCTGCTGCAAAACCCAAAAGATCGCACAACTCGCTGCAACCGCCAACCGCTGCCCAATGATCGATATTTGCACCACAGAGAGCCTCTCTCCACGATCAATCCACGCCCCCAACACCCGAGCAAAGATGATTGCAGCGCCGCTGCGTACCAGCGCGTAAACGGACATGGGTAGTAGAGTCTGCGGGTATATCGCTGCTAGAAATAGCACGGATCCGAATTCGAAGAGTCGCGAATTCCATGTTGAGAGGAAATGGGATGTGTAAAGACGGTGGGTGAGGTGCGAGGGGATCGATGGCGGGAGCGATGGTTCGGGTTCGTTTTGTGAATGTTCAAGATCTCGAACGTGATCGTCTTCGTTTGGGTTGGTAGTGGCCATTTCGATGCCGTGCGCTGTGGCAGGTAGCTGGGGAGGTGCCATATTCTCGTTTTACCTTGAATGAGGACCTCGCTGGCTGATGAGTCGAGTCATCGTGGTTTTCATAGCATTTAATAACGCAATATCGGTAACGAATAGGCTCAGTCGAAGCCCTAGCCTAGATAGACGTGAATGAAGATTTTAACAACGCTGTTGCGGGATTTGGCCGAACCGGTGGTCTGACCCGAGACAATTTATTCTGTTGTAGATACGTTTACGGTAGGATTACGCGGTATACACTGTTTCAGCCAATAATGGGGATTCTTGACGGTATGAGGACGTAATTACCGCCGCCCCTCCTTCATCAAATGCGATAAGACAGAGGTTGTTTTCCTCCTCTCAACATCTCAGTCATTTGCTTATGAAACCCCTCTCTCATTTACAGTTTGAGACAACAGGAGATTAGTATCTACCATTGACGGAAATCGATCACCCAGTCCGATGTGCAACACCTCTTTTACTCTACTTGAATTGTCCAGTCATCGAGCTCTGGAGATATGCATTACTCGTAACAATCAAACAACTACCAAGGTCCCCAACCGGCACAGCTAAATAGTAATTAAGCTCTGCTCAGGATCGAACGCGTTATGCGAAGTCAGCTAACAGTTACCGTCGGTAACAGAGATCATCAAAATGAGCATTCAAGCCAAATGGAGCAAGCTCCTTGACATCGAAGTCCTCCAGCGCTCGTCACAGGCGCTGTCTGTCGTCGATGACAAAGTCTACGTATTTGGCGGAGAATTTCGACCCCGAGAACCCCGCGATAATGCCGTTCACGTTATCTCTTTGGACAGCCAAGGTGTGCCATTACTTGTGGTTTCTCCATTGACCGACAACTAATTGCTTCTGAAAGCCACACTCCAATCTATCCCCTCCCAGTCCGATGGACCCTCTCCTCGAGTCGGAACCGCAACCACAACGTTGAACGGGGATTTGTATCTCTTTTCTGGCCGTGGCGGAGTAGCAATGGCTCCTATTGACGAGAAGGGTGCCGTGTGGAAATACAATACTGCCACCGGACAATGGTCGACTGTATCTCCAATTGACGCAGCCGACGCCCCGGAGCCACGCAGCTACCACTGCAGCTGCAGCAACCAGAAAGATACTATATATGTTCACGCCGGATGTCCCGAGAAGGGTCGACTTTCGGATTTGTGGTCCTTTAATCTCACCACCAAACAATGGAAACAACTCACCTCTGCTCCTGATCCTTCCCGCGGAGGCGCCTCTATCACTTTCGCAAACGGTAAACTCTACCGTATGAATGGCTTCGATGGAAAAACCGAGCAAGGCGGAGGTATTGACGTGTACACTCCCGAAACCGACTCCTGGGAAACACATACGTACAAGCCGGATAACGAGTCCGGCCCAATTGCACGAAGTGTTTGCGCGTTGCTCCCGGTCGTTGTTGGCGAGAAGTCTTACATCGTCACGCTGTTCGGAGAGAGCGACCCAAGCAATCTGGGCCATCAAGGCGCCGGCAAAATGCTGGGCGATGTATGGGCTTTTGACATTGTACGGAAGACATGGCACAAGGTCGATACTCGGGGCGATGCGGTTCCTGACGCAAGAGGATGGTTCGGCACTGACGTTGTCGGCAAGGACATCATTGTGGTCCAGGGAGGTCTAGGAGAGGCCAACAACCGTCTGGGAGATGTCTGGAGTCTCAGCTTTGTGCAGTCGAATTGATTGAACAGATACGATCAAGTAACTAGTAATAAATAACGCGACGATCCTGAACGTTGGCGTAGATGCGAAAGGAGGGAGAGACCGGGTCTCATGTGATCCGTCGCTCTTTCCTTACCTGGGTAGATATCTTCCTTTCGCTTTTTTTCTTCTTCAATCCCAGACCTGTAAAACACCACAGGAAACAACCATGTAATCCGTCGGTTGTTAATGCCACGCTTACTGTCGAGCAATGAAGGATCGTGAGACAGTCCTGCTGCCAGTGGCTGAGCACGTACCAAACCCTTGCAGCTGGCATGTGTCAAACAAATCGCCATGTCCACATTCTTCAAAGGGGGGCAGAGTCCGTGTTACCTCTCAACTCTCATCGACTAGTGAAATCATTCTGCGCGTCAGTCTCCACAGTTTCGCACGGCCGAACCCATCACAGCGCTACCAGCGAATAGCTCCGAGGTTGGCTTCTGGGCGCCCCTCTCCCACGAATTTCGCCAAATCACCACGGGAAGATCTGTCCCAACTGGGCCTTCATCGGGGCTAGCAGGCTTCTCAATCTTGGGTCTCGAGATTTGGTCAAGATCGACGAACCGCTCCGGCTCCCGCTTTCCAGCCATCTATCCACAAAGCTCTGCAGTATGACGAATCCCGGCTTTCTGTTTGGTGCACTGACTTGACTCCGTGATTGCCATTCAACAAATCGCTCCGGATTCAGGTTTAGCGGTGAAACGAGCTGCAGAGCCATGTCAACCCACCTGTTTAGCTTGTTGATCGAGCCGGCGGCTGGCTGAGTGATTTGACTGAGCTCCAGCTAGACTCGCCCAAAGAGCTCGCCTGTTATTACGTACGATGCGCTAGCTCAAAAGGATGTTTCTAACATGATTTTCTTCTGCATGCCCCCATCTCTTCTCTTTCCTCGTGTGTAGTAACGAATTCGCATCAACATGACGAGCAAGATTCCTCAACCTCCAGGTGTGCCCTTGCTAGGGAACGTCTTTGACGTTGATCCAAGCAATACGTGGGGTTCTTTGAATAAATTGGCTGCTAAATGGGGTAGGTTGACATGACACGTGCACGAACGAGAAGCTGACTGACTGGTAAGGTCCTATATTCAAAATCAATGCTCTCGGCACGCAAATCGTGTTTGTCTGCAATGCTGCACTTTTAGAGGAAATTTGCGACGAAACCCGCTTCCGCAAGTGTGTCAATGGGCCGATTGTCGAGATCCGGCAGGCCGTCCATGCCTCCCTCTTCACGGCATATGAATCCGAAAGTGAAAAGGTCTGGGGACCCGCCCATCGCATCATGTCCCCTTGGGTCTCGGACGAGTCGAACAAAATCACATTCAACGATCAACGCGACGGAATCGCGGCTATTGTCCCTGCCTGGACATCCAAGCCCGGTCAAGAGGTCAACGTGGCGGATGGCCTGAAACGACTTAACTTACAGTCGGTAGTTTGGAGCATGTTTCATCAAAAGGGCGAATGGATGTCAGGTCCCTTTCCCGCGTTTCTTACTGCCATAGACAAATCCACCATGGAGGCTGTGAAACGCCCCACACGCCCGAAATTGCTCAATCGGTTCTTATACCAGCGTGGATATGACAAGGACATCAAGACTATGCGCTCTTTCTGTACCGATGTCATCGCCAAGCGCAGGAAGGAACAAGGCACGATCGAAGACATGCTCAATGTAATGCTGAATGGTAAAGATCCACAAACTGGCGTGTCTCTTACGGATGAGCAAGTCATTGATGAGATTATCAACATCTTCATCGGTTCGGCGACGTCCCCTTGTTTTGTCAGCTTCGCGTTGTACTACCTACTCAAGAATCCCGAATACATCACCAAAGCCCGTGAAGAAATCGACTCTATTCTCGGCGCCGACGGAGAGCTTACCTACGAAAACCTCCAAAGATTCCAGTTCTGCGACGCTATACTTCGCGAAGCCATGCGTCTATCTGCCGTGGCGCCTGGGTTCAACATTGAGCCACGACCGGACGTGAATACTGGGCCGACTGTATCGCTGGCTGGCGGTCAATATCAAGTTCCAAGCAACCAAGCTCTGATCGCCGTGCTCGGTGCTGTGAACCGTGATCCCGCGGTGTTCGATGATCCAGAGGCATTCCGTCCCGAACGTATGCTTGGCGAAGCGTACGACAGGCTGCCCTCAGGAGTCAAGAAGGGCTTTGGAAATGGCAAGAGACAGTGTTTTGGAACTAAATTCGCTTGGCAATGGAGTTGGATTACCTTGGTTACTGTTTTGAGAGAGGTTGACCTCGAGTTGGCTGACAAGAACTACACCATTGATGGGGACGTGAATGGAGCTTTCTGTGTGCAGCCGTGGCATTTTGTGGCCAAGGTTGAAAAGCGAAAGGACCGTCCATGATTTCTTGTTGTGAGCTTTCTCGTATTTCTTTGGCAACCTGCACTATATCATTTTTATCTTTGTCTGGTTAGTTTTTTGTGCCCTATGATAAGATGGTATGATTAATACAAATGATCACTTTGTTCAGCTATTGTAGCACGGATGCCTATTATTTACAGACTAACTCGGTTGTTCAAAGAGATTGTTTTCAGGGCAATGTAATTCATCTGATGTCAATGAGAGCACACTGAGATAGTCACATGCTCATATCAAACCGCAACAACAATGGACCAGCCTCCTGACTGACGTTAAGCATCTTGAACTGTTCGTTTGCCATTGACGGACAATGCCGTCCAAATGTTTTTGGACTGTCAGGTTATCTGGCTGAGGTGTCGAATGGTTCTTACGTACTAACCCTCGACTCCTTGTCAGCCTGTCGTCTGTATCAACGCGACAGATACGACCCAGTTTCTTTATTCGGAATTCATCCTCGACTTTGGAGAATCCAACATCCCAACGTACTCAACTCTTCCAATTCACTCTTTGAAGCTCACATATCGACAGTCCAACAAAGAATGACATCCGTCGTCCTCATTTCGTGCCTATCGAACCACAAGCTCAAGCAAGACTACCGTAAGTCTCCTCACACCTCGACTAATAAACCTGACCCAAGATGAAGCTGAAGTAAAATGCAGCAACACCAAACACCAGCAAAGTGCGCTTCTCAATGCCTCCAGAAAAGACCAAAAAACGTCACCGCCACGCACAAAGTCGACACAACACCTCGTCGACCACATCCTCATCCACCATCATGGCTGGACCGCATAATTCGCATCCAAGGCCAGCAGCAACCCCAGCAAAAGTTCTTGTCGCTCAACTCTCCTCGCCAACGCTCAACATACGCTCGGAGTTCGAACTAGCCTACAAAATCAGCAAATGTACTACTTCTACTGCCGTCAAACAACTCGCCACTGCCCTCTGCCGCGGCGACATTGCAGAAACCACCTCGCGTCTCACCCAAAATCGATCAGACCTCAACGCTCTCATCGAGGTAGCGCAAGAACAAGTCGAAAAGGTAAAAAGGATGGAGCGCGACTGGCGCCCGGACCTGCCTTCTACAACCAAGGAGTTCGCGACTGATCTGGTGGCTGGGAAGAACAGCGATATGCGCGAGGCAATGAAGCTGTTTGATGAGTTGAGGTGGGAATATGAGAGGTTTATCAAGTACTTGGATTGGATTGAGGAGCTCAAGGTTGAGAGAGAGCATTTACTGGAGGATCGAAAGTACATGTGCGGTCACTTTGATTGACGGCCTGTCCGCCACAGTTGAAATACTATTATCTTACGACCATCTCTGTCTTCTATGCTTCTAATTCAAAAAAAAATTTACAAAAGAAACAAACACAAAGGATGTCTATACACGCTACACTTGGTTTAGCCATGTTGCTACCTCATCTAGTTGTTCTGCCGACTCAGCTTCTTCAACGATACCGAATCATTGTCTGTGACGGAATTGTTCAATGGTGGAGGAGGCACAGACCCCATCACCAACAACCTTCCTGCACGTCTCCGGCAAAAAAAAAAAACAACACCAGATCATTCGCGAGCGCCAATGGTGCCACTACTACAGGTACTCTGGAGATTCATTCTTTAGGTGTGATATGTGTCTGCATTCGTGTTTAGAATCATTCATGATTGTCTCAAAAATGTAGTCTTGGTTTGCTTTCTTGATGTTTGGTAATCAGCAGCAACTTTAAAGCATAGTAGACGTAGTATTAAGATTTCAACCCATCGCTTATAGAGGTCAAGGGGTTTGGTATCCAAAAAAAAAAAAAAAAAAAAAAAAAGAGACAGCAACAGAGAGCTCCAAGATGGCCGACCTCAATCAGAACAAAGTAGCTAACAGCCATATCGCGGCGCTGATTGTGACAAGTAATTTCTCTGACAGTGACTGCGAACCATGCAATGCAGCCCCTGTAGACAGACCGGATGTTGCAGCTGGGGCAGTTTCGGTGACGCCTGAAGTGAACGGTGTCGTTGTGCTAGTACCCGTTGTGGTACCTGTGCTGCCTCCTGGAATGACAGAGCTTTCAGATACCGGGACGCTGACAGTCCTTGAACTGGTTCCAGAAGTGATAGTAGTGCTTCCAGACGCTGTGCCGCTGACAGTCCTTGAACTGGTTCCAGAAGTGATAGTAGTGCTTCCAGACACAGTGCCGCTGGTGATGCTACTACCCAGACCGGATATGGGAGATGTAGCGGTAGACGGAGACGTGGTAGCGGTCCCAGTACTTGTCGCTGATAATTCGGAACCTGATGCAACACTAGTTAACGTACTGGAGATCCCAGTCAGCGCGGGTGAGGACGTTGTGGATAACTCGGGGGTACTTGATAAAGATGTTGTAGATGTCGTGATGGTGCTTGGTTCCGTGATAATTGTACGCGTGGTTTTTGTCAGCGTAGTCTGACTAGTGAAAGTTGTGGTAACTGTTGACGTCCCAGGAGATGAAGGTGTTGAAGTGCTGGTAGTCTGTGTCTCCGAAACTGTCGTACTAGTGCTAATGGCTGTGGTGGCCGTTCCACCAGTTGTAGAATCAGGAAGGATCGGCACACTACTCGTTGCAGTCGTACTTGTGCTGCTGGACAATGTTGTCGTACCCAATGATGAACAATAGAACAGCCACTGCTCAAAATCAGGAAGCGGACCGAGCGTTGTTTGCCCTGTAGCGTGGGCCGATATACAGGCATTGCATTCACTCAAATAACTCCTGAAAACAGATCCGCTGTCACAAAGTGCCGGCGTTTTTCCATCTTTCTCTGCCTCAAGAGCCACTTTGTCGCACTCGTTGTAGCACACGGGTGGAACAACTTCTGCGCCTGTTTGTCGCTTGAATTTGTCATGCTGTTTCCAGCCGCCACTGTCTCCAGGAGGCTTGCCGTCAGGATAGGGGTTACCGGAGCCCCAAGGAAAGGTGAAGATGCTGTAGTTCAGCCCAAACGCGGTTGGATTTAGGTTGAAATATCCAGGGGTCACTTCAAAGGTGCCCGTCTTATTTGAGTGGTATCCATCTCCCCAACCTTTATCCGGACTATCAATGAGTTTGGGACTGGGGATACATTCATCGGGTGAACAATAGAAAGACAAGGCAGGAAGGCCGGCCTCAAAATTGCAATCTGCGCCACCGGGAGGTTTGTACTTCGGGTGACACAAGAATCCTGGTTTACAGCCCCAAGTGTAATCTGTCGGCAATGGTCCGGGGGCTGTATATGTAGGATTGACAATACGACTTGGACATACTGAAATGCTGAATGTGGTACTAGTTGGACTGGACGTGACAGTCAATGTCAGTATGGTTGTGGATGTGGTCGTTGTCGTAGAAGTAGAAGTAGAAGTATAGGTTGATGTGGGTGAAACAGTCGATGTAGAGGTAGAGGTTGATGTAGATGAGCAAGATGTGGTTGGAATGGTTGATGATGAAACAGTGGAAGAAGTAGTAGCTGGAATAATCCTTGTAGAAGAGGTAGAAGTGCTCGTTGACTCACACTCCGTTTCTGTCAATGTCGTTGTAGTGGTGGTAGTAGTAGTAGTAGTAGTAGTAGTAGTAGTAGTAGTAGTAGTAGTAGACGATGTGTTCGTTGAAGGATACATTGGAGACGTAGTAGGGTATATAGTAATTGTCGATATACTTGTCCAAGCAGTCGTGTAAAAGCTAGTCGATGTACTCGTCACTGTGGTGGGATATCCAATAATGGTTGTTGTGCTGGTCGGCCAACTTGTCGAGTAGCTTGTCCACCAACTCGTTGACCAGCTTGTGCATGTAGACCCTCGTGTCGGTCTACCTCCTCGCTCTCCTCCATCTTTTCCATCTGAGTAGGAAGAAGTACCATAGCCGCTATCTGTGCCCTTTCCGGCCATACAAGCAACTGGTATTGCCAGACACGGGAAAAGAAGGGGCCATGTTAATTGCATGGCTGCACGCTTTCTATTCCTTCTACCTCTGTTCAAAGAATCAAGATCATATAACAAGAACGATGTTTCTAGAAACTTTTCGTGTCAGTACTTGACGTCAGTTTTAAAAAAGGGTTATCGAGCTTCACAACCACAAGAAAAGCCACAATGCGTCTTTGGGTAACAATGTTTTATTCCTGAGTCAATGCTACATTGACCACGAACTTTGTTTACGAGGCTGCGTGTGCTCATTTCAGCCTCAAGTCAATTGAAACAACCCATGGCTAAATTCATGACCCAGCCAACCCCGCCCAGTCGATCTGATTCTGGTCGTATTATCATCCGGACACTTCGACTAGGCTGCGGGGGGTGCACAATGTGCAGTGTGTTGGCACTGCCGGGATCTTTACAGCTCTACAGCCCTAGCTGCGTACGCTCAAGCCAACTTTGGACTCTTACATTTCTACCAGTCTGTTTGGTCCAATGCGACGTGTACTAGGTGAGAAGTGCAGGACTAAGTACGCATAAATAGCGCAACTATGCGTATGACAGACCGCGCTCTTCACAGATTGGTCGACCGTCCCGGGATGAGCCTCAAAGTCTACAATACTGTGCGCCTGAAAGTTCAAGCTGAAAATATTGACTACGGTCTCATGCAAGCAATCGTTTGGCTGCGTCAAAAGACCACCGAACGAGGTTCCTTGAGACATCATTGGATTTCCGGATTATCGCACCTATCACGCACAGAAATCCGAGCCACCATCATGCAACTTCCAGGCCGGATGGTACACACCATGTTGGCCGTGCGGACACTGTGCGGTTTTATCAGAGTTTTGTAGCACCTATATCCAGCCCACGTTGGAGTTCAGCCTTTCCGCCACGCTGCTGGTGCCTCGCAGCTCTCTTTCGGATTCGACTTCAGCTTCCGAGACTATCGCACAATGAAGCACGAGATGGTATTGTCTAGTACATCTCGTTGTGCCGTATTGTGAGGACCGGCGACATGTTGCGATTTGCAATTACCCTCATCGCCTGGACGCTCGCTGAGAGCACCACTGGGCTTGACTGGCAGAATGAGGTGAATGTATCGATGTGCAATTGGGCCCAGTTCCGAGGTGAGTATCTCAATAGATGATGAAATGGAAAGAAGACTGACAAAAAAGCAAATGTTATTCGGGACACGATCTATTTGGACGGCGGAGAGTTGTGGTGGCAAGCGTGAGTCACGCCCTCCTTTTGGTCGTTCCTTCGCTCGTTCCTAATGCGCAACTTGACAGCGGCCTCTCCGACGGGACATACGCCAGCCCACAGAATGACGGTTCGTTCTTCTGTTTTCGTCTTTTGCAACCTACAACAACCTTGCTGATTCTACCCAGGAGGTATCAATGGCGTCGTGTACGAATTCAACCTAGGCCAGCCCTTCAACCATTCGACCAACATCACCAGCCTGTTCAAGACGCTGTCAAAAACAGGCGGCCTTGCTAGCAACAACATCGCACCTAACTATGATGACGGTGCGATGTTTGCAAACGACGACGAGTTGATCACCTTTGGGTAAGGCCGCTTTATTCATTGACTCGGTTCTCTATCTGACGACAGTGTAGGGGCCTCGTCGACGCGACCAACAGCTCAAGCGCCCCCGCAGAGAATGCTATTCTAGGGTACGAGGCATATCAATACGGCCCAGCGCGTCAATCTTGGTCGCCGGGTTTCATTAACAAACAGCTACCGACGAACATCACTCGCTATGTCACAAACGGCGCCAGCGCCTCAGCCCCGAGTGAGAATATGGGATACTACTTTAGTGGCATACGAGCAGCCGACTGGGGTTCCATCTTCAACGATGGAGAATCTGCAAATACTTTGGCAAATAGCCTAATCTCGGTCAATATGTCAGTAATGAGAGAAGAGACGTGGGCGAACGATACGCTACCATCTTTCATTCCTGCTCGAGCCAATGCAGAGCTTGCCTGGATCCCAGCAGGCGAATACGGAGTGCTGGTTGCTATAGGAGGAGTCATCGATCCTGTCTCGCTAACTGCCGCTCAAGAATTGAATTCATCACAGACTAACGCCAGCGTAAGTTCATCATATTTTTCTGTGACTTACATGTTGACACATATCTAGTCTCAAACTAGTCCAACGTTCATGGAGACAGTTTCCGTATACGATATCGCCAACAAAAAATGGTATCAGCAAAACACAACCGGTGATATCCCCCCTCAGCTGACTATGTTTTGTTCCGCGGTTGCCTCGGCAAGAGATGATTCATCCTTCAACGTATACATATACGGAGGGTACGACGGCATCAACCAGAGTAGCATATCGTCAGATGATGTATACATTTTGTCCGTACCACAGATGGTATGGACCCACGCGTATACCGGACAGAGCAATCATGGTAGAAGCGGACATAAGTGTTTCATGGTATACCCCGATCAAATGATGATAATAGGCGGAATATATGAAAACAATCCAGTGATTTGTCTTCAAGCTGGAATTGCAGAAGTGTTCAACGTGAACAACTTGAAATTCCAGGACTCGTATGACCCCCGAGTATGGAGCGAATACATGGTGCCCGATGTTGTCACAGCAAAGATTGGCGGAAAGTGAGTGCTCCTTCCTCCCTTCAACGTGTTGCTTCTCCTTACCATAAATAGTGGGAGCGGAAGTGCCACAGTGCAGTCACCAGCAAGTTTGAGCGACGTCTTTGCAAGTGTGTATACAAAGCCAATCACGACGTATTATCCCTATGCGCTACAATCTACAAACTCTACCACTACATCAAATCCGACACCCGGACCGACTGCCATCACTGTCAGCGGTGGCGGTGGTCTTCCAAATTGGGTAGGACCTGTTTTGGGTGTTGTACTCGGATTGATAGTTGTCGCAGCGGCTATAATCCTCTTCTTGATCTGGAGAAGACGAAAGTCAGGGAGAAGCACAAGAGTAAGCGAGACACAAGCGAGTACCACTGGGATTAGAGGGTTTGTGCTACGATGGCTGTACGGTACAGCAGCACAAGATACCAAAAGTCAACCAGATCTGGCTGTTGCAGATATTGACGGCGCTACTGTCGTGTCCTCCAAAACCCACGAACGCCACGTCTCAGAGGCCGGCAGCGTGGCATTGCACGAGATTGATAGTACGTTGTTACTTTTAGTGAGATAGGAATTTATACTGACTTTGATTAGATATTCACACTCCTGTCTATGAGATGGGCCCAAACGACCAAGGACTACAGTGGCATGAAACCCATTGGTCTCAACCTCAGCAATCTCCACCACTTGTATCCCCTAACGTTGATGGAAGGATGTACAGCAGCCAATCGCCTACGAGACCAACTCATCAAAACACCCGACATACGAGTAATATGAGTACCGGATACCGAAGTGATATCTCAGAGATCGGCTCGTCAGACCCTGGGCGTCCTGCGCATAATAGGCAAGTGTCAGACAACTCGGTCTCGGATGCAACATCAGTATCTGGTTCTCAGGATGGAAGTAATGTGGAGACTTCTAACAGAGAATACACGGTTACAAATAGTGCCACAATGAGTGGACGAATCACTACTGTACGAGAAGATGAAGAGCACAACGTAATTGAGGCTGTGGTCAGCCCATTAGTTGAAGAACATGCCGAAATACAACGGCAGCGCAATCATTTGACCGAGCTAGAGTGATGTATCTCACGCGATATAGCTTGGAATGTTATTTCGATGTATCTACCTGTGGTAGGCATAATTCATAATGGGAAATTTGTCAATTTGGATACAGTGATATCAGATCCATTTCAGATGCCCGATTGCTACCTATATAGGCTCCTTTTGGTAGACACACATCGCCCCTACAGCATCCAGTCAGGTTGACCTTACCATAGTCTCTCTCACACCATCAACGCCGCTTTTGTCCAGTACTCGTTGCATCCATTCCTGACCATACCGCACACAGACACTCATCGAATATCCACCAGCTCCATCTCCATATACAATCCATCCTTTCACGCATCGCACGCATCAGTCGGCTCGCTAACAGCACTCGACGTGGTAGTCGCACTACCCGAGGAATCGGGAATAGTGCACGAAACACTACCAAATTTGCTCCCAAGGGAGCCAGTATCAGAGATACCTGGCGCGCTGAAGGTTCCTGCTACACTACCCGAGCAATCCGAGCTCCTAAAATGACCATTTAGTAAGTTATTGATGCTATTCAGGGGGGAGGTGTAGAGTGTGTACTCACGCGTAAACATTGCATGTAGCATTTTCGTCGACTGTTGCGGATCCCACTGAGCCGGATCTGTCATCCATTTTAGCTTCTACATCATCCGTTCGCCGTGCTGATATGTAGGTGATCGACTTACGCTGGAGCATTAATCGCCTGGCAGTCACCAGGATTGAAGGTGTAGGTTTCGGCGTAGTCTTGAAAGCTGGTACTGCCCCAGATGAAGACCTGTCAAGAAGTATTAGTATTCATCGATATTTTATTTCAAAGAAGAAGGTTACTCACATCAACAGTATCGTCCCGCTTCTGGATGGTCGCGGTAGACGCGGGTGCCATCAAGACAAGGGCAGTCGACAGGTATGCCTTGAAGAATTGCATCTTGAGATCAGATATCCCGGTAAAATTTTGATGATAGACTGTCGAGCTCTGGAAGAGGCTTGTGAGTTTGTCTTATCAGAGCGTGTATCTTACCGATCGATATCAACAGGGGTTAGGAAGAGTGACAAAGTCAATACAAGTCTCTGGGACTCGATTATGAACTACTTCTGAGTTAAGCAGCAGTGAAACTGCCAGGAACTCAGCTGACATGAGCGACGAAACGAACACTTCTTTGTTCTCCGAGTGGTACAACTGTTGTGCCCAGACTCGAGACGTAAAGGTATCATAGATGGTAATCCCCGTTCGACACCTGATTAATCTCATTGTAAGTGTTGCTGTTTTCCGGTTTTTCATTTCTGGAAGCTCCCATCAAGTAGTGATTTGACAAGCTTGTGTAATGCAATACTCTGGCACTACGTAGTCTATTGTCGGCATCACACTGATTACATGCTCTGTACTACCTACCTAGATACAATAAATGTTGCGGATTACTCCGTCCCCAGATGAAAGAATCTCCGTGGACCACTTAACGAGCTTATAATATTCCAGCCGGGGAATATCCCTCTAACCTTGAAAAGAACACACTGCACAGAACTGGCCTATTATTTAATCCACCCTCTTCCCATCGCCGTCTGCGGAACCTTTGACCAAAACGGGCCCTTTCCTTCTAGCTTTGATGCCCCATTTAAGACCTGCTTTTGGCCGCTGCAAGCGTTTCGGAGAATACTCAAGATATGTAGTTGATCGGTGTTAGCTTGAGTTGTCTGATGAACGGCTGGATTAGCTCATCTTCGTTCTCGATATGGTCGACTTGAACGATTTATTTTCACATTGGACATGATGTCTTGTTCCTGTCATTTCACAATTATGGAAAACGCTCTAGGGTTATTTCTTTTTCTTTCTTTCTTTCTTTCTTTCTTTCTTTCTTTTTTTTTTTTTTTTTTTCAATTTGCACCATCATAAAAACGACATTCAACATCTACTCTGCCCTTCTGAAGGCTGAACTTGTCGGTCTTCACAGCCATGATGTCATAGCTGAGAGATCTGTAGCCTTGTGCCTCAGGTCTCGAAATAAGTATTTTCCTGCCAACGACTTCGAAATTGATTGTAAATAGATATCGATGTTAAGACTCGAGAGTCGCCGTTGATTCAATGCAGACATGTCCACGTCAGATCAGGACCTGTTTTCTCATTTGCATCGTAGCCCCTACTATGATTAGCACAGTCGTCGCCATGACTCCGTCTGGTACTTCAAATTGGGAATTTTCCCAGGGCCAAGGGACTATGTAAGTATCTCGCGCCTGTACTGTCGAGAGCCTTCTCTGTATACTGTTGAAATACTCCGATACCATCAGCCCCAAGCCACAATCACATGAAGCTAGGCTGGGTCACAGCCAAGCTCGATCTTAGGGCTACGAAGTAGTTACCTAGAATAGAAGTTCGGCTTCACCTCACGTGCTTTAACCGTGATTCTTTTCTTTTCCCCCCCTTTGTTCCTCGTATGTTAAGATTGCAGCATTATCAATCCATTCTATGTCCATAAGTAGCAATCAATTCGTTTAGTTCGGCCGCCCGCTGGGTATGCTCTTGACCCACTGATTGATACAACTACCATCGACATGACAGGGTATACTATAGCAATTAAGGTATAACGCTCATCAGAAATCCTCCATAAGCAATGCAAATAAGGAATCAATAAAACACTCTCCGTCATGCATCTCAAGGAACGGCATCACAAAATCAAATCAAAGAATCTTCTTCAACCAATAACACGAACCCTCATCAACATCACATATCCTCCTCTCCACCGAGTCAGCATGGTATATAGCATCGCGACACACTGTCGTGGCAACAAGCGGCGAAACTGCATTGAGCGATGTACCCATCGCATCCGACACAATAATAGTCCGTTTCGTGCTCACCATGTAATCGCACTGCGACCGGCCAGCGCTCGTCATCAGCGTACCATCATTATTGATAATTGGCCACATAGCCTGTAAATATTTATGAGATTCTTCTGAGGAAAAGTCGGCATTGTCCATTAAATCTTCATTGATATCGGCCCGGCTATAGAGCCATGCGCAAACAATCACGATTCTCGAGTCGTGGAACGTCGTCATTTCAGAGATCATGGCCAATCGCTCAGTACCGTCTGATTGACTGATACCGACTATTTTTCCGACGTCTAATACTGCAGGAGTATGTTTGGTCGCTGTCGGTGATGTTGTAATTGACTCTGTAGTTGTAAGGGTAGCATCCGCTTCATGTATCTCTGCTGTCGCCGTCGTCGTCGTCGTCGTCGTAGTCGGAACCACCATCGAATTTTTCGGGTATTTTCTATTGCGTTTGGATTCCTCGGTCCGGTGATGATGATGATTTGATCGAATTTTTCGGCCACTTCCTGGTGCCGGACTCAGGGTCCGATACATCATGTTCAATGCTGATGGGTAATCGGACATTTCGAGGGTTTGCGTACCGCGAGAAACTGTCCGGTTGGGTGAATAAAATCTTACTCTTTCGTCATATTCATAGCGCCGTTTTGATATTAGGATTGTTCTTCTTGTGCGCTCAATATGGACTTCAGGGATCGTGTGAGTGGATGTCATGTCGCAGTAGTTTTATGATTGTTATCTCATCAAATATCCCCTTCGCTGTTCCCTTCAATATTGGTAGGTATAAGTTCCGGTATGGGTAGAGTTGCACGGGCAGACCGATATTTATCTACGTATAAACGGACTCACACATTAATTAAAAAGGGACTATGAAAGAACTGCCTACCTAGGCTAAAGAAGTAAGCACACATATCCTTGACTAAGAATACGTACTTCTTCGTACATAAACAGTCAAAGCGCTAGGTACCACAACACTGGGTTAATTGGCCGGGGCCTACTATGTAAGTACATCGTGGCGGGCCTAGTGAGTCTGTCTCCTCGCTTAGAATCCTTAAATGGTTAGTAAATCGTTTAGGAACCGAGATTCAATCTGTCAGCATGACACTACTAACACGTAAGAGTCTTAGAAGCGTCGAGTAATTGGACGAGTGTATTATACTTAGATACATGTCAGACACGTAGTGCCTCGTACACCTGGTATTCCTTCATAGGAGTCCTTGCCAAATCATACTGCAAAGGTCGTAACACATGTTGGACTCCCCGCATTTAAGTTAGTGACTTGCCTAATAAACGAAGTCGAATGCCAGGCCTGTGGCATCGACAAAGCATTCTAAAGGGCAGGCCATAAACGAATCTTCGAAAGACAGCTCTTCACCAGCTCTTATCGTATAAACATTGTATACTTGTCGCCAACTCAACAAACTTGCGGTCAAATGATGAAACGATCTCGGGGCATTCCACGCCGTGAATGACAAACGACTTCGGGAGAATTGATTGCCATGAGTAGCGTCCCCATAGTGATATCTGAGTTGCAATGAATGATGTGTTAATGATCACGAATCCGGAAGCACTCCACCGTACATCGAAGCATACTTTTTGCAGTCTATACGACCATGGAGCTATTTCATGGCTGCCGAGTCACGAAGCAGCTAGGGATCTGTTACGGGAAGCTGTCAATGTCTACTACGCCTACAATGCAGGAATTCCATTCCTGACCCGAATACAACGAGTAAGAGGAAGGAGTTCGCGAGGCACAGGCATACCCTGAGTGGTGACGCTCAGAAAGTTATGTCGCCAAAGATATTTATACGAACCCTTAGCGGCAGCTCTTCGTACACTAACCCCAATGCAGACTCATGACTAACCCACAACGGGCGCTAAACTAGCTTGATTCGCCGCTATTCCATTTGCGGGAAGCACCAAAGTGAAGATTTCCCATTTTCCACACTAGGCCCCAAGAGGAAGTACTCTTTACAGCGTCTGCCAGGTAATTTCTTCACGCATTGTACACTTCGTACATCAAGTCAGTACATACGAATATACTAGTCATCGGCGGTGCGTCTCGGCAGCTAGCTATACGATCGGAGCAATTACATGCCATGTCGAGGCCGAAACAGGGTCTGCATTGACCCACCGGAATGTTGGCTTTCGGAATATGAGCTAATACGAGCCTCAAAGTCAGTATGTATATTAGAGAATGGGCCTGAGCATACGTCTAGATCATATATACACGAAACTTTCACAGGAGCGTCTATCCGTATCAAAACTTTGCAAAGTAGTTTGTGGCGGTGAGCTAGACAACCTTCGAGAATTCCAGGGCTGGATACGGCCGGATGCTATAATACGGCTGCACCTTTGAAGACCCCGAAGTGAAAGTGCTGTCTGGAGAAATCCAATCGAATAAATGACATGATGGAATCCTGCCAAATCCGCATCTACAATCAGGCGCAGGGTCCAACACCACTCAAAGCCGTCGTTTTTAAATTCTCGACTTTGGTAGCCACTCTCCCGAACCAACCCGCTCACACAGACTACGGGCAATATGACCAATCCACTCAAAATCTTCCATCTCAAGGTAGATCTGCCCACTCAGCCGTAGCCACAACCACCCTCCATGAGGGTAGAACTTTGCAAAGGTATCGTACTCCTTGATAAGTTTGGCATGCATCCACTCACACACTGGCGTTGCATCCTTTATGCTAAGCAAAGGGAACGGAGATGATGATGGATCCGGTACATGTGGATTCACCTCTTTATCGTCCTTGAAGGCAAGCGGCATTCGCACATTCACCATGGCGCATCTTCGGATATCACTTTGCTCAATGGGATTGGTAAGACCGGGTTCTTGCATGACATCTGTTCCTGCTATTTGAGCAACGACATTTCCGCCCTCTTGTGCAATAGTGTGTAGATATTTATATATAGCTTCTTCACCGCCACATATTCGTTTTCGAAAGTCGAGGGCTGCGGGAACACTCATGTACGGTGTGTCATCGGCGGTAGCAACGAATTCGAATAGTATTTCAAAATCGGTCTTTCCCACATGTGTCCCGCGGCCTCTGTCAGCAGGCGATGTGTAGCCATGAGACGTGGGGAAGGATGTTCGTAGTAGATGTTGGTTTCGTTTAGGGACGTAGAGCAAAGCACACCCTCGTGGTGTGTATAGCCATCTATTGAGTGTTAGTCGGACAAATATCTCTCGCATACATGCATTACAAGCTCTTGGAGACTATGAATGACATACTTGTGACAATTGCTGACGAAAAAGTCAGGACTAAGGTCACCCAGATTCAACGGAATATGGCCCACGCCATGTGCTCCGTCAATGACACTCAAGATAGACTCCTCTTTGCAAGCCTTGATAAGTTTCTCAAAAGGAAATCTGACTCCCGGAATCGAGACTATGGTGTCGAATATCGCCGCCCGCACATTCAGCCCCTCACTCTTCGTCTGCTTCACCACATTCAAGAACCTCCTCACAATCTCGTCATGTGAAATCGGAAAAGTATAGTCGACTCTCCGGGTCTTGACTGGTGTGGACTCTATCATGGACTCTAACGCCTGTTCTACTGCATTGTATACAGTCGCGAAATATACAATAACATCGCCCTGTTTGAACTCCAGGTTCCGAAGAACAGTATTGATTCCGGTCGAGGCATTCTTCACAAACACGCATTCGTCGACGGGGGCATGAACAAATTCCGCGATCGCTTTGCGAGACTCTGTAACATGTTGTGCATGTGAAATTATAAAGAAGACGTCCGGTCGCGATTCTTGCTCGTCCTGGAATACGCGTTGCGCATCGCGTACCTCGACGGGGAACGCGCCGAAGGATCCTGTGAGATGCGGAAGATAAGTCGAATTAGCCTGCAGGTTCTTCCGGGTTAGAGCTCCTTCTCGAATATGGAAAGCGAAAGGTATTCGATCAAAAGCCAAGTGAGGTAGGTCATAAAATACCGTGATTGAGTGGCCTGTATTTCGGGTTGATCATGAAATGCTTCTGCAGCATGTCGCGACCGAAAGGCGTCGGGCCCTTTGGATCTATGACGTACTCCCCCATTACTCAATTTGGATCTGGTTATTTATGCTCTGATATAGCTGATAGTAATCAGATGAGGAGGATGAAGTTGAGTACAGTTTGAAGGTAACGTGGTAAATTGCGACTGTGGAGCTTATCAGGGCGATACCGGTACTTAAGGTTCCCCGCATTAAGTCCTGGCAGCCTGGGTTACAAGGCTTCCAATAGGACTAGCCCTAGCCCTAACACATCTTTTGGGAGCTTGTTCTTGGCCTGCTAAATCATCGCATATCTTATCCATGATGTGTACGACAAGCATGACATGACTAGAAAGCCTATATTATCGCATGAGGACAGGTAGTACAAATGGTTAAGAAATACGGGCTTTGCTACAACACGGTACAGAATTCTGACTAACCAGCTTCCTATCACCTAAGACTATGTTTCAGAAGTACTTGGCATGTGGAACTAATGCGTTTATATGCAAAATTTGGCTCTATATAATCCGTGTAATTATTGGCACTGTCTCGTACAACTGCCATATTGCTTCATCTGCAAACAGGAATGCCGCCGAGCGAACTTGATAGATTAACCAAATAGTCCCCCTTCGCACAACTAGAAACATCTCTCGTTTCTCGTTGACGGTTGATACCAATGAGAGCTGCATTAATTCTCAAATCAAGAGCCTGACAGTTGAATCTCTGATATCAATGGGGCAAAAGAAGGAGTTAACACTGAAAAAAAGGAGAGTATGGATATAAAAAACATGCAAAGTCAAATACCGTTACCAACACTTCTGTGACTTGAGATAATAGACTATCAACAAGAACATTGTCTAGAAAGGATCAATAGGTAGATCTATATTATGTACAGAATGCTACATGTAGTCCGTAAAAGAAGCAATTCTCTCGCGAACCTGGTATACTTGCGGCATCAACCCACTGTTTTCTTAATAGTTTCGATAACAGCTTGCCCAAATTCAACAGTTCCAGCCTTTCCACCCAGATCGGGCGTGCAAATGCCTTGACTGCATGTATCCTCAACCGCTTTGAGTAAGATTGCGGCCGCTTTCTTTTCTCCAATCCACGCCAACATCTCCGAAGCGCACCACAGTGTAGCCACAGGGTTAGCAACGTCCTTGCCAGTAATGTCGAATGCACTTCCATGAACGGGCTCAAAGATGGAAGGATTTTTGCGAGTGGGGTCAAGGTTGCTAGAAGCCGCAATACCAATAGAACCACCAAGGGCTGCTGCAAGGTCAGATAGGATATCCATATGGAGATTCGTGCCAACAATCGTATCCAAGGATTTAGGATTAACGGCCATCCGAACCGTCATAGCGTCGACCAGCATCTTGTCCCATTGAACGTCTGGAAATTCCTTGGAGACCTCAGCAGCAACCTCATCCCAAAGGACCATACCATGCCGCATTGCATTGCTTTTGGTGACAACGGTGAGCAACTTACGAGGACGGCTGCGAGCAGTCTCAAAGGCAAATCGCATGATACGTTCAATGCCAACGCGGGTGAAGACAGAAATATCGGTCGCAATCTCCCAGGGAGTTCCGCGATGAGTACGTCCGCCCTGGCCGCAGTATTCGCCTTCACTGTTCTCACGGACGAGCACCCAGTCAATATCGCCATCTCGGACATCTTTGAGAAGTGAAGGCACGTTGGGAAAAGTTTTTATGGGCCGTACATTGGCGTATAGTTGCAAAGGTCCACGCATAGCTAGGAGAAGTTCCCATAGAGAGATATGATCGGGCACATCTTGAAAGCAGAAAATGTATTAGTACGCTTGGTTTCATGCGTGCCCTTGAAATCCTAAGATAGACTCTAAAGTAAGTATTTCATACCTGGTGCACCGACTGCGCCAAAAAGTCCAGCATGAAATGTTTTCAACGTGTCCAATCCATCTGCTGGCATGTATTTCCCCGTCTTTTTATACCGCGCAGTACCCCAGTCAAGCTCGGTAAATTCCAGCTTGTACGTGCCCAATATTTCCTGTAGAGACTCAAGAACATCAATAGTCACGTTCACGACTTCCTATTGGGATGGTTAAATCAATGTCAGTATATGATCAGCTGTGTTTGATGATATATGTCAGTACTGACCGGACCGATTCCATCTCCAGGGATGCTTGCAATTTTATATATTTTAAAATCGTTTGTTGCCATCGTACTTCAAGATCGATTATTCCAAGGTTGCAAGGAGCTGTCTTTTGTTATCAAAGAAAAAGTACTAGAATCGTATGCTAGAAAAACTTTTGCAAACACTAATCTTGTCTGAAGGCTGGGTAACATGCAGTTATAAGATCAAGAATTTCCTGCGGGGATTGAGATGCCGGCTGATAATTCTGCCCTGAGTTATTCATATTCACTCTTTGTTTGTTGGTCAACCTTCCAGATGTCCTTATCCTCTAGGCTAGTTGATATTATATAGCAAATCTTGCCTTTGTTTCAACAACATAGTCAGCAGATATGGTGCCCGTATTGTGGTGAGAGAGTGTTGACGGTTGACGCCTGGATGGACGGCGGCTGATAGTTCAACCGAACTCATGCCCTAAAAATTACCCTGCTCGTGTCAAGGTACGCCATATTAGCAGAGTTCACGGGCCCTCAAAGAATGCTGCAGGTGCAGTTTGAGAAGCCGAATGAATAGTGATGAGGTATCTGGTAAGTATCCCTGAACAATAGAGTTGCTAGCGAAATGAAGTACTGTGGACGCCTCCTTCCATCAAAAAGTTCCTCATCTCGATCTCGCACTGTCTTCATGTTCGATAGCTCGAATCGGATAGATACTGGATATCGTTGGTCTAAAATGTGATCAGGGGTATTTTAGAATCTAGATTTCAATTGCGAGTGCCGTTGATCTCACGCTTGGTAGAGGTTTGTCCGTCAACTATCGAAGGCCGGACGAGATGTTACCGTTATGCAAGAGTCAAACTGAAGAGCGCGACGACAGTGCTGTCACCTCGGACCAACATGCCCGCCGCCTTTCTTCCATTCACATCAAACTGTACATATGCCTGCAACCCCTGCAGTTTACAGGGTTCGGGGTGAGAATGAACTAATGACTAGTGCTTACGGTACTGAATACGAGGTAACATGAACGTAACTTTGCTGCGACAAAGAGTCGCAACAAGCGTTTGGATTCAATCGCATTGTCTGTGAGATCAAAGATCCGTCACCTCGAAAGCGCGTTGATTGCGAGACATCAAATGATTTCTCGAATTTACCAATCAGGAGATTCTCGCGAACGGATCGAGCGGAAGGACATCTGCCTAATTCCGCGCGCGAGCCTCAAATGGCGTAACTAACAATTGGCACTGCAGTATGATTCGATGCTTGATCAAGCCTCTGGATGAATTCGGGTAAAAGATGGAGTCTTTTGGTATATGCCCAGCCAGTGGAATCAGTCTGAATAAATTGCTAACCTACTCGGGAGTAGCAACTGAAGCTTTGGTTGGAAACCCCCCGTTTTGGTCTCCACAGGACCACGTACTCCATACAACGTTACAGGAATTCTGGCGGCTCTAACAAAAGCCAAGTGAAATTTCAATCAGCTTTCCTCCGTTCTAACTGGATGTCCGGTGCTTGCTCGTGGAGGCGCAGTTGCCTAGAGGCCCTAGACATTCATCTCTATAGGTAAATTGCGTATCAGACGTCGTTGGTGACAGGATTTGTTTTGCATAAAACGCCACAAACCAATAGTATTGCCTTAGTCTCAATGAACGATGGGGTTGATTGAGTAAGCTGTATCGTCCGGGGGCTTAAAACTGATTCCAAATCCTGACGCACATCTCGGTGAATTTGGCAAACTTAAAACTCGGGCTTTTTGGACGTGGTGACCTTCAGAGAAGTCCATCTGCACACATACGCTCTTTTATCTCACTCTGGCTATATTTCGAGCCGGTACCGCTCGCTTATAAAAATGCGTTTGACAGCTTCGTTACCGCTCATCGTCTTGTCGACGGCGTCGGTTGGCAATGCGCTCTCGCTTCATAGGCGTGATGCGCCGGCAGTTCTGGCGGCACCATTACGACGCAGACAGCCTGCGACTCTGAGCAAAAGAGATACTTCTCCTCTGAATGTATCGATTATTAATAATGTGGGTATACACACGTTTCTAAGCAGGTTCCTTATCCAGGACTAACAAGTGCACAGCAAGATTCCAGCTATCTCCTGAACTTGACGCTAGGATCACCTGCGCAGAATTTTACACTCGCTCTGGATACTGGCAGCAGTGATCTATGGGTCATCGGAGGATCGAAAGAGGCAGATAACGTCTACGTCTCGGATAAATCGTCCTCTTACAAATCACTTAACTCGGGTTACAATGCAACATACGCCGATGGCACCACGGCTCTCGGAGTCTACGCGACTGACACTTTGGGCTTGGGAGATGCAACTGTCAAGGATTTCCAATTCATTGTCGTTAACCAGACTTCCTCTGATAGTATGTTTGATCGATGAACATAAGCATTTTGTGTACTAATCTCATTTGTTATCTAGTGGGTATCGCCGGCGTTGGATACAACATCTCAACGTACGCTGCCGAACACCAGAACAAAGTATACAACAACCTACCTTACGCCTTGACTGCTGCAGGCATTACCAAATCTACCGCCTACAGTCTTTGGATGGACGATGTGAACGCCGAAACTGGTACCATTCTATTTGGAGGCGTCAACACGGCTCAGTACACTGGCGAACTTCAGACTCTTCCAGTCGTACCTGTATACAACCAATACTATTCTCTTGCCCTCGCTTTGACAGAGGTCATTGTGCAAACCGGGGACTCTACTAGTACCACGACGAGCCTTCCGCTCGCAGTTTCGCTAGATACTGGCTCAACTCTAACTTCCTTGCCAGAAGCGCTTTTTGAAGACATCCTAAAGGCTCTGAATGGAACCTACGACAATAATGCCGGACTTGCACGCGTTGATTGCAGTTTGATGGAAACCAACTACAACGTGACATTCAGCTTTTCCGGAGCAAAGGTCGACGTGGGTCTGAATCAGTTGGTGTTAAACCAGGGCGCTACTGGCTGGCCTAGAAGCAGTTGTGTGCTTGGCGTCGTACCCAGTGAGCCTGGTGTCAACATCCTTGGAGACAGCTTCCTACGCAGTGCGTACGTCGTCTACGATCTGGAGAACAACGAAATATCCCTTGCCAACACCAACTTCAACCCTGGCAAGGACGATATTTTGGAGATCGGTACCGGCGCCGGCGCAGTACCGGGTGCCACTCTTGTTCCTTCGGCTGTCTCGACCGCTACCGGAAACGGTGTCCAGACGGCGACTACTGGCGTTCCCACTGCCACAGGGACTTCGATCACCACCGGCTCTGCGACTACTGCTACCGGCAGTGCAACCACTGGCGGCTCTGCAAAGTCTACTGGCACGTCTTCGGGCATTGCAACGTTGCCCACTGGCAATGCGAAACACCTTCTTTCTGGACTGGCAGGTGCTGGTCTCCTCCTTATGATCTAAAGGGTTAAGGTTGACTTGACAGTTGGTCGTTCCTTTGTACATTCAGATAAAGTAAATAGTCAATCGCACAATATACATTTTCAAGACCTTATTATCTATTCTCGTCGCGTGACTAACGATCTATAGCCACAATCTCCAATGAAGCTAGCACAGACGTCCAAATCCTAATCTCTCAGTTCCAATGTACAGGCGGCTCATGCCGACATAGATCAACTGGATTTCCACTCCAATCAACAGTGAGAGCGTACGTACCTTTCCAAAGGTCTGCCCACTAAAAGCGTCGCCAAGTGGAAAGCGGGGATTGGCAAGTGGAAATGCGACATCGGGGTAAGAATGCGGAAAGATAAGGTTTGCACCGTTTAGGTGTGGAGATATTCGTATAAATCGCCTCGGTTCTGCTTCGTAGTCACTATTAATCTATCTACAGGAGTTTCTAGGCGGAAAGACAAGCGACGCCATTCGACCGAGTATACATAAGTACAGCATGACCATGGCTAACAAGACACCAAAAGACGTCGAAGCTCTCGAGAATGTCGAACCAAAACATGTAGCCGATATAGATATCACAGACACCCCCACGATCAAAGACAGCGACTACGAGCACCACAATGTCGGCACGCTCCAACGACGCCTAAAATCACGACATGTCCAATTCCTCGCGCTATCCGGCGCTATAGGCACCGGCCTCTTCGTCGGTACAGGCCAGACACTTTCCCTCGCAGGCCCTCTCTCAGCAGTACTCGCCTACCTCATCACTGGATTCAATCTCTACGCCGTGATAAACAGTATGGGTGAAATGGCGACCTGGCTTCCATTACCTGGTGCTGTACCCGTATACGCAGCGCGATACGTCGATCCTGCTTTAGGATTTACGCTTGGTTGGAATTATTGGTATCAGTTCGCAATCGGTGTGCCTATAGAGATCAGTGCAGCGGCCTTGGTCATTGATTACTGGCCGAACAATGTACCTACTGTCGTCTGGATTACGATCTTATTAGTCGCAGTGGTTGCTATCAACTTGTTCCCCGTGCGATACTACGGTGAAATCGAGTTTGGCTTTGGCACAATTAAACTGACTACAATCTGCGGGTTGATTTTGCTCATGCTCATCATTACCCTTGGAGGCGCCCCGAATCATGATCGTATTGGTTTCAGGTATTGGAAGAGTCCCGGTCCAATGCTGGAATACCTTGAGCCAGGTGCTTTGGGACGATTTTTAGCCTTCTTCAAAGTTTTTGTCAGTGCCACATTCGCCTACGGCGGGAGTGAGATGGTAGTCGTTGCAGCTGGCGAAACCGAAAATCCACGGCGGAACATTCCAAAGGCAGTCCGCAGAGTGTTCTGGCGAATCGCCATTTTCTATGTGTTGAGCATCTTCCTAGTTGGCATGTGTGTCTCCGCCACCGATAGCCGTCTCCTAAACGCCATTAACTCAAGCGCCCCCGGCGTTGGGGCCAGTCCTTTTGTCATCGCAATGCAGAATGGCGGTATCAAAATCTTGCCATCAATCATCAATGCGGTGGTGCTTACATCCGCCTTTTCGGCTGGAAATTCTTTCTTCTACGCGTCAACTCGGGTGTTGTACTCGACCGCTCTTGACGGAAAAGCGCCTAGTTTCTTAAAGTACGAGAAATTCGGAGTTCCGTATGCCTGTGTAGGCATCACGACACTGCTCAGTCTACTTGTCTATTTGAATGTAAACTCGAGTGCATCTGACGTCTTCTTCTGGATCAGCAATATCAGCTCCGTCAGTACGCTGATTGTCTGGACATCCGTTTCCATCACGTATATCCGCTTTCACAAGGGCATGAAACATCAAGGCATTGCGCGGTCTTCACTTCCCTTCCGAGCCCCATTCCAGCCTTATCTTGCGTGGTTCTCGTGTCTGTTTTCTGCGACAGTGGCATTTTTCAACGGCTTTGACTGTTTTTTCCCCGGCAAATTTAGTGCGAAATCATTCGTTCCGCCGTACATAGATATACCCATCTTTGCAGCATTGTTCTTGGGATATAAAATCTACTACAGGACGAGTTTTGTCAAGTTGGATGACATGGATTTCTTTTCTGGAAAAGAGGAAGCGGATCGATTGGAGAATACATGGGAGGAAGTCAAACCGAGAAATATTTTCCGTAAGTCGATTGTCTATGTCAACGTGCAAAGGATGCTGTTGGATGTGAAGATGCTGACTTTACTTTGGGTAGAGAGGGTGTGGTACTGGATTGCTTGAAGGTCATCTTCCTCAACAAATGTGCTCATTTACGAGGTTGGTAAAAATCAACCGGTATCCACATGTTTATCATCAATGGTAATTTACATTCAAGTGTTACCCATATAAGCTCCTTTGAAGTTATATTCAAAATTGCAAAATCGTACTCTGCAGTCAATCAGTAGAATAGTTCATAGATTTTTAAGAGACAGTATAGGATATATCAAAGCAGGAATCTATTGCACGATTTAACGCTATCAAACATACAAAGACTGAACCCAGAAACAGGCTACATAAGAATGAACAACGGTAGAACAAAAGAAACGCGATTCAACTCGACAGACGAAGGGCTAAACTGATTGGGTTGGCAACATCTCATGTGTACTTGTAGGTTTCTCGGCCGCCTTGGACCCTGAGTTCCGCACATTCGATGCCGTTCCCAGAGCAAAACTCCCATCAGTAGCAGCAGGATACTTCTCCGGCCACAACCAAAAAGCCTCATGATTCGGCTTCCCAGCAATCATACCCGACAAATCAAGGGGGTCAATGATAGTCTGGACTTTCGATCGCTTATCAATCCAACCTGGACCCAATCGCTCCGTTTGGCAGTCCGGGTCCAGATAACGAGTCTTTTGCCGAGGAAGTAGTCGACCGGGATGCATGATATTAAGCCAGTAGGTGAATAGGACCATCGGTGCAGCCTCAAAGCTGTAGAGAAACCATTCGTGGGTGATGATGGGGCTGCAATGCCCTTGGAAGCAACTCTCAATTTGAGTGTATAGGATGAAAGACTCTATAGCCCGGCAGATACACCGGAAAATGATCAAGAACGATGTACCGTACAAGGTAATACAGAGGCGTCGCACATTGGGTGGTGGGAATTGGGCAGCATTAGTGGCATGAGCAGCACGATAATGCACCAGACTAACAATGCAGACCACCATGCCCTCGATGACCCCCTGCAAAAGAAGTGCCGTCGAGATGAGCGTTCCGCCACTTTTGTACAGAGACAAGTTGTCTGTATTCGTAGCCATGCGAGCAGCGCCCGCGGCGGTTAGGGATTCCACAGCTGCACCCAAGTAGATGAAGAAAATGGTGGCACGGCCTGGATGAAGCGGAGCATGCATAGGTAAGTAATGCAGTAGTCGACCGATGATGTTGTACGCTGTTGCAGAGTAGATAGGCGGCCCCGCGTAGACGAATACGGTTTGGACAATGTATAGATTCACGTTTGATGTATGATAGCTGGAGATACATCTTGCTATCCAACCGACGGTGAACACTGCACCACCCCATGACATCCAGAACGTGGTACTCCAGAACCTGTAGCGACTATAAGAGCATCATGGTAAGCGGTGTGTCGACGATCTTAATAGACAAAAGACTTACAAGTTCTGGTAGACGTGTATGAGTAACGATATGCCAATCAAGGTCGCAAAAACGGCCGGAAGGGCATGACTTGGATGATATGGATAGAGACTACCCGGTTGTGAATTCGAGCCGGCACTCATGCTGTATGGGGTTTGAGTCGTGAGATGCAAAAGAGTATATTGTGTTGGCAGATGGATGTGCTTAGCAATCTGTCTCCAAGAGACCGAGTCTTTATCCTGACGAACATGACTGATGATCTGGGGCATACGGCGATATTTATGGTCAGCAACAAGCATCAAGGAGAAGAGGCCAAGCGGCACAAGAAACTGCTTAGGGTTAGCGTAGAGCATCGCTGAGCCTCCGCAACCCTAAATAATAACCCTATCTACCCCCGTATTCTCCAATGTCTGATTGGTTAGCGATACTTAGCCAGAAATATATAGCATCTGATTGGTTGGTAGAGTCAGCAATGACATCTGGCCTGCAGCCAATCCAGTGGCTGTCCTGACCCCTCTTTTTTTCAATTGGTCACTATTGGTCACTTTCATCTGTCTGCTACCCCACTGGACCAAACATTCTGACCAATAAGACAGCTTCAGACACGCTGACCCACCTGGCGGTACATTTGTCCATAACCGGTTAGTCTACCCTGTACTCAAGCCAACCAAACATGCCTTTGTATGTTCGTTGACTGCATGAGGATATCGATCGCGTCAGGAAGCATTGCATTGCCCCCGTTTTGGCGTTTGATAAAAGATGAGAAGTCGTATTTGCAGGCGTGCTATTTGATGCCAGTCGTCATAGTCCGTATTCAGCTACGTGGTGGTGCGTATGCTGATCGTTGAGTAGATTCCGTGTGCGCCTTCGGATAAGTACAGCACTGAATCTGTCAAACCTATCTAAGATTTCTTAAGGCACGAGTCACGATGGCCATCGTATTCAGCAGGTCCTGAATGGACGGCGATGCCCAACCCGTTAGAAACTTAACGGTCAGTAGAACGTTCAGTTATATAAAGACGGCATCCATTGGCTCTAGCGAGAGGAACACATACCAGCACCTATCGGCCGTCATGATGACAAGGCCGAAGCACTGCCATGGACGAATTTTGACCCAAAACGATCCTGATCAGATTCACACGGACAGCGAGCCAGTGAGTATTCAGAAGCGACAAGTCAAAATGTTTGGCCCTCTTGGCAGTCGCTCAGCGTGGTGGAGTCCCCCCAATGAGGCTAAAGCGGCAGCGACATTTGCCTCTGAAGGTCGCGGCTGAGCTCGAGTTGTTCAATAACGAAACAATTCTTGCCTCGAACAACTCGATTTAACACTTTATTGTTGTGCCCTCATGTTTAGGCACCAGAACTCTTACAATAAGCAATAGTCGGATAAAATGCCCGGAGTGCCCTCTGGAAAAGCATGCGAAGGCTGTCGCAAACTCAAGAAAAAGGTGGGTCAACGACATCTCGAATCATGTCGATAGCTTCTACTCACTCCCCCGATGCAAAGTGCGACGAGAAAACTCCCTCGTGTTCGCGATGTATCCGTCTCGGATTGGAATGCATCGGATCCGGCCAACAGCGATACAAATTTCAATCGCAACAAGCATTTGTTATCGCCAGAACGAAGAAGATAAATTCACAGACCAAAGCCCTGTTAACCACATCGCAGCCCAAGCCCTTCTGCAATGAAGCGGATCTGATCGCTTCGTTTCTTCGATTACCGCCAAGCAGCAAAACTACAATTCTCACTAGCCAATACGTCCAAGCGATCCAATTAACGACCAACCTCAAATACAACCTAGCTTGGGCATACGGCTTTTTCATGTTCGAGATTCCGCGACGCATGAACGAGAATGAAGCATTAGATACTGCGGTTAATGCACTCATTTGCTCGCATTCCAATTTTTGCGCGCGACAAGCAGTCTCCGCCGAGACGTTGAGTAGTTATTCCCGCGCCTTACGCAGTTTGAGACATTGTCTCGGTGACCCGGGCAAAGCTTCACAGGCGGAAACTTTGTGTGCGGTAATGCTACTTTTGATTTGTCAGGTAGGTGGGGGAAATGCCAATTTGCTGGTCATAAATATGCAGTACTAAATACAGTAGAACCTCAATGGCGCCGAAGGACAGCGTTGGTCCGGCCACTGCGAAGGCGCCGCAAAGATACTGAAAGCGCGATCATTCAGAAAACCCCGCGACGATTTCGAAGCGCAACTACTCCTCTCATTAAGAGGAAGTGTGGTATGTTCTTAGCTGACTGAAAATTACCTAGTTCATACAACATGCTTATTCGTTCGCAGTTATTCGAAGGCCTATTCAATGAGAACATAGAATTAGACCCGCAAGATTGGGTCTCACTAGTAGGATCCGACCTGGACCAAGACCTCCCCGAGGGAAAGTTGATGCGATATATGGCCAACGTACCAAGCATACTCCGTCGCGCTCGCGCGGCAACTAAAGCAGACGAAATCGCAATCCTGCGAGGCGAAGTGAAACCCATGTATGAAGCGTCTCAGAAACTGCTGCTCCAAGTACACAAACAATGGACCGACGGCCGCACCCTCGATGCGAATAATGTGCTTAGAAACGTCATACTACACGCATACTTTCAACGTGCATATGGGATCGGGCTTTTGATTGTGATTATTTTAAACTGGGTGTTGCGCGCTTTCACCCCGCCCTTTGATGGAATTGAGCTCATAGCCGACTCCACGAACCTCGTGACTCAAACATTGGAACTGGCTCAGGCCGCCAATATCTACCGACCATTAGGAGCGGGATATATGCTCATCGTCCTAAGTGCCGCATGGATTGCAGCCTCTAATGACAATGAGAGGGTAACTGTGAATGATTTGCTACAGGATTATAGGCAGGATTTTCCCGTGCGGGCCACGGACAAATTTATGATTGAGTTGAGATGGATGGCCGAGCAGTTACAGTATTTGCCTGTAAGCTGTCCATGATCTGCCTGACGCGATGTTGTCAAACTGTAAGCATGGCATGCATAGTCGACAAGACCATTTTTCGAAGTTAATTGATCAGAGTCGCCAAGCCGCCCTTGTGAGACATCACATCTGAAGATAATACGACTGCATGAGAGAAGTGGGCAAAGGCTTGATTGGATAGATGAACATCACGAAAGAGGTGTCATCCGGTTTGGCGACATGAAAAGTCATATGGCATCTGGTTGAGCAAAGATCCAGCAGCTCGGTTCATAATGTTAGTATCGAGGATGATTGACAGGCCTTGCGCATGATCCTTATGAGCATCGTTCACGGCATCACTACCGAGCTTCACAGTCCAGATGCGTTCTTCAAGAACCTTTCTTATAACCAGGACACTGCTACTGTTGCTTTTACGAATGACACGATCGAGCCAGCTTCTTACTAGCAAGATATCATTGGTTTCGTAAAGCACAGCGCCGATTATCGCGAGAGGCCATAGGAAGAATTTCCCCCAGGTTCTATCGATATCATCTCCGGTAGTTATCAACAGTTTTCGAGCCTCGTTTAGAGTTGATCCGAACTCTGTATACCATGAAAGATCATGTTCAAGGCTTTCGTCATTGGTGTGTCTTGAAGCGGAAATAATGTAGAGAAATAACAGTCGAATTCCGACGGCATATAACTTGCCAATCCATCTGCGAGAGTCGCCGTAATAGCTGCTGGCAGTTCTTTCCAGGGTAAATTGCATGTTTTGCACCTCGTAGTAACGCGACCACGCCAGTATTTCGTCTGGCATATACCCTGAAGAAATATTTCGTGCGAGCTGAGTTCCTTCCATGAGAAAGAGGAACATGTGATACGGAGCCCCAAGAACCGGGGACTGAATAATAGCTTGTGATGATGCATTACCGTCCAAGACCGTTTGATTAGTGTCGACATCCGGTAACGCAGCTGACATGCGACTACCAAATTTCCTCAGCACCACAAGTGTGTCCTCTATGAGATTTGCGTGGCCGTCGAACAATGTTGTGACAGCACTGTGGTAGATATATGACTCGACACACATGCGCTCCCAAATCAGTTCTGACACGGATGCATGCCTGTAATCCATTGGCTCACGCAATAGGAGGATCCTGCGTAGAGCTGCAGCATGAATGGAGCTTTGACGTCTGGCTTCAACTCTCGAATTCTGCAATGATTATCAGCAATCAACAAGCTTCAAAAAGGCTATAAGGGTGAGTCTTACTTCATAGACACAAAGCCATATGACTGTCGCCAGAAGAGAATCCTCCGTGCCAGTCAAGGTACCCTTGGCGATACCGGCTGATATCTCAGAAATAGCAGCCATATACAAATTGTTAGAGGACTCGTGTGAATTATCCACGACCATTGCTGATTTCGATGCAACCATAGCACATGCCGACACGGCATTAAGCAAAAGGCGTGATTCCAGACATAAATATCGTAGATACGATAGATCGACTGTGGGCTTGCCATCAGCAGCTTGATGGTACTGCGAAGGTAGAAATGAGAATAGACAATACTCCACAAGCATGGGACCTTTTTCGTCAAATACATGCTGAAACAGGTTGATGCTGATTGGTATGCAGATTCTACCATCGTAAACATCGTAAGTAGAAAGTTCAAGTTGAGATGCTGGGGTAGGGGCAGTCTTTTGCACGGCTCTTCGATGCCGTACACGCCGCCTGTCTACATGATCAGCACCCTGCCATTGACAAGAAAGTCCATTGCGCCTGCAGCCTGTACAGGTAGGCTTATTCTCATCACACTTCTTACGTCGTCGGCGACCTGATGAGCCCGTTAACCTCGGACCCTGTTGATCCTGACGTAGTGCAGAACTTACAGGATAAGCAGCCTGTAAGTGTCCTCAGTTTTGCAACCATCGCGTCCCCGTTGCCGAGACTGCAGCCATTATCAAGACTGTGCTTTCTCCAAAGAAAAACTGGATTAGGAGTAGTCGATGAAGTTTGAGAGAATTGGAAGGCGGCGCGATCTTGATGTGGGTCCTAGAGCGCGCAAAAATACATGATTGGCCCCTTGTATCATTCAGCCAATTGTAGTGTGATGTTGTTGCGGGTCCTGCTATACGCTATTATAATTGGTCAATGGACAGATCTCTGCTTTTTTCTCTACTTGCTATATAACTGAACGGGCAGCTGCCTAGAAGACGCTGGAGTTCATGCTCAAGAAATTCAGTGTCAATTATCTGAGATTTATTGTTCTCAACTCCATACACATTCAGTGAAAGGACTTTGCAAGTCAAAATGCCAGTCAAACTACGTCTAGCAAAGGACTCAGATGTCCCTCGCATAGCAGAATCGGTCCTTGCCGCCTTTGAAAGCGATCCTCTACATATGGCAATGCTGCCAAGAGAACATACGAATCATATAATGGAATGGTATCAGGGGCGGCTACGCAGTGCCTTGTCAGATCCCAATATGCGCTCGATAGTAGCCGTCGATTCAAGACAGGACGCCAACGGCGTCAAAGAAACTATTGCGGGATACAGCAGATGGCTTTTACCTTCCAAGTCGAGTGAGGCTCATAGCGCAGTGGAACATGAGAGACCAGCCGCTGCATTTCCGGAGAAGGCAAATAAACCTCTGGTAGACTTTTATCTGCAACAATGTGACGAAAAACGGGAGAAGCAAATGGACAAATCTCGAGACGTCGTTCTGTATGTGCTGGCCACGGATCCAGCGTATCAGGGGCAGGGCATTGGCCGAATGATGCTTGAATGGGGAATCAACGCGGCCGCAGCGTTGGCCGAATCCGGCCAGAACACAAAACCCAGGATCCTGCTAGAAGCTACACCACTAGCCTATCCGATATACAAAAGATTTGGTTGGAAGGACTACGAGTCCATTACTATTGATCTCAAGCAATATGGAATCGCCAATGGCGCCGAGCACACGACTGTTTGCATGATTAGAGAGTGATGTTATAGAGTTGTACATACTATGTAGAGTTATGGTTACAGTTTGCGTGGTACGTTGCGCCGCTGACGTTCAGCTCGCTCAGACGGGAAGAATACAGCGTTTCGGTGTAGGTGATTCGTCGCACGGTCGCATCTCTCTAAGCCAGCCACAAATACCTCGACAATCTATTCAACGGCCGGCGAATGGTCTCCAATGTAATCTCTGTTAAAGCTAAATGGGTCAAAAATAGAAAAGGCCGCGGGCAGCATGACGTCAAGGCGTTCCCCACAAAAGCTTGATGAAATGCTTGTTTCTTGCGACGTTTTTATTTCTGATATATCATCATTCTTCTCTACAATCCCATATATTGCACCAGAATATTGACATTAAATATCCGCTTTCGATTGATACAGCGACATCAACATGATATCCGACAAGCTGTACCAGTTTGCCGTAAGCGACAAGAGTGTCAGCTCGGAACTAGCCGAGAACCCTAATCAGTCTCCCGGCGAAATTGTCAGCAGGCTGTTCAAACACAAGCAAGAAGCAGCAGCCGAGACCTCGCAACAGCCAACACGCGAACAAAGCGACGAGGCAGACCTGCAGCGGGCATTGGAATGCGGAAACTGGGGAGGTCAGCGGCCGAGCAATCTCTTTTTGAAGGTGAGACTAGATCCATACGTACATTCCAGGTTCTCGTCGCCAGTGACTGACATCGATTTACAAGTGTTATTACAATGCTTTACGCTCACTGGAAAACCAGCCTTTAGCTGGACTGGTATCGCCCAGTCTGATGGGCACTCATGGTGTTGTCCCATTGGCCATCATTTCTACACTACCAGACATTAACCGACACACCGCAAACTGCATTGTACGAGCCGAGAAAGAAGTCTTCTTGGCCACCAACTTCTGGGTTCACTCTGATGCTTCTATTATTATCACCAATGCGCTGCGCGAGTTATCCAAACGAGCAGGAGAACGTGGCGATAAAGTTGTCGTCAAGATCATTTATGATCGCGGCAGTGTAAAACAGGTATGCTCAAACACCTGTTTACTATTATTCTACAGAGCTAATGTAGGTCTAGCTCTATGAAAATCATCAACACGTATCACCAAAAGAATATGCTGGCGACAAAATTCAACTCCCCGCGCCAGAGGACGTTCCAAATCTACACATGGAAGTCGTCAATTATCATCGCCCGGTACTGGGCACATTCCACGCCAAGCTATGTGTAATTGATCGCAAGATTGGGCTACTTCAAAGCAACAACATTCAAGACAACGACAACCTTGAAATGATGGTGCATCTAGAAGGCCCCATTGTGGATGCCATGTACGACACGCTTCTTATATCCTGGCATAAGCATCTCGACCCGGCATTGCCGATGATTGGAAACCCTGCAGCTAAACAGCCGATACCTACCCATGACAACTTGGCTAGCAAAGCAGAATTGACAGACACGGCTGCGTCCAGCTCCCACCAGAAACAGATGGAGATCCTACCAGAATCTACGAGCTCAGAGCCACACTATGACCAGACTTTCGCCGAGGAAGCGAAGAGAGTGAACAGCCAGCTTGAAGCCAGACCGGACGAAACTAGAAGAGACGCCGCCACACGTCATCTCAGTAAGTTCGTCCACTAATGTTGATTCCGCTTAAAGCCTAACGTGAATTTTAGACAAGAGAACACTGGATCATAACCAACAGGCATTGGCAGGGAAAAGTCTTCCTCATCCTGACGGACCAGAAATCACCGAGGAAGATGAGATGACTCCTTACATCGTTTTGCCAAAGCATGAGCCAGTCCCAATGGCCTTGGTAAACCGAGAACCAAATGGCTGTATGTCTCATCCCAAAGCGAAAGGTTGAAAATGATATTAAACTCTAGCTAATATTTGTGCAGCTCCCGGCAACTCAAACTACCCGGTACCGCAAAATGCAGCGTGGCTGGCGGCAATTAACAACGCCGAGAGGACAGTCTTTGTTCAAACGCCGAACCTGAATGCCGAACCATTGCTAGAGCCGTTGTTGAATGCCGTTAGACGAGGAGTGATCGTGACTGCGTACGTGACACTCGGCTACAACGATGCTGGAGAACTACTTCCCGGCCAGAACGGTACCAACGAGATGACTGCTCATCGTCTATACTCTTCTCTCACCAGCGAGGAGGAGAAATCTAGACTCCGGATCTACAACTACGTTGCTAAAGATCGCAAATCGCCTGTACACAACAAATTCAAACATCGCAGTAGCCATGTCAAGTTGATGATTGTTGATGAGACCGTGGCCATTCAAGGTAAGTACGCTTAGACTTGCCTTTTTGACGATAGCTGATAGTTGGGATTTCAGGAAACGGCAACCTTGACACACAATCCTTCTTCCACTCAACCGAAATCAACGTGATGATCGACTCACCATTGATCTGCAGAATATGGCGCGAAGCTATCGAGCGCAACCAGAACACATCACAATTCGGTCTCGTTAGTTCTGAAGACGGTTGTTGGCACGATCCCGAAACAGGCGCAATTGCTGAAGGCACAATAGGGCCCGACCCTGGAAAGTTCAGTTGGGCCAAAGGTATCGTTGGAGCCGTTCAGCGTGTTCGTGGTGCTGGTGGTTTCTAGTCGACCATAATGTACAATTCTGTTGATTGATAACGTGAAAAATGCGCATTGTGTATTTCTAGCTCTATGTGAATATGTGCTTAAATCAAACATACCGTTATATCTTCGATTTTGTATCCTTATCATAAGAGAAACCAAGCTCTTCCAGCGTCTGTATATCCTTCCTCTTACTTCCCAGAGCTTGCGAAGCAGCTTTGATTATAGGCGTTAATTTGCGCACCCACTGTTCCTCATCTCCCCATACTGGAGGAATCTTTCCTTGACCGTCATTATCTAAACCAGCCTTTCTAGTCGCCTGCAGACTCCAACGATGAAGGTAATTCAGATAATCTGCATCCGCCGGAAATCCGAGAACACTGAAACTCTTGTCCGCTCCATGTCTCGCAATCCAATCAGTTTCCCATGCCTTCATTTCTCCCAATGCCGGTAGAGGCAAGCGGCCAGAGTACACGCGTGCTATGACCGCAGCCTGGGCTTCAGAAAGGGGGAAGGGAATGATTTTCAGTGGCAGTCCGATGAACGTCAATGTTGGTTGAGGGTAGTAGAAGATGTGTTGAAATAAGTTGTTGGGACGACTTCCATTCGGGACCTCCACAGGGGGCGTTAAAGAAGAAAGGAATGGGAATGTATAGAGATACCCGGTACAAAACAGGACATGATCTATAGCTTTCTCGACGTGGCCATCTACGAATCGGACTGCGCGATCAGCGGTGATAAATTCAGCGATCTCTGGAACAATCTTGATTTGAGGGTTATTGCTCAGATACGGCGGTGACTCGCTTCTCGCCGAGAGCAGAAGTGGCTGTTGTAGAAGAGCAGCTATCTGTACACTAACGTCGATTCCTGAAGCAGAGTTGCCAACTACGACCACTTTCTGTGGTTGCATGAGAAACTATACTTTTGCACGAGGAATTGAGAGACACTTACTTGATCTGCATACTGCTCCGGACGTCTGTAATGCTTCGAATGGGAGATCGAGCTCGGGTAAGCCCTATTCCACTCTCGTAGACCGGCTATATCAGGAATATAATGATCATTATAGTGGCCACTAGCAACAACGACAGCGTCGAATTCATACGTGGAGCGGAGCTGAGTTTGGAGGTCCTGTACAGACACCTTCCACCCACTCTCTGCCGTCTCATCTCGAAGTCGTACATCAACGACCTGTGTATGAAACACAATAGATGATAACAACTCCTTCGCATAATCTTGAAGATATTGCTTCACTGCTTGATGCGACGGGAACAAAGACGTCCCTTCGGGGAAGTTCCAATCGGAATAACCCATCAAAGTATGCGGAATATTCGTCTCTAACAAATCGTAGACCGGTGATTGAAAAATAATATCGCCATTTGTCTGCTTGGCGGACACGGGTTTTTCCGGTGTGGTTGTGGGCTTTGTATGAGGAACAGCGAAATTTTCTTCTACCGCGTTGTGCGAAGTGTAGCACCAGACTCCACCGACTTCATCGCGCTGTTCAAATATTGTAATCTTTGAGAAAGCTTTCTCTGCGAGAAGATATCTAGAGAAGCTCATTAGACGGCACTACGAATTCTTCCGTGAGGGTGAAGTTTCTTACTTCGCGGCAGCCAGGCCCCCAGGCCCAGCTCCGATAATTGCGATCCGCATGTCTCTATAGCGATACTGATTTGATGGGGTTCCGGAGTTGATATTGAATATCCATCAAGCATGCGAAGAGTGAAAGAACATTGTGTGTTGTGGAGGGGAGTTTTTTATCAATAGCGCAATCGATGGGGCGGATTCCATCAGATTGCTTACGGTATCTTTCTTATCCGGAGGGCTTATCTCACCTTGTCTGAAATCTCCACGATATAGAAAAAAACATTCTTGTCGAACAAACACAGAGCTATATGCTTCATGGAAAGAGGAACTTGAATAAGCTACGGCATAGTTCGAGACTAAAAGTCTTTACATTCGATGCTATCTACCACCAACTTCATAACATCCCGAGTCATGTATATACACATCGCTTTGCACTAGGCAGTTGGAAGCATCCCGTATGTTCATAAAAGTTTTAGTGCGTGATCAAAATATGCACTAAGTCGTTGTGACAGAACGTCTTAGGAAAGCGGCACTCCTCCTATCTTGACCATGCGGAATTTGGTTGACTTAAACGTACTTGACGGTAACAGTGGTGCCGGAAGCAGTGACAGAGGTGAGAACGCTGTCCTGCTCAATGTCAATGATGGTGGCACCAGAGGTGTCAACAGTGGAACCGCTCTTGGTGGCCTCAGCACCGGTGAAAGTAACAGTGCCAAAGTTGGCAAAGGGAACCAAGGAGCTGCCCTCCTCAAAGTCCTCAACGATCCATTCAGCGTTGTACTCGCAAAGCTTATCGGATTCACCAGAGAATTTGTGGGTAACAGTAGTACCTGTGCTAACATTCTCAACAACAGCAGTTCCGGCAGAGGTGCTGGTAGCAGTCACAGTGATTTTGATGACATTTCCAGCAGAGATGGAGATGCCACTGAAGTCGTAGGCGTAGTCAGGATACCACTCGTACCAAGCATCGTAGCTGACGGAGCCACCCTGAACACAAAAGTCGACTCCAGTCTGGAGAATGGAGGTGTCGCAAGTGTCTCCGTCCAGACCAACCCAGGCAGAAGCGCAGTATTCAGTACCACTGCTGCCACCGCTAGGAACCTTAGGGGTGGGGACAGTGAACTCAGCGGTGACGGCGGTGTAGCCGGTTCCGATGAGGACAGCACCGGCCCAGTTGGAGCTGTACTCGACGTTCTTGTTGCCGGTGATGTTCAACTGCTCCACGCCGAAGGCGTTAGGGGCGTAAGCTGGGTTTGAACGACGAGCGGCACGGCGAGCCAAGCGCTTCTCAGTCAAAGGAGCAGCGAGAGCAAGGCCGGCAAGAAGGAGAGTAGAAAAAACTGTGAACTTCATTTTGGACAGAATAGAGTTACAACGAAGTTGCAATGATCTTGTCGGTTGGGCTTTGTGAGACTGAGGAAGCTTGTGTTTATGATGATACTTCTTTCCTTCTTTCTGGTCTCCAGTCAGGTGGAAAGGTCATCCTTCTTATACCTTTTCCAACTCGTCTGTTACCGCTTATCAGATGTTTCAAGCATTATAATAATGCTTTGTAGATCGTTAGCTGAAGGAAATCTGAACTACAATCAAGACCGTAAATCACCTTCCCAAACGAGGGATGACCACGCATAACGAAGCCATACTACGTTGCAGAGATATCATGCGTGAGTGGGCCATATATTTGCTAGTGACTCAATTAATCTCATAATAGGTGCCATTATTGGCGAGGATTGCTAAGCTTTTATCCTGATGGGGCCGTGGAGCCTTCGTAATGAGTTGGCTCGTGAGCCTATCTGAAGATGATAATAGAATAGACTTCCCTGCAAAGACCATCAAAAGCACATGCAGACGGCTCAACTAGCTCTTCGCCGGTGTACGTCCTCATCCTGATAATCTACATTCCACCAATCCTGGATTTGAACCAGCAAGTCTGTAGCTTGCTCAATAAAATGTAAATTATAAATTCATTGTCACTACAGTGTGCCAGGAACCTTGGCAAATTACAAGGAACAAATAATATACAAGTATCGTTAAGCACCGTGTTTACATAGCCTTCTACTAGAAGATTGTGTTTGTATTGAATCTCCCTGGACGCGCAATGCCTCGGTGGGGTATGTAACAGTGGCTTGACGAGAAAATTAGGTAGCAAATATAAAATCAAGACGAGACGGATACTACACACGAACCTTGTATCTGTTTCCATTTCTTTCTCAATTTAGAGTGATGATGGGCTACGAGTCGAGACAATCAGGTCAGACGAAGCTAGGAGACGTCTTCACGATCTAGTCCAGAGACCCCGCAGTCAAGCGCCACATGATGTCGCTCTAGAGAAGATGTTATTCGTCAAGAGTGAAGCCCATATGGATTATGTTCTACCAAAATGAGATTGATCATTGGATAACGGAGAAAACAATTGTAAGGCATATGACCTGACGAGTGTTGTCGGGCGTCTAATCCAAACTTATCGAACAGACCAATGAATAGAAACAAAATGTGCAGAAGAGAGTTTTGTTATATTATTCCGCAGAACGCGCCAAGGGGTAAAAGGCAGGTCGATAGACGCTTTAAAAGCTAATCTATTCATGATCTCCAACGATCCCTGTATGTGCAACATGCACACGCCACCAGTCGAGCATGACTGTTCTCCGTGCGGATGTCGTGGATAGATTCTTTTGGCTGGTTTGGCTCTAACTTCCTCATTTCGCTCCCCAGGCAGAAAATCGACAAATGGTGCTTGTAGATTCTCATGGATATGAGACCCACTGATTATAGAGTTGCATCGGCACTAGGCCGGGAGCCGGGGGATGACGGGGAGCTTTGACTGATGAACGCTAAATAGCACCGGAGTAAGCCACGTTTCATACCGAGACCAATCAGGGGTTGAGACGGCTAAGTAAAGGAGAGGAAACTTGGAGATGTTGTCGGTTTCTAGGACAATAAGAGTATAGCATTTGTCGATCATTGGTGTGTTGGCTAGAGGAGCAATACGCTTACCTAGTTTCCGGGGTTTGATGAAAAAAAAAAGAAAGCTATTCCCATCCAGGAATTTGTACACCAGCCAACATGCTACGTGAAGGATGTTGATGCATGGATCAAATATCAGGATTTTGATGGAACTCGGACTATATCGCTATCGCCGATCCGAGAGAAATCTTATCAACCGATTGACAGAGGGTTCTCGACCTTGTGGGAGGGGAAAGACTGAAGCAAGTGACTCTTGTTTCTCTAGCTGATATCTTTTAACAGAGCCAGTAAAGACCCTTGTCTACTCGGTGGGAATCTTATTTTATACGTGGAACATTTGTAATATCCATCCTCTAGCAATAGTTGCGAACTGCTATTTACTAGATAGTATCCCGATCTCCCATTCTCAGCCAATGAACTTCCAGTTGGATCCTCTGCTATAAGGTACAGTATGTGAGCCTCTTATCAAAACAAGTCATCGTAATCGCATAGTGTTCCATCATGCATAATACCATATGCAAGACGCCTTAATACTCCTCACTTACTTGCGGTTACCGTCGGAAGTGGCTTTTAACCAGGTACCTAATTTATGATGTACCACATCGATAGGGATATATGCAGACGTAGACATTCTATATGCAGCTAGATTAGGGCTCAGGCTGAAGAATATCAAGGTTTGCCATCTTCATCTGCATCTCAGCCATGGTTGTGCAATGTGTTCTTGGTCCTTTATACCTGGATGAGATGTATCTAGGCTCGATTTGGTGGGTAAGAGAAAATCATAATCTGAATCCTTGATATAGTGGCATCACAGAAGTCTCCAAGTGAAGGACTATTACTTCGTACTGGTTGTAAGTTCAGATAGCCTAGTAAATAAGATAACGTACATTCAGTCTTCCTGATTGCTCAAAGTATATGGGTTCCTATGAGTATACACAAAACACTTCCGAGACATTGAGGACATTCAGACACATTGTCCTCATATCCAATTTATGAGCTCGTTCTTGTGTTATCAGGGCGCATGATTTAGTTACAGAACAAGACGAGTTCTGGACTGCTGCTATGTTGAATCATCCTCGACAGTGAGCTACTTATACATAATATGTGGTATTTCGGTTATTCAAGGTAAAAAAATCTATGATCTTATTAATCTCCGATTCGGCATGCATGCACAGCCGTCTTCCAAGAGAAAAAACGGTACATATACCGCTGATAGGAAAGACTCTGAAACAAGCATTACCCTATGTCAACCAAGCCTTTGACAAGACATGTGGCGTTGTGATTGAGTTCTATAGTAATCCCTCTTACGAGACAGATGATATTTAAAGGCTCATCGGCGTAGGTACTTGTTCATTTAATTCAATGACGTGGTGGAACGGATTGATTGTTTCCGGCGACACCGGAAACTTGAAGTTAGGCCTGCTCGAAGTTACATTGAAATATTTCTCACACTGCATTAAGTCTTGATAATGGAATCTTGTCGGCGCTTTTAGACGTCAGTGGCTATGTTGAATACTACATTTCCGCCATTCACTGATCAAATAATCAATTTATTATTCTCGGCCAGTCTCGGCGACCTTTGATGGCTGGTGCTGTATTGCTTCTGTCCTATCGATAAATCTCAACTCAGTGGCTTAAAGAGTCTAAAGTAGTAGGATAAATCATTGGAGGTAAGCTATAAACCCAGCTTTGGTGGCGGATATACCAATCCCTATTCAGAAGGACATAAAGCAAAGTCCCCTTTTGATATTAAGCAATGTTTCCCTGGCTTGGGGCTTACGCGTCTGGTGGATCGTATCAATTAAATGATCATTTTTAGACTTTCTGGATGTTAGAACAATATCTATCTAATCTTTAAGCACGTTCAGCAGGTGAAACTACCTGGGTTTGCAGATTTACATAGCTTTGCGAAGGTGTAGTCTACACCTCGATTTACTCGTGTTTTTGACGCGCAGTCAAGACTGCTTGTGTTCTTTCCTTTGCGCTTCCTAATCAGGTAATACGTCGTTATTTCCCCTTTTGGTGGTTCCTTTCCTAAAGAGGAAGGAAGGGCATGATGTGCGGCAACTCTATCACAAAGCGATCCCAGTATCAGTTGAATCTCAAAAACTGGATTGTAGATACGAGAAATGGAAGAAGCGGAAACAAAAAGCAAAGCGAACTCTACTATACTTACGCGAGAATCCATAGTTGACGGTGCCTCGACAGATGCTAGAAAACTATAAGTGTGGTGAGCTTTCAGAAGTGTGGATCTTTTTCGATATGTATCACGATTCCGTAAAAATTCAATCATTCTACATTCAAGACTTTCGCTTCCACAACAGTTTGTAATGGCACGTGTTGTATCGTGAACACAACAACTTTGTACAGCAGAAATTTTTCGAATCAGGTAGGATTGCCCGGCGCGACCAGTGATGTCAGATTAATGAGTTCCAACAACCCAAATACCGTTAAGTTGTCAACCGTGTCTATAGCTGGCCCGGTTAATATACTTACTTGTTGCTGGCTCTGTCTCATTTCCAGGGCAGCGCTGAAAATGGTATCGTTGCCCATAAACAATTGATTGGTTTGCAGGAAAAAAACGAACACTTTACGTATGATTATTACCTACACTACTATGATCAACTTTGTTTATCGTTAGATGCTGACTCAAAGCTACCGTGGCTACGGCTCAGGTCATTATCCTGATGCTGTCGCATGGAGGCAACTCATATGTCTGGAATGCTGATTGGCTGGGTAGAAATATACGAAGCTGAAAGACAATAGTTGCTGACTTCAAACGCGCAAAACGGGATTTTCGTGGCTTGAAAACAATATCGACAACTTCAAAATAAACTTTTCATTGTCGCTGGTTCTTCATGAAATCATAATCAGTCTCAGCAAAGATGCAATATCATGCTATTCGAAGAGAAGATTGCGTGATCATATTCACAGAAATTTCAATAGAGTCCTGGTAGTCTAATACTTTTACTGGTGGCTATTCGGGGAATTTGGCTGCCATTCACAACCAATAGTTCTTCCAACAGTGGGCGCGGCCGTACCCTTTTCGGGGTAGATTTGCAACCAGTTGGGCTTAGACACGCGCTACGAACACGACCGACGAATGAATCCAGTGCTAAAGGATTTTAACGAACATTAGGGCATCGGCCCCAGCATACGTATGCCGTGGGGTTTTGCAACCAACCACTTTTTGTTATTTGAGCTCTTTTTTGTCAATTCGCTGCTGGATATTCAGCTTCGGACATTACGCCTTGGTATAGAAGATTTTATGGAGCAATGATACCATAAATAAGCTTTTATGGATACTTTTGGTTATGGATCCAAAATTGACGGGACTTCCTTCATATACTCCGGACGATGGCATGTTTTGAAAAGGCTCGATGGTGTTTCAACATTTTCAGTCTTTAGATATTTACGAAGTGAGGGATTGATATCATGATGATTTCCATCATCGTGTCTTGTGCGCTAACCTTGGCTGGTCTAATTAGCCCTTCGTTGGCAGGGACTGTCAGTCTGCCATCATATCCACTTGCTGTCAAAAGCCCATACCTCTCAACATGGGTGCCAGGACATCAAGTTTCAGACGCCGCGACAGCTCAACCAGAATTCTGGGCGGGACAAAAATTAACATGGCCAATTCTTGCGCGTGTAGGAGGGACGACCTACAGCCTTTTCGGAGCACCTGATGGTATTTCTGGGGCTACTGCAGCGACGACGACGGGAGTCAGTTATACGTCAACTCATACCTTTTTCTCTTTGACGGCTGGATCTGTTGATATCACGCTTGATTTCTTCTCCCCAATACTTCCGGGACCATCGGATTATGCAGAACACTCCCTGCCATATTCATATCTTACTGTATCAGCTACAGCTGCCGAGACAACTGATGTTCAGATTCTTAGTGGTATAGACTACACGTGGACAGGACAAGCTGGTGCTGCCGGTCTCAATTATACTACATCAGGAACAGCTGGTTACTTCTGGTTCTATAATCCTGATCAGACGTATTATACAGAAAGTAATGACATGGCTACATGGGGATCCATCCTGTTTGGCGCTACTACAGGAGAAAACTTGACATATGCCTGTGATACAGCAGCCAATGTTTACAGCACATTTACTAGCAATGGCATTTTGAGCAACACTGGCACATGTGGAGGGTCCGATTTGGCAGCTTTGTCGCACGACCTTGGTACAGTCACTTCGGGCCAAGTAACATTTGCCGTAGGCTTCCAGCGTGACCTTGCCATTAATTATTTAGGTTCTGCTCAGACAGGCGTCCATCGTTCAAAATGGTGGCTTATTTCAGAAGCCATCGAATATTTTCTTGGAAACTACCACGATGCATTGGTGAAATCGCAGGCTTTTGACTCAGCCGTGCGTACGAAGTCTGAAGCAGTGTCGAGTGACTGGGGGTCGCAATATGCTGATATCGTAGAAGCTAGCGTTCGACAGACGTTTGGTGCAACTGAATTGACAGTATGGACAATCCAGGCGAATATCTCTATTCTTCAACTGATTGTAAACTAGGTACCAATTAACGACACGACCATCTCTCCGCAGGTTTTTCTCAAGGAGATCTCGAGTGATGGCAACATCCAGACTATCGATGTCATTTTCCAAACATGGCCGGTCTACGTTAGTCTCAACCCGGAGTACCTGAAGATGCTCCTCCAGCCTGTTCTTTCTTACTTGGCTACTGGAGCATGGCCTGATGCCTGGGTAATCCATGATTTGGGTACACGTATGTCTTGGCCAAACAATCGAACCTCAGAATAGAGCCAGAAATTTCGTTAACATAACAATTTAAATAGATTATCCTAACGCCATCGGTCACAGTGACGGCGTTGCCGAGGAGATGCCACTATTTGAGACATCGACTGTATTCATCATACTGTACGCATATCAAAAGTATACAGGAGACACCAGATTTGCTGCGGAGTATTATTCCCTTCTAACTGGATATGCCGATTACCTCAACGAAAACGCTCTCTACCCTGCGAGTCAACTGATCAGCGTTGACGCTATTACTGCCCAAGCCAATCAGACTGGTTTGGCAATTCAGTCTGCCATTGGGTTGAAAGCAGCCAGTCTTGTTCTCTGGGACTCAAAATACTCCAATACAGCCGACAAAATTGCAAAAACTATATACAACGATGCCCTTGGTCTAGACGGTGCGACGCTTGCCGAGAGTACACACTTTACTTACTACTATGGCCAGGATGACACATGGAATGTTCTGTTTCCGGCATATTCTGATGTGCTGCTAGAGTTAAGAACATTTGACCCAGCTGCTTGGGCAATGCAGTCAACATGGTACTCGCAACAGATGGAAGAAGGAGGCTTACCGTTTGCTGGCCCAATTACTGATACATCTTACACTGGATCGGGCATCAATTGGGGCCTCGCTGATTGGAGTACGTTAACCATGTTTCTTGTATCCACAAACGGTACTAATTTTTCAAGATTTACTTGTCGCAGCAACTGTGTCTGCAGATGTTCAAGCTGAAATAGTCAACACCACTCATACATTTCTCACCAATGGCCTGAACTCTATTCCATTTGGAACTAAATACTACGTCGAAGGAGATCAAGTCGGCATTTGGATCGGTAACGAGGCGCGCAGTACGGTGGGGTTGAGCTTTGGACTATTGGCCTTGAATCAAGGTTACTGGGGAGATTCATACTAGGTTGATAAGGCAAACATCTTTGATATACAGGTACATGGCGGTTCGGTAGTTTTCTAGCCTTTTAGGACGCTTAAAATTGTGTACATATATATAGAGTCGTAGATTCTATGAAATGATATCACATTGAATGCCTCTTGTGATTGTCTAGCGCGTTTATGAATATATCTACTGCCTATTTCTGTGCGTCTTTTATGTCTCCCCGCTCCTTCACCTTCTTTGCTATATCCCTGCCAACGTCACTGTCCAGATTATTGAACCCCTGAATGACACCTTCTCTGTCCTTTTTACCCATCTCTTGACTCATCTTGAACTTTCCTTCCAACCTGTGAATCTGAATTTCGATTCCAATAATGTTCTTCTTGAGGAGATCAACATATGAAGTCGGAGCGTCAGACACTTCCCACGCCTTGGGTCTTTCCGCTCCCGTGTATCCCATGATAGACGTTTCTGCTTGCCGACTCAAGGCTTCAATCTGGCTTTGAATAAATGAGGAAGTTTCTTGCGATTTTGAGTCGCAGAAGACTTTTATCTTCCCATAGGCTTGAACAGCGGAATAATTCCACGTCGGGACGACCTTGCCCGTGGTGGGTTTGGTCTCAACGTAGAATTTAGGGGTCACGTAGTGATGATGAGGCCCATTGAAGAGTATGAGGACTTCGTCTGGCAGTTCCCTGATCGTATCATCTCCTCGCTCATTCTGCGTTGCAGCGAGAGTCTCCATCAACACTTTTGCTTGTGGATTTTGTTTGGCCATATGACCGCGTAGAGTTCCATATGTCTCGAGACCATCATCCGTACTGTTTCTATTGGTATCATTCAACTCTGGGACATCAAGAATAAACGGAATATGGCTGGATTGGATGAATGGATGAATTGCCGACTTGATGGCAGTGGTCAGGATGCCCAAGGGATTCTGCTTGATGAATTCCTGTAGTAGGGCGATATTGGCCTCTGCATGAGCGGCACGTAGATACATGTTTGAGCAATTGACAAGCTAGACGGGGGTAAATCTCCCTCGGATCTTTCCGATCCTAGAATGCAGTCTACAGATATTTGAACGACTCTAATCGACTGTTTCTGACTCATTAAGATATATTCTCAGATAGTGGGCTATCATTGGTCAACTATGCCGGTATCCTACGCACTATCACTGGCTCTTGATGCCGAGATGATAGCAACTCAGCCAATCATTGCATCCTGAAGTAAACGATATAACCGAATATGGAAGCGGGTTATGAAGCACTTGCTGTGATGCTTGGTCGATTTGTTCGCTGGCATACGCAACATCTCCCACCTTCTATAAAGTCCACATAATATTGCAATGTAGGCTTGGAAACTGTCACAGGGAGTGCTGGGTACACACATTCATCGATAGTAATCACTCATAGCGCTGTGAACCCTCCCGGTTTTACCCAGGCCGTATTAGCTTCCGTATTCGGCAGGTCGATAGGCCATGATAAGCCCTCATCAAGAGCAGGACCACCTTATAACTACCGAGTGTGTTTGCAGGGCTTTGCGCGTGCTCCGTTAGTTGTTATTTGCACTCCATTGTTTTATCATCCCCTGGTCATCACAAACGTAAAATCCGACTTCAATTTAAAATCCCACATTGAGCCCCCCCCCGCCCTTCGTCTTGAAAAGGGCATTGAATTTGTAACTAAATTCTTTAATCTAAGCCGGGGACAACTCTCGAAAAGCGTGCATTGAAAGCCAGACGAAACTTTCTGTACGCGTCGAAAACAGAAAACCAACTAAAACAGGCCGCCGCATAACAGTGAGTCGGCTGGTCGCATCACATCGTGTCACACAGATCTGCTGCGATCCGCTGCTGCTTGAAACACTATTGGCAAGACAAGACAAGGCATAGCCGCTTCACGGGAAATAGGGAGAGTTACATACCCAAACCAACGACCGCAACTGTTTCGTCCTCTGTGATACGGTAAGATCCGAGATGGGTTCTGTGCTGGAGGCATGGGAGGCTTGCTCCAAGATCGATACCGTCTTCATTCTCGTCTGCTGCGTGTTCTGCTGGCCCATTATCCCTGCAGTTGGCCTAGGATACTCAGGCTATTCGACTCGCCGCAGTGGTCTAGCCTCCTTCTACCCCGGTCTGATAGCGGTGATTGTGTGCAGCATTCAATGGTGGATTATCGGGTACTCCCTCGCTTACGGTGAGGGCAATGCAATCATTGGGGGGTTTGAAAAGGCGTTCCATCGAGGAGTTCTGGCGGAACCAGTGGGCACGATTCCCGAGATACTGTTTTCTGAGTTTCAGTTGATCTTCTGTGCCACGGTCTGCGCGATTGCCGTAGGAGGAGCGTGTGAACGTGGAAGACTGCTTCCGCTGTTTCCATTTTGCTTCGTAAGTCATCACTTGTTAATGTTGCATTCTTCTCATCTATATATCATAACTACGGCTCATTTGTTGGCGTGTTTCCAAATCAGCTATGGAGCACCTTCGTGTACGAGCCACTCGCGCACATGGTCTGGTCCGACAGCGGGTTTCTAGGCAATTTAGGCGTGCTTGACTTTGCTGGAGGAACTCCTGTCCACATATGCAGTGGCGCAAGCGCAACCGCTCTCAGCGTCTATTTGTCCTATCCACTGTTCCGCTCTAGAAAGTCGGGTAGTCGCACGCCTCAACATCTCAAATTGCACCGACCGCATAACAGCATGTCTCAGTTACTTGCTTTGGTCATTATCTGGAACTCCTGGCTGGCCTTTGATGCTGGAACCACGCTCTCACTGAACTTCAAGAGTGTAATGGCTACCTGTGTGACCAACATTTGTGCCTCGGCTGGAGCCATGACGTGGGCATTCATGACATATCTGGAATCTGGGGTCTGGAGTCTCGACAGTACTTTTATGGGCGCAATCGCGGGTCTCGTTCTGATTACTCCCAGTGCCGGCTTCATTGACATGACTACCGCATTTCTTTTCGGGGTACTAGGAGCCGTGGCATGCAGACAGGCTTTGCGCATCAAGTTTACGAAAAAGGCTGCGATTTGGCGTTGGGTAGACAACGGAGACACTTTTGCAACTCACTGCATTGGTGGCTTTATTGGGACAATTATGACAGGACTTTTCGCCCAAAAGGAGGTCGCTGCTTACGATGGAGTGACATACATTGCAGGTGGTGTTGTGTTTGATGGTAACTGGAAACAGCTCGGCATACAATTTCTTGAAGCCGTCATCGGGTTTTCTTGGAGCTTCGTCGGAAGTTACGCAATCTATGCACTCATTGATTGTGTTCCTGGATTTGAGGTTCTTGCTACCGACAGGTAAGATTCTGAGTAATTTCACAATCATATAACAAGACTGACACTTGTCCTCGCTTTCAGTGAGGTCATCTCCGGAATGGATGCCTCTCAGATGGATGAGTCGCTGTATGAAGCTCAATGGGAGGGGGAAGCGGACTATCATCCGTTCGAAGGCTCTGTCCGACTCGATTAGGCTTCGTCTTCCCATTATCTGGAAGTGGGAGAAGGACGGTTTAGTCCCGCGAAGAGAAATATAATATGGCCTTCAGGCTCACACGACGAGCCATGTGTGTGTGTGGCTTGCAACAGAATTGAAGGCGACTTATGCAGTATAGATGTAGGATGAAAAGATCATAAGCCTTCGGGCCTTCAAGACATTGGTTTCTGTGCGTACCAAAAATAGTAATTAAAATATCGGTGTCTCTTATAGTCATCCAATCCCTTCCGTGCAAATGCCAGTGTCACCTGGCTCTCTTCTGGAGACAGTCCCAAAGCACTGAAAGGTCGTCCAGCCAGAGCCGGCATGAGATCTAGAATGGCCATTTTCTGATAAAGTCCGATCAACCTCAACGTCTTATTTTTGGCCCAAACTCCAATGGGCACCTTTTTAACCACCACCTGAATATTTCGGAATCCTGCGTTGTGGAGTAAAGGCTCTAGTCGTTTTGGTAGGGTAACATCCATCCCGAATTTTCCGAACGCTCGACCAGCCAAATCGTACATATATTTCACCGGATCGTCGTCCGGCATTGTGTTGTCATCGCATAGAGGCTCGGCGCATAGTTCTTGCAATTCAATCCATCCACCTGGCCTTAAGCTTCTATGAATATAAAGTGCGTTAGGCAGGGATATCGCAACGTTGGGGCAGTGCAGTCCTTACTTGAATGCGTGCTCCATGACTGTGGGGACATCTCGTAGAATTATAATCATAAATCGTAGGTGAACAAAATCGCAATCCTCCATCAACCAATCCTTTTCGCAGTCATCAATCAGAAAATCAACATTCGGGGGCACCCAGGTGGGCTGTATGGGCGTAAGGTCTATCCCTCGAACGCGCGCGCTCGGGTATCGATCGCCAACTAATGCGTCTCAACATTGAGTTCACGGTCATTTGTACAGCAAACTTTTTCGCAAAGGATGCTTGAACAACTCAAAGGCGATCATGAACGAGGGAGGTCTCACCATCTATTGCCCATATACCTTTAATGGCACAATCCAGATGTTTAGCTGTTGTGTTCCCATACTCAAATCAATCCGCCCCCAAACTCACCTGTGCCTGTTCCAATGTCCACAATACTTTGCGGATGGTCGCCAATAGGCGCATAAAACAACTCTCCATCTGTAAGCTCCAACATCATCGCATGTTTCATATCCTCCCTGTCTTGTTCGCTATCATCGTTCGGAATCGGATATCGACCATTCTTAAAACACTGGTAACGCCGGCCGTTTTCATAGGTATGCGCATATATACTCGACGTCACACTCGCGGATCCTGTTGATGCCGCATCTATACCATCTATTGTCTCGAATTCGTCGTCATCTTCTTCATCAGGTCCGCTGGCTGGCTCAATCGGCACGCTCGTTTCGGCTGACGGAGCCGCTGTCAAAGGAAGCTGTTCATCTGTTGACTTTGGTCTGGTTCGGCGATCGGAACCACTCATATTTGTGCATCTAATTTGCTTCCTTTTTGTTCTTATACGACAGCTTCAACCAGAATGCAGTTCTCGCATTTCGCGCTGCAGTAGCAGTTGTGAATGAACAAGGATGGCCCGCAATCGAATGTCTTGACGGACTAATAAAAAGCAGGCCACGGTCGGACCTTATCTTTCGCCGTTAATTAATGGCTTTGCTTTGCATTAGGCCTAAATGTGATACAGCAGATTCGCTCGCATGGGGGCTTGCGAATCTATTGGTTAGCAATATGCGCATTGACAGACCTGGAGCTGAATTCGTCAGTGACACAGTAGGAGTACGTAGTTCAACAGGTGGCTTCTTGGTCTTTTGCGCCTCTTCTCCTTGGGGGTCTTTTACGCTGGAAAGCGACGTTGGGGACTAAGCCCTTTTGGTTCTAGGCCTTACAATAAAGGAGAACTTATAGTCATGGCTCAAGGGTATGTTTATGTTATCTAGTTAGTTAACTTAAGCACTAGTTAACTAGGTTACCCCTTGTCGGCTAATTCATCATTACTACTTGCCGGAGCTCCTCATAACAACATCCCAGACGATCGAGAATGAACACTCCGATGGTTGGGAATCATCAAAAACATCCTATAATAAATATTAAAATTAAAAAGATATTTAATATCAGGATCAAAAGATTCCTCCAGTGAACAACGAGAAAGATGATCACGTACTCTATGAAACTGGAAAGGAAAAATTTAAGCCGACCGGCCATGCCCATGAGTAGCCATCAGCATTTTGCTGACGGTCTCGATATTCATCGAGTACTCGGCCTCTTGCAAAGACTGCTTGACTGCGTTCCCAGTCCGTTCAATCATTTCCGAGTCGAAGGCAGACATGACTTCCCGCCTGTCGTTGATTTCTGGCGCGTCTCTGATCTTTACAAGAGCGTCGACATAGTTCTTGACATCCGTGATCGCATGTTGATATCCTTGACCGCGATCTGATTTGTTGGTCGGCTCGTCAGTATCCATATATAAAAATTTGTCGCAAGTAAACAGAAAGCAGATTGGCTATGTTGATCACAACCTACAAGGAAGCATAGGATGGGCTGCATCTCCGACTAGGGTCACACTTCCGGCATGGTTGTCGAATGGCACTGGGACCCACGACTTCATTTCATCGATGTAGCATGCGCTGTCTGGAGGCGTCCAGTCAATCAGCGACTGAAATGGTTCGCATAGATTCTTGGTATTATCCTTGATGTATTCCACCATGTTGTTGTTCCCTTGAGGCAGGTCGGCCGAGGTTCCACGCCATATTTTCGTCCAAAATGTCGTCCACGTGGACATGTCATCCTTGTCTTCTACATGCAGAACTTGAAGGTAGATTGAATGTTAGTACCATGAAAAGATCACAGGGGTACTGCTCTTTCGTTGGGGAGAGAGAGACTTGGGGATAGACATACCTCCGCACCCCGCTACGGACTCCATTCCCAGTGTGATTGCAGCCACCGGGTGAGCTTTAACCACAGCGGCAACTTTGTCTGCATCATGATAGTTGGTGACGCCTGTAGCAAACATGAAGCCAGCAAGTTGAACACGGGCTGCCTCAGGGCCAAGCAGTAACTCGCGTATGGTTGACGAAGCTCCATCGGCAGCCAGGACGAAGTCGGCAGCGTCGGTGTTCCCGTCGCCGAAAACAAGCTGGACAGGGCTCTCGTATTTCGCTCCTCCATTTTCATCGGCGGAAGGAAACTCGATCTGCACGACTTTTTTGCCCCATTTGATGTCGATTCCTTTACTCAAGACTTTGCGCAGGCGCTGCCGTGAGATGCGTCTAGATCCTGGCAGTGGGCTTTTGAAGAGAAGTTCGCCTGTATTACCGTTGTAACATGGGAGACATTCCACGTCGGCGTTAAAATCCAAATACGGGTTGCATATCGCCCTCGGCAAGTCGTGCTTGATGTCGTCGTTCAATAACTCAGTAAGGATTGGCAAGGCCCAGTGCAGGAGGATTGTCCAATCCCGTGGGCGAGAGTCAAGGCTGGATTCACCATCAAAGACTGTAACTTGAAAGCCGTTCTATATGCATGGTTTTGCATGTCTTTGTAAGCAATCGAAAATCCCCGTCCAAAAGATCCTTGGAAATAGACTGATGGTACCTTCATAAGTCCCTGGGCAGCCAATAACCCTGTCAGTCCAGCGCCAATGATGGCCACTTTTGGCGCTTTGGCGGTTGTCTCTGCTTGGTCACCCATTCTTTGTCTTGAAGACTAACTTTACTAATCGAGCAACACGAATGCGTGTATCAAACACCGCATATGCCAGTCCTTAGCCTTGAAACGATTTAAGGAACACCTCAGAAATAGACAACTCGACATACGGAGCAACCCTGGCAGAAGAAATCCCTAGTCAAACTTGTCGCACCCCCGCTACCCCGCCTATATTAATCAACATAAGACTAGGTTCAGTCAACTCAAATTCAAAAGCGTAAGTATTACTTTCTGTTTATGGCAAAAGCTTAAGCAAAGAGGATTCACAACTTGACGATTATCGGCGTACCTACTTTTATGTATGATGCTTCCAAGGACGCTATCATCGAGCGTAATTTCTGCCCATGCTTGATTCCACTTACCGGTACTCTCCGTGTTCTTTATCTCCAGTGGAGACTTTTCTTTCACGTTTGTAAAATGAGTATATAGTATAAACACAAAGTGACACTCTATCATAACACGCGAAGCATGCGACGTGAGAATATTCCCCGGGAATAGGGTCGCGCATGTCAGGAATAGTAAAGTCACTGGGAAATACGATCGAACAGAGTGATGAAAAGAGTGGTGAAAGCGGTAAATTGCGTAGTGACAAGATGCACTAAGAAAACCCATAAATCTAATGATATTTCGATGAATTTTATCAGGAGAGTGGCGGGCAAACCTTTTCTTGAGCTACATGATGATGATTGATCGTGGGAAACTGTTGTCGAGATATCCGCATGGGTAAAAATTGTGCGCAGTCATGTAGAGCCCGCAACTACGGATATCTAAGGACGCTAGGTACCATCATGTATTTAGTCCTTCATTAGCTCTTTAATCTATATACAGAGTAGTATAGCACAAGCGACGGAAACCGGTTCCTGGACGTGTTAGCGTCGGCTACGATGGACGACTTTGCCTGGAGCTCCACTGCCGGCCTCCTATGGAGATGATCCAGGCCAACGATCTAGCTATATGCGGAGGCAATGAGCGTCGAGTAAAAACTCCTCTTTTCGACCGGACAAGGGCTTTCTGGTTGGACATTTTGGAATAAGATGTCGCAAGCGAAAGTTTAATAAGGCTTAACAAAGCTTAATCATACAGAAACGAGGCGCGTAGCACGTATTTAAACAACTAGGATTTCCTAGAGTGCCAGTCCCGTGTGGTTAGAATCTTTGACGACAAGCTCTCAGTCACTCGTTTTTAATGTCGAAAATGCTTTCTCTGCTCCTTTTGGGCCTCGCAGCCCTTCAGGCCACTGCCCGGCCCCTGGGAAGCCATTCCTTCACTGAACGGCCCCATCCATCTCTGTCACAGGTTAGAAAATTGCGCCTTTTCTTCGAGATCAAGAAAGAGAAATAACCATGTGCGTAGTGCGCGAATGACCCTGTTTGGCTGCTGTTTCAAGAGTCTCGCCTGCAACCAGAAGCAAGCGCGTTTTGCAGCGTGTACATCGAAGCGACACAGACGCAAACAGTCACCGTCAACCCAACAGCCACACAGCTTGCGTTTACAAGTGCTGTCACGGTTACAGATGCGACTGTCGATGTCACCTTCACTGCAACTGCTGAGGTCGACCAGACGAGAACATCATGGTATTCCAGCGTGGCAGTGATCCCTGTCACCCTCACAAGCGTGGCGGAGGATGTGATCTCGACAACAGATTTGTTCTCCACCACTGATGCGACAGTCGTTGTGACTATAATAGATATTCTCACGACTAGCACAACCGACGCGACGGCGTATGCCACAGTCTTCAGTACTGATGATATAACCACCACTGATACCACTGTGTATGCCACACAGACATCCACTCTGGATGTCTCCATCACTGCGACCACGGTGACAAGCACCGCCACGAGGTAAGCAAGCATAGTCGAGACCAGGAATGAGACTGAGTATTGATCCTTCGTTTAGTCTCGTGACCGCTACCGCAACAGCCTATCTCGTAGCAAGAGACGACGAAGTCGAAGCCAACGATGAGCATGATGACGAAGAGTACGATAGTTGTCCCGCACCAGAGCCTGAATGCACTTCTCCAGAATGCATTCGCTCTAGCTTCTTGAACGAGATCAGAACGATCGCGGCGAGAGAGCTGAGTAGTGCATGTTCCTGTCTGGTAGAACCTTCAACTACCACAAAGACGGTTACGAGGACTGGCTCCGCGGTGGTTCGGACGGCGGCAGTAAGCTATTTTATTATCTAGCCCAAATACTTCACAATCTAACTCAGCTCCAGTCTACCATCTTCGCAACCGCCACCGATGATATAACAACAACCGTGTCACGTGCCAGCAGCTATGTGGTGGTTGCAACGACCATTATTGATCAGACGTCTCTCTTCTCTTTGACTACCACCGAGACCGTCACTTCCCCAGTCACCGAGTGGACAGACGTTACAGCTGTCTCTACCACCACAACGACGACCACAACAACCACTGATGAGACAGCCAGTGCCACGACAATACTCGTCGCGTCCGTGACCATCGATGAAACCGCCTCTGCCACAGCCACAATCACCAATACCATTACGATCGATCAAACAGCATCAGCCACGGTGACCGCCACCCAAACCACTACCACGACTGTTGCTCCTGCTGTCCCTACGCAGAGCTGCAGTGCCTTGTCAAGCCCCTACACCAATTCCTATGGCCAAAAATTTACGCTCAACTGCGGACATTACTATCCTATTCAAGCAGGCGGCAGTGTCGCGACTGGAACATTCACTCACTTTGAGCAATGTCTGGATCTGTGTTCCGAGTATCCTGCGTGTGTGGGAGTTGATTATGATGCTGGAAGTGGTTACTGCGAGTTGTTCAACACTTTGCATAATGGGTCGAACTCTGGGTATGACTCGGCGCTACTTATCGCTGCTTAGGATTTTTCGCTCTTTCGTTTTGAAATCTTGCCTTTTCATTTCAGCCGAAATCTATTAGTTTTAATTCCATATTGAGAATCAGTGACTTGTCGAGATTCGGGTAATTCAACCGCCAAATAGTCCATAAATGTACCATCCACCACCCAGTTATATGCCGAGGTTTTATAAAACGTAATTAACAGGACGGTTCCTGGATTATGCTCACCGAATCTCTGCTTATCAGAGTTGGATGGTCCGGCTTTCGGCATTGACAGCATCCGTATTGCCACTTTTCGTGGCCAACCAGCGCGTACCCGATCGAAAGAACTAGACGATGATGAACGCCTTGATTGTCCTAATCCGAATTGTCCTTCCCAGCTAAGGGGAATCGGAAAAACGAATCAGGTCATTCAGTCATGCGGGTACAACGGTGGCGCCGCTTGAAAAGCCCAAGTGAGGCATTTGCATGGCAGTAAGCTGGTTATTCAGGAGAAGAAAACACCATCCTGTATACAAAAACCTGCACTATTGAAGATCCCTGCCCATGTTTCATCGTCGGTAAAGATTGGAATGTGATTCTCTTGAGGCAAAGCTTCCATAGAAGAGGTGTTTATCGGGCCGCTATCTGTATGTAAGCGGCCCTGTAGGACATCATGTTGTTGCTCGCGATCCTGAACACCATCAGCTCTCTGCGAGGAGATAGGGTTCTGATATGGATGTTGATGTGGTAGGGCCTCGTCGATCCTTCTTTTTCTGGTTCTTACGGGTGTGTTGGCAGCCCTCGTTGCCACTGGTTCGTGTAATGGCTCACGAGGACCGGAATTAAACTGTGTGTTGTTCAATGTTGAGTTATCATGGCTTGTATGACGCATGTGCTCGTAATTCGTTACGATTTTGGCGAGAAACCTGGACTGCAGGAAGCAACTAGAACCAGGCGGCGCCGACTGATCTGAGAATACAGCAGCTGCAGCTCGTAGAGTGTCAATTATGATCGGCTCAGTTTCGGATGTGATATAAGTAGGCGCTGACATTAACAGCTATTTCATTATCAGATATAAGGGTCGAAATTACTTGAGCCTTAGTTCGACGTAAATTGCCAATCATACCTTGATCAAAAAAGCAGCTGAGTATGCCGTCATGACATGTATAGAATCCTGAGCGAAATATAGCCGAGCTGAGAAATGGCAAACGAGTTTTAACATTGCAATTGCGTTTGAATAGCTTTCCCATAAAGGTGCCATATCGAAAGCAAAATCATCGCTGTTGGAGCCCAAGACTTCTTGCAGAGGCAGAGAATATAGTTGCAATCGAAGATGAGTCCCATAAAAGCGAATCAGAAATGGATGACAGCTTCCGGACTCTAATGGAAGTCATTGTTAGCCAAGTCGATTATTACTACCGAGAGGATATCGGGACCTCCGACCATCGCCACATGCTTGTATCCATTTGTCTTCCCATTCGTCGATGCGATTGCCAATTATAGTAAGAAATGATTTGATATTTGCGAACGAGCTGACGTGGCGGCGAGATGGGCCAAACAATTTAAAGACCTCGGACGTCAAAAGGCGAAGTGTGACAAAAGCAGCTAGAAGCGTATCATTTGCCGTAGCCGTTTGCTCCTTGCTCCAATGCTCAATGCTTTCAATGAATCCGCTTCGCTCGATCATCCAAGGTTTTCCAGTCTGGAGACTTAGACTTTAGACACAAGTTTTGTTAGCAAGAACCCTAGAATGAGAGGAAATTGCTCACCTGCGATCATATACAAACAGTACAAACCAGGTCCGTTCAATATTGCGTGCTTCTCGCAATTCTGTGGGGTTCATCCCGCTGCGGTCTCTTATTGCACGGGGGGTTAATTTGTGCCATCCCAGATCCATACATATCCGGATAGCATAACCTAAATTAACCCAAGATCGGGTATCTTCTGGCTCTTTCCAGTAAGTCAACATCAAAATGGCTTGTACGGTCTCGGTGGACTTGAAGCCGACTCGGAAATTCTCGAGAAAGAGGTCCTCTGCGTATCGGTAGAGGCGCTTATATAGAGACGGATTAAACATCTTGGACGAAACGGCAAGTATCGAGCAAAGCAGAAATGGCGATTTATGCCGCACATATGAAAATGTGTGCAGGTCCGGATCCAGCTGACTTATATAAGGGTTGAGTATATCCATGAAGCTGTGAAAGAAACCAAACAATAAGCAGACATTAAAATTTATCGTTAAATACTAGCGGCCTGATACGGGCAATCACCTTTTGAATAAATGCTCAGCGATAGATTGACTCACAAGGCCAACTTCGACGGCATCTTGTGCAGGCTGAAGGAATGGTCTTTCGGGCATAGCATTGTCGACTCTTTCATGCTCGGTATCAAGAATCCTCTGCATTGAGAACTTCCCTCTCATTGCTTCATGGTTGAGCAGCTCTGAAGGCTGGAGACCGGACGTCTCTGCGGAGAATTGTGGCTTGCTGTATGCATCAAATCTCGATTGAGCAACGCTGTGCTCTTCGGCGCCACTTCTAGAAGTCATCGCACTGTTGGGGCTTATCTTGTCATTGTTTCCGACAACGGTTTTTCTTGTAATTCTAGTTGATTGTTAGCCTAGAACATCGCTTGCGGCAGCCTACATAGACTAATCTACGTACCTTGTACCGGGTTTTCTGCCTCTGCGGTGCTCCAAAACGATACACTCAATTGACTTCTGAGCGCAGCGAGCACATGTTCTCTCGCCACTTTGAAGGCGACATTTCATCTTGACCCTGCGACATGCTAAACACGCTTTCATCTGGATAGACCGGACGCGGGTTGGCACGGCAGGCAACGCTTGCCAACTCTCCTCCTGGGAGCCGTCTACAGTGCTCTCAGCCATGCTGAAGCCTGGCAGCACTCATTGGTATCGACTACCATCTGCCTATTCAGGGCTACTGCAATGTCTGTTGTCTGTTGACGGAAGGCGGCAATTGTTGGCCGCTAACTTTCGAAACGCCGACCGTGAGATTATGTAAGCGGCTTAGGTATCGATGTTTGCCCTGTTTGTCTCGTTGTGTGCTCCTCCCAATTGTCCAACCTTCAACCTTCCCTCTCCCTCGCTCTCATCCATAATCATGATCTTTTCAATCTGCCATCATTGTTCATGTTTGAGCAAGCCTTATCTCTACTGACCCACTAACGTCGCTCTACACAGAGTCCACTCGATACTCGGCCAGAACATCCAGGATCACCCTCGCCGGCGTCTCAAATACCTACATCCCACTATCCAGAAGGCCGGTGAGACGCCGGTATGTTCGTTATCTTCATCAGCCAGAGAGGAATTCTGTATCCAGCTCCTGTACCTCTATCGAAAATTTTATTGTCGCATCCATTTTTCGTCTCTTTGGGGTGGATTGTCTAGAACCTGTAGACCGTGAAAGACTCATGCGATTGCGACAATTGTCGAGCGCATTCTAGCATCCACGATATGGCTGTCGCAGAACCGCTGTCTAAAGCCCAGGCGGCTCATGTCAATATGATGACAGATACCATCATCGCCAACTTACCCCCAGCCGCCTTACGATCCATCGTTCGAGCTGTTCTTGCTTCGTATCCAAATTTCACTGCAGCTTTCGAAGAAGAAACTAGAAACTATCTGAGCCTGACTACACCTACAACAGAAATTTCGATTGTCACGAAGGGGAAGCTAGTCAGAGATGAATTCAGCCTTTTACAGTCCCGGGTTCGCTGTATGCTTGGATGTGGCTTATGCTATTACAGTCTACCATTGTTGGGTAGAATCGTCGACGAATCCAAGAACATTAATGGGAACAGCGACGGAACATACGATGACATGAACTTGATTGCGTCTATAGATGGAGACATTGTGCAAGCGGTCACTGCGGTACAAAAGACATTAGCTGTTTCAACTGGCGCGCGAGAGCTATCGGACGACGAAATGGCGTTACTAGATACCCTTTACGAGTCGCTCACAGCGTCTCAGACATATTTTGATTCATCTGAATATGATTTTCCATTTCAAAGAGGATTGGTTGCGATATCTAGTTTATTAGGTCGTACGTTACCCTTGAGTGCTGCGAAATTGACCAATGGCACAAAAACGGTCAGCGACACGTTCCTCCTGGCCCCGCGGGAAGTCAAGGAGACATTTATACTAGGAGAAATCAAGCTGCCGCGCATATTCTGTGGCTTATGGCAGCTTTCAAGTCCAGCCTGGGGATCTGCCCCTGCCACCAAGATTATGACCGGTTTCGCACGATATGTGCAAAGAGGCCTTAGAGCATTCGACATGGCTGATCACTATGGCGACGCCGAAATCATGTTCGTATGTAAAGCTTGATTCTTCGATACCGTGTTTGGTTGTCACATCATTTCTTTGAAACTAATGTATCATCTTTAGGGTGGCTTCCGCTCCGCCTACCCTTACCAAGACGCCCTTTTCGCAGCGACCAAATACTGCGTCTTCCATCCAATGACTGCCACCCGTGAAAGGGTACAGGCCAATATTACTGAAAGGTGCCAACGGTTGGGAGTGAACAAAGTGGATCTCCTACAGTTCCACTGGCAATTTGTAAGTCTTCATCCTCTTTATTAATTGCATCGCAGCTGCTTATACTATATACATCGCAGTATGAAGATAATCAATATTTAGACGTTGTAAAATACTTACAAGAAGACGAGAGAGTCGGCATGTTGGGGCTCTGCAATTTCGACACAGAACATATGCAGCGAGTGATAGATAGCGGTGTCACCGTATACTCGAATCAAGTGCAGGTATCAATAACCTTTTCGAGTCGTTTTTGTAGTTATTCACTTGATAAATATGAGATACTTACCCTCAACAGTTCTCTTTGATCGATTCTCGACCTGTGGTCAAGATGGGTGAAGTATGCATCAATCACAATGTTAGTTTGTTGACTTATGGTACTTTGGTATGCTAGAAAATACAACTCCCAATCCCGACTTTTCCAGACATCACGCATTCTGACATCGAATAGTGCGGTGGTTTTCTAGCAGAAAAATGGCTTGAAAAACCAGAGCCTGATCTCTATGGTACTGAAATCACACCTAGTCAACGAAAGGTAAAATTTTTTTTATTGGCAGGTCACAAGTATAGTTTCAATAGCATAGCGCTAACTACTGGTTGTCAAGTACTTCACGATGATCCGAAGCTGGGGCGGCTGGGAATTGTTCCAGAACTTGCTTCAGACTTTGAAGTTGATCGGCACGAAGCATAATGTATCGGTCTCAAACGTCGCGACACGATGGGTGCTGGACTTTCCTTACGTTGGAGCAGTTATAGTTGGCTCACGAATGGGTATCAGCGAGCATGTTGACGAGAATATGGCTGCTTTTGGTTGGTCACTTGACGATCAGGATCAAGAAGCTATTGAAAAAGTGTTGAAAAAGAGTCGGCGATCAGAAATGTTCCAGTCAATGGGAGACTGTGGTGGGGAGTATCGATAAAAGTCGTGAAGACGCTTGTATCACTGTGTTGAACCGTTTCTTTGAACAATACGAACAATGTAGGTGCATCCAGGTTTGCGAAAATTTCTAAAAATGTGCATGGCAAATTGTACTAGAATCTACATACTTCTGACGAGCTCAGCGGCAACAAAAAAACGATGATTATAAAGAAAATAACAGCTACAATGTAGTATAAATAGGTGGAAGACCGCACCCTTTCCTTGGCCGCTCTGGTAAATTTTGATTATTGTTGTTGTCCTCAATCAAGGCGATGTTTGACAGTCGTTTCGCGACGCTTGCATTGCTACGCAGCACCCCCTTAAGGGTCGCCTTGGGTGTTACATTGGCAGTGTCAAAAACGGGCGGCAATGCGTCAAACCCATTACTTTTCGGGATAATGTCCGAAGTGAGTATGCTTGATTCAAAAGTCCCAATCAAACACCATCTCTATTTAACACCAATATGATAAGATATTAACTACGGGATACGTGGGTTTTGGCAAACCCGGGGTACAATGGTGTCCGGTGTTGGAAACAACATATGCCAACTACTTCTGGATAAAAGGAACATACTCTGGCACTATCACTCCTCGAAAAGTGCTATCGTCTATGCTTCTCATAACATTACAGTTGACAATGACCCCACGACATTCACATACTATTGAGACTTCCTTTAGATCGACCGACCTGTGGTCGATTGGCCCGGACGCGAAGGTGGTGTACTCATCCATATGAATTGGTCGATACTGATAACGCAACGAATAGGAGACTGGACTTGCCCGAACACTGATGCACTGGGATTTGATGAGTATCTATATTGGTGTAAGGATAGGGGTGTGACTGTTCAACTCAGCGGAAATCCAGTTAGATCCAAATCATCCGAGCGCTGACCCCGTTATCTCCGTACAACAACCCAGCCAATCGGAAGCGGTAACATGTTTGGGGGCGCTGAGTTAACATAAGTCAAGAACCACAGCGCTAACTCTGACTCTACTCTGCAAGTAGCGTGATGAACCACTGTTGCAACGGTACATGAAGTTGGCAACCTCACTGGGGCAGGATGCCGTTCGAGTTCATCGACAATAATGCGTGCATCGATCGCAAGACTCGAAAGCGCATTCGCAGTCTTGTCGCCACGGGAAAGAATGCAGGCAAAACCGTCGTGCGCCCCTCCAGGATCAAAGCACTCAAGGAGCAGTCCAAATATCCTACAGCGTTCTCGTTCTCCAGTGTGCCAGGAACAGTGGAGTTAAGGGGGCAAGATATATTTTCTTCATTGCCAGTGGAGACGACGTCGAGTCCTGAAATCGAGCGGCCGATCGGCGATGATCTATTCCTTACCTTCACTTCGAATCAGCTAAACCCGGCTTCTAGATATCTTGCCAAGAGAGGTAAGGAGACAACCCTTATCATACGGAGTGTTTTATTTTTCTTTTCTCTCTAATCATGTCTTCTGTTAGCTATCTCTTTTCTGACGGCTCCGCGCCATGCGTCTGAGCTGAATGAGGCCTTTGAGAATAGTCTCACTGCTGGCCCGGCGCTAGCTAAGATGATGTTTGTAGATGAAACGTGTAAGCTATGGCCGGGTCTGAGGGTTGCCGAAATGCTGTGATGGGCATGTCATCTAACTTCGACATGCTACAGTCTTTCATTGCGCCATCGCCCTAAGTACAACAGCAATAGACAGTCTTTCTGAACAGTCGAGCCCTTCGCGGGATGCAATTCGCCACTTGTGTCACACACTTCGGCTGGTGAATAAAAACCTGTCTGAGAGCAAGCTTGCTCCCATGTCTACAATCGCTACAATTTTGATGCTAGCTCAATACGAGCGGCATCAAAGTGAAAAATATCAAGGCCTTGTACATCTAAATGGTTTACAGAGGCTGATAAGTATGCGGGGTGGTGTGTTGCAAGTACAGAAGGAGATGCCAATATTGATGCAAAAAGCGTTCAGGTAGGTGTGCCATCGTATACGTACAAATACCAACTGACAGCTCATAGGGTTGACCTTGATTTTGCACTTTATATGGGCACTGCAACGACATTCGACGTCAGTCACGTTTTTGCAGGTCGCATAGCTATATTTGGCCCAGCGATTGACTCCCTCGAGCGTCTGCGATCGCAAGTCACCCCGTTACCGGGGCTATCAGAGCAATTAGGTGCAGATCTCCACAATGCTCTACTTGAAGCAAAAGCCCTTGCGGGACAGCTTAATGATGCAGCTTCCTCAAACACGCGCAAAGTCAATCTGTACACCTTCAACGCCAATATTATTTTTCTCGGATACCGAGTAGTCTATATAAGCTCACTTAGCCAGTCATATCATTTGAGCAGAATTGAAAATGCAATTCATCTCGGTCTCGCTATATTCGTGACGACATTTATGAACGGGCTGGACAGGAAGATACCAAATATGCCATTCATGTCTGAACTGCTTCGAGGGTTAGTTAGATTTGGCTTCCAAGACGATCACACAGTTTTATTGTGGCTTCTATTTCTTGGAAATGCCACAGTTCTTGATTTTACTGACTATGATTGGCTTGTGCCAACGGTTGCAACAACGGCTTTGGAGTTAGGTCTAAAGAGCTGGGCCGAGGTTTTGAAGCTACTTGTGCGATTACCATGGGTCCATGCGCTTTATGATCGATCAGGTCAAAGTCTTTGGCTACAAGCCTCGACGTACTACGCTGCTCTGTAGCCAAAAGCTCCTCCTCATCTTCTAGCTTTACATGTGGGGTGACTTCACCTGGGACCAGACCTGGTTGCCATGGTTTGATACGATGGTGGCAAAATCTTCTATTGCCTTTCCATATTGACGTGATGCTCAGGTTGGAATACAATAACTGATATATCACATTGCTAGCCATATGAACTAATGGAGCCGGCTAGATTCACAAGATACTCTTCACCGATCCAGGCGAAATTACCTCCAACTCTTTGGCGAGGCTATTCCAGATCAATTCCTGATCCTTCTTTCCCTGTTCATCCGTTATCCACGATGGCAGCTTGAAACTACAAAGTGAATACAGTCAGTAATGGACTCGAATGAGGTTATAAGGTCTTCAAAACTTACTCGGCCACCTCGCAATCACTCAGGTAGCTTCCGTGGCTGTTTTCCCCTCCAACCGCGCCATGTAGGAGAGTACGGCTACCATCTTCCGCGGTCCGACCAAACTTTGCATGCATGTCGGCTAATTGTTTTTGAAATTCGGGTGGCGCATTTCGAGAAAGTTCAGTTTTGCAAAGACCAGGGTTGACGAGATTCAAGACCACTCCGGTTTCAGAGACTGGAAGAAGCTTGGCAAGCTCGCGCACAACGAAAATCTCAAAAAGCTTGCTGAGTGGGTACCTAGAAAAGAATTGATTAGCAAAATCGCCCTTCAAGACACGCCATGTGAGTCTTTCTAGGGTGGCCAAGTACTTACGATGCCAATCCTATGCTAGTCTCATCAGCCTTCACTAGTGGATCATCTCTGATCTCGCTCCACTTTTCATGAACGTCAAAGCTTGCTCCGCTAGTCACAATGCTTACATGAGGAGTAATGCCAAATCGCTTCGCGTTCTCTTTCAACTTGGGTAGAAGTAGCAAACCCAACAATATAGTGCTATACACGTTGACGGTCATGCACAAGCCATGTCCCTCCGCCTTGCCCTGGGCCGCAGCCACTGCCGCATTTTCAATAACTGCATCGATGCGATCCAACTCTGCGATAGCTTTTTTTGCGAAAGCTTTTACTGAATCATAGTTCGAGAGGTCGAGAGCCCACACTTCGGCAGTGCCTGTTATTCCAGTCTCCTTGATGATTCGACCCTTGGCGGCCTCACCTGCCGGTATATTGCGGACACCCAGGATGACCTTGGCAGCGCCGACCGCTACAAGATGCTTCGCTGCCTCCAGACCCAGACCGGTGTTGGCTCCAGTAACTATATAAGTACCGCCAGAGCATTTCTCGACGCTGATGGCGAGAGGTAGATTAAGACGCTGATTCGCAACTTCGTCCGGCATTCTTGTGTACTGGTATAAAATCCGCAAAGTGGGGAGTTTTAGAACTGACAAGTGTTGTGAAAAGTATTGTCTTCGTGACGATGAATATCAAATGTGACTAGAATCAAATCCTTACAGCCAGACGTGTCGAGCAATATTTATACTTAGAACCACCCTATCGCCCAGAACGCATTGCACGTCGCGTATTACAGCGGAGATAAGCATGACGGGTCCTGGCGCACAACAAAGTCCGAAGTTGAAGCCATTCCAAATGCCCAATAAGAGTCAACCTTCTACAAAGGGTTTAGCGTCGAACCAGACTTAGGGCTTTGCGGGTTTTGGGGTTTTTGCTTCCTGTCGATGAACTACCTCCAGGATAATCAGTCGAAGTCTGTATCAGGTTGGCGTTTCGTAGATAGTATGTTGCTGACTAGTTGTAATCGAGTGACGTCTATTATGTCCCTCAACACACTTGTAACCCCAGGGTTATGCTCAAAAATTAACCATCCCTTCAGGGTGACCAGCAGTATCACTGCAACAAACATGATATAACAACGCCAATCTGGACTATTTCGCAGAATGCTGACATTCATCCCAAACAAACTCTATGCAAGAACATAGTGTGGAAGCATACAGATGAATGTGAGTGTGTCATAGGCTTTACAGAAGCGAAGGTTGCTAGAAGAAACACAACTTGCTTAAATTCGCTCCTTGTAATGCATCTGAATGAAGAACGCTTACTATTATCCAGCTCAGACGTTTCATGCTCGCAGCGATACCTGTAGATTTATGTGCCACGTTGATGGAGGCAAGATTGAACTCCTTAGTCAACTGTGAGTACCGGTCATGAATGCTACGTGAACGAGTGGTCAGCAAAGCTTCTCGGTGTGAGTTCGGGCTTCTCCTTACTCGTCCCAGGCACGGCGTCCAATTTGTTGCATTCGAGATTTTCGAAGCTGGCCCAAACAACGATACCTCTCTACAACGGCGCATACGAGTACTCGAAAGCCGATACTTTGACTCGCTACCAACCTCTAGTCAAGTCACCGTGTCAAGACTCTAATTATAACATAAATTTACTCTTGATGACAATGCATATTGCATATTCGTAGGAGGGATAAGACACTGATCGGACTATTACTTCAATTCATATCGTTGGGATATTGTACTGCAGAAATACGAAGCGGTTAACAGACCAAGAATTTCTTTTAACACTTATACCTAGATACGAAATGCAGTTGCTACACCGGATATACATTCTCGGAACCTATGAAACATAAAAGCATTATTGTTAAATGCTTTCGAGGTTTCGAATGTGGCACTTTTCGGATGTGGCACTACAGCCAAATACAGACCAGATAGGATTGCACAGGATTACACATTGATACGTATATTGTCGATTTCTCATTATAGTCGTAAAATATAGTTCTGCAGGTGTTATGAAAGCCGCCCATGGGTGTTATTGGAATCCCACTGAGTTAAAAAGATGTACTATATTTTAACTCAGCGGAAATTCACTTAGATCCGTTGCAACGGGTGTACAGGACCCCGGGTTTTGCGGCCTTTGGAGATTCCATAAGGGATCACTCCATCACCCTCGCATATCCCTAGAATCTTGCTTGCGGTGATACTTGTTATGATTCGACAAAAGATCGTCAAACGATACAAAAAAATGGCAATGACAAGTAGTAACTCTGCAACGTCGTCTCTTTTGGAGACGATCATTACTGGGAGCCATATCCTTCATTATCATGGGTAAGTGACCGTGAATGTTGCAATGTTGCCACAGTCTCATGATGCCTTCAGTATTCTGGATGCCTACGGTCATCTAAGTGTTCGACATCCAGAGAAAAAGGATATATTCTTGATGCCCCGAAACATGGCCCCAGCACTTTTGTCAATGGGGTCGGACATTGTTGAATACTGGGTAGAGGATGCTTCTCCGGTTTACGCTGGCAGCCTAGAGGACTATGTCGAACGATTCATACACAGTGAAATATACAGAAGATATCCGACAATAAACAGCGTCATTCACAGTCATGCCGCTACCATTCTCCCGTTTAGTATTACAGGTATGTGCCTATCTTCGCTCACATAGTGTTTGCGTGTTTGCGTTGGTGTCTTATGGCATCTCAAACTTTCTCTAGGGGTTGATCTGCGCCCGTGTATGCACATGTCTGGATTCCTACGTACTTGATTTCTCCTGACGCGGTGGGACGTTCCCTTTCCATTTTAGTGCTCACCCCGTTGCCGCTTTTACTCCTGGAGTAGAATTGAGCACGCCTCTGAGTACTATGATTAGATCAGTGAGCCTTATATAAGCTCATGGAGATGCTTAGTGATTTATTATTAAGCACACTAATTTGCTCACTAAGCACAATATATGCCTTCATACGTCGCTGCTAACCACTCTCCTCAACAAGTTATAGAGCCACCATGTTAACCCTGAATTCCTACACTTGGTCTTTCGACGCTGCTTGATAATACTTGAAATTGGAGATCTAGCATGATACTAAAAAGCAGTCAGCTTACAACTGATTAGAGACTATGCTAGAAAGAAGCTATATCTCTAATATTATATAATAAGATACTTCTTTAGGCACTATATGGTTAGAGCAGATTTCCTTTATATAGAAATTATATAGTAAATTCTATCTCTACTAAAGACTAATCAGATTTAAATAAAATACTAATAATTATGTAAGGCCGTGGAGTGAATGGCGCTATGTCGAGCTCTTAGTACTCTAAGCATATGACACATATAGTCTTAGTTAGATTTAGTTATATATTAGTTAATAAGCATACTTTATAATAAAATTATAAAAGCTATAATTTTTAAGAAATAATAAATAGCTATAAATATTATATAATTCTATATTTCTTATTTTATTAAATATTTATATTATTATATCTTTATAAACTATTTTTTATAATTTATTTACTTTTTTATAAGAGTTTAATAGTATATAATATAAAATATAGCTATTTAATTAATAATATAAAATTAAATTATATTTTTTTAAAATAATAATACTAAGCTAGAAGATATAAAAAATAAATTTATTTTTTCTAATAAATATAAATTAATATAAATTAAATCTCTAAAGCTATTTTAAATATATATTAGACCTTGACAATGCCTATAGACCTTGGATAAGGTCACTCCCATTTCCTATACCTATTATCCTAATAGGAATTTTTAAAGATTTAGTCCTATCTATAGGAATTTTTAAAATTTTATTAGAAATTCCTATTAATTTTATTAAGATTAAAATCTATATATAATTAATTAAGATAGAATAAATAAATTACTAAATTATTAGTATAAAATATTAATATTTATATTTATTTTAACTATTATATAAAAATTATTTAAATAATTATTAAAAGATTTATTTAATTCTTTATTAAATATTATTTATTTTTTTTAAT